>CM021104.1:223024977-223309255 GCA_007115665.2 Sequoiadendron giganteum | reverse complement strand
GGCAGCCTATGAAAAAATTGAAATACGTTAGATTATGTAAAAAGAAAGAGTAATCAGTATATAATTAAATTGTTGATAGTATCACATACCTTGCTTGGCCCGGTGGTGTCTTTCCTTTATTCTTTTCAGCCTTCTCCTTTCAATCCAACACCAAGTCCTTCCACTCCCTTTCTGGAATCATGGGGGGATGCTCGTACTTTCTGTTCTTCTCTAAATGTGACCTATATTGGTCCCTCACATACTTTAGATAGGTACCATCTTTCTTAAGGACCTTGGTTCAGTTGAATGTTTTATCACTGAACAACACAACTAAATGGTTAATGAGCTCATCTTTTAAATCTTGATTTTGGGCATTCCACCATGTACATATGGTGGGCCCGAAGAGCTCCAATGTAATATCACTTAGATGTTTATAAAAAACATCATTTCCTACAAAATGATCATGGGATCATTAGTCTATAAAGAGTGATCAATAAGTAAATTTCAATTGGATTATATATAATAATAATTAAAACATTTTAAAGTACATGGGACCTTCTCTATCTTTATGGGAAGGAAATCCTCGGTTGCCACAAATGTGATCGGCAATGTTCCCATACTAGTAATACAGGAAGATCTAGGAAATGCTGCTAAAACATCACCAGTACTAGTGGCCTCTGTATCCACAGGTACTGACACATGTAGTGGCATGTGTTTTCTGCTAGACGGTGCATTATCGAATGCCTGCATGGTATGTGTTGCTGACATTTCAGTTGACAATATAGACACGGATGATGGGGTCAGATGATGTGTTGTATGCGCAGGAAGATCAAGATTGACACTTGTACTGCCCCCTACTTCCCGGGCAACACTTGCAGTACCTTGATCATGGCCAGCAACATGATGAGGACGCAAATAATCCTGTAAAAACAACACATATTTTAGTTCATGACATAAAAGAGTACAAAATATAAAATAATGAATGAACTTATGTTATAATTAAAGATCTCATGATAACTTACTTGCAAGTTCTGTTCTCTCTCAGACAATATTTTAACCCTTTCTCTTATCTCATATGTTTTGGGCCTTCCTCATCATATCCATAGGGTTTGCATAAAATGCGATGTCATCATTGCATAATAGTGATTGCACCTCCATATGGATGCTCTCCTGTACTGCTGGTGCCTTTCCTCAATCAGCCAACTGCAACAAGAATATTAAAAACATTATCGAAATTAACCCAATAAACTCATAAAAAAACATAATAATACAAAATTTTGCTTGTATCTAATTTCTACAACTACAATGAGGTAAACCTGTTGGATAGAAGTGCCTGAAGATGGATCACGATCCGCGCTCTGGGCCAGAGCCTTCCTCGTATGATCAATGTCCCGTTGTGACAAAAATTAAATATAAAAAACATTACCAAAATGAAACCAATAGACTTATGAAAAAAAAACATAATAATAAAATGGTATATTGGAGTCATTAATTGGAGGTTGGGTAAAATGGTATATAGTACATACCACCCCCATAGTAATTGTGTTTGTATCTAAGCAATTCAAATTGTAATCGATTAGAAACTCTTCCCTTGTAGTTATTGATTTTATCACACATACGAATACACAGTTTCCCTCTCGTGCCTCAAATATACAATTGGGTTGCTTATTTGTTGACCCAGGTCATGTACTATTTATAAACCTTGCAATATTCCCTGATGCTTTTGGCTTCCCGTCAATGTACCTAGCCACTCCTTTATTTTGATCCTTATCAATTAGTTGTATATAATTTGGTGATAGTGCATACCTACGCATACTTTGTGTATATAGAACCAGCTGCATCCAATCTTTGTAACTGTAACAGGGTCCAACATACTCCATCAACTCAATAACTTTGTCACAATAGACCTCTATGTCGTCCATGCAAAATAGGCCCAAACCATGTAATGACGATGGTGCTATGTGATATATCCTCTTGTTGATACAAAGATTAGTGTTTATTGGAGGAAATTCCTTGGGTACCCATTGTTTCCATAGATGTTTGTACCTTAAGGGGACCTTGATGTCACCTATGCTCTCATCATCATAAGAACATGACACCCCTTCAGCAAGAAAAAATTCCATGCGTTTACGAAATTTTCTTCTAATCTTTTGACCTTTAGTTGATCTCCCTCTTTTAGACCTACTACATGTCTCGCTTTACTCTTCTCTTCCTGAATTTCCCTCGCTCGAGGAAGACAAATCTGACAAATACCTATTTGGTGGTACCTGCACTCATAAGGATGTTGGATGAAGTTCTTTCATGGTGATGTGATTCGAAGGTGACATTATGATTAATCTATCATTTCATCGCTAGAATTTGATAGGTTATAAGGTAATCAAATTTTGATAGATTGCAAGTTATTGTTACTACCGTCCAAATGTGTCCATCACAAATCAAATCTACTTAAAGTTTTAACTCCCAAACTTTGTAACAAGTGTTAAATGTGACTATGGTCCACCAGTTACACAGCCAAGACATCAAATGTATTCTCTAATTGTAATCAAAGGACTTTTTCTCTTCATTCAAGTAAATAAACTTGAAGGGAAACACCACCAAGTGGTTTATTGGACACCTACATGACTAAAAATAGCAGAAAATTTAGATTTAATTTCCATATGTCTAAGTGGTTAACAGGGAGGGAGTGTGTACTAGGCCTGGTAAAGTCATCATAAGTTTATGCTTTGTCAATAAAAATTGTTTAAGTCATCTTAAATCTTCCTATGTCTAATTGCTAGGAGACTTTTGGTATGTTTTAAGGTAGGATGAGTGGTCGCATCAATATTCTAATTCTCTATGACAAGGTTTCAACATCTTCAAATAGTGAAAGTTAGTGCTCATAGTCATTTGAAACAACAACATTTTGATTATGTATGATGGTAGGATTTGATAACTTAAAATAATTGGCTACCCAAAAAACTTAAAGTTAAAAGAAACTTTTTCAGTTTAAGGGGTTAGCACTTTTTTCATCTTTGTATATTGGTTTGATGCTTTGAACGATGCATTTTTTATCCCAATTCTATCATATTGTATTCCCATCCCATTGCAATTGTTGGAGGAGTTGATACCAAAATTTCATATAAGATACCACATTCTTGAAGAAATTTTTTGTGTTTTTACAATTTTTTTGAAGTTCTTTTGTGTTGTATGGATCCATACAAGCTTGAAATTCTCTGAGATCATTGGTGTAGATAAATATATGTGTTCCCTTTCATTTGCATTTGTTTTGAAGTTCTCAATCATTGTTTTGTGGGAGAAAACAATCAAATACAGGGATTGCCCTGTTGTGCCTATGTAAGGGTTTGAGGGCTAAATATAAATGACATCCACCAATCCACCCACTGTTTTGGAATTGTAACTCAGTGGATTGGTGTGCATCATGGTGGATTTGATGGAGTTTCAAATCTTGTTCTTTGAATTCCATTTATGTTTTGCCCTTGTCTTCTCTTGTTACATTGTTTGGGAGGAACCTAAGCTTGGGTTTTACCTTGGCTTTCATAAAAATCCTAATGTTCCATGTAAAACCTTGGGTGAGATATATTCAGCCGTTACCTTTTTGAAGTGGGTATTAAAATTACTTATGTCTCATTGCTTCTTCTAGGTCAGGCCGCTTTTTATAAATTGAGTTAAATATTTTTCCTAACTTTTTTACTTCCTAAGTTTAGGTTGGCCCATGCCCTATGTTACTGATATTAGCCCAAACCTAAGGGGAGGGTTAATAATCAAAAGAGCTTTTGAAACTTCAACTACAAAAGCTACAAACTTGATTGTAAATGTGGCCAAATTGGCACAAAAGACAACTAAAAGAGAAGAAGCCGAGAAGAAAATTTTGATGGAGAAGTATAAAAGTTCATTGCATTTAGGGGTCTGTTAAAGCAAGAAACTTGGCATTGAATTGATACCCTAAGGCTAATAGGGGCAATTTTCTCATGAATTTTTGGTTGTTAAGTCAGGGTTTATCAATTTGATGGATATGCTGGTAGAGTCATGGTGACACTGTTTGATGGTCCAATCTCTACTTCGAAAAAAAAATATCTCTAACAATTCTAAGAGCTATAATGGGATGAAATTAAAGGAACCTTCATATGAAGCATCTTATAATTAAGGACCTTTGAATTAAGGTCTTCATTTGAAGGTCCTTCATGCCAAGGTTCCTTTTATAAAGCATTTTGGACATGAAATATTTAGAATAAAAAATACCTTCATTTGAAAGTATTGACATGAAATCATTTTTGAATGAAGGTTCTTCATTCAAAGGTCATGACGACATCACCTTCAAATGAAGGTTCTTCATTCAACTAGTATTTTGTAATTTTGAATGTGTGATAATAATTTAGGTTTAAAAATAAATCCATTTGAGCCTTTTATAAATGAAAGGACATTTGATGCAATCATATGAATTGTCAAACTTTTAACTTAATAGTAAGGGCATCATGAGTAGTTTGTTGGGCCCATTCAAAAATCTCCGATGCAAGGATTGAATCGTCTAGAATGTATCTATTATCAATAAAGCCAATTTGTTTACCTCTATGACTATATCTCAAGCAATAGGTTTTATTGTGATGGCAATGATATTGACAAGGATTTTGTAATATAGGTGTTGAGAAGCATAATTGGCCACCATCCTAGGAAAGATTCTTCATTCTCACTTTTAGGTGTTAAAATTTAACAATATGTAGATTGATGAAAGAGCTGAAAGAGCCTTTCTCCATGTTATCCAAGTACACATAGCAGCGGTCTTCTCTTATACGGTTGGACATGATTTCAAGAACTTAGCTAGGAATTATTCATTTAACCTAAGGTTTTCTCATAATGCCATCATTGGAAAAGTATGATCAAATTCTTCTATTATGAAGAATTGGCCTATGTGCCTCTAGTAATCACTATAAAAATGTGAAAGACTAAGCAATTTTATTTTTTCTGTCTTATCTTATACCATTTTACGAGAATGGGGGGGCCAATGTATGAGAAGATCTTTGGAAACTAGGCATGAAAATTGCAGGTTAAAGAGAATGGGGGTGCCAAACTTACAGTACTCATTGTCCCTTGGTCGTCGATTTTCCCTGAGTGCCCTCAACCTCATCCTCGACACTGGTATTGACCTTGTTTTAGCTCCAAACTCTTCGTCGACGCTGGTATTGACCTTGTTTTCACTCCTCCAAACTCTTCCTCAGCGCTAGTATTGACCTTTCACTTGTCCAATTTGATGAGCTACAACTTGGTTTAGTTAGGTTTTAGAGTATGTTAATTAAATTTAAAATTATGGTGCCATTTAGAGTAGTGAATATAAAACAAGCAAAGCCTATTATGGCACCATTTAGAGTAGTGAATATAAAGTAAGCCAAGCCTATTATAGTCATGAGGGAAATAATAAAACTCCTAGGATACTTTGTGAAACCATTTTCCTTGGTTAAAGGGAGGCCATAAAATATACCTTTGGATTTTTTCAATCTTCAAATATGAGGATTTGCAAGCTTCTTAGGAACATGGGTAATGTAAATGTGTGCAACAAGAGTTTTTGAACACACATGGAATCTCTTTGCCAAAGAAAGGGGCTTCATAATTTAATATGATATTTTTTCTCTACTCTAGAAATGATATGTTTCCTTAAAGAGGAAGGAGAAACCTAAAAGGTAAAATAGATGCTTAGGAATCTGAACACTTCATTATGATCAACCCCCTTCTATCCATAGGAATTGAACCAATTAGGCTTGGCTAAGAAGGACTTACTATAACATTGAGTTTTATTCCACTATATATTTGACCTTACAGCTTTCTAGAAAATATCTAGGCTTTGAATATCCTAAATAATGTCACATATGTCCTCTAAAAGAGTGAGAAAGAAGTCATTAGAAAAATGACCATTGAATAGTTGGGCTATAGAGTTACGAAAAGTAGCACCTTTAATAAGGTTCCATGAAATACTATTAGCCAAAAGATATCCAAAGGCTTCCATATAAAACACACATAAAGTAAGAGCTAATGGGAAAACATGAAAAATTGAATGAAAACACCCAAAATCCTCAAATTTATATCCATTCATGGTAATACAAGTATTAACCATCATAACCTTTTTTTGAAAAAAGTGAAAAAAATTGAGGAACAAATCCTAGATGACATAACTAGTCCAATTCAACACCAAAGGTAGCAAGAGATTAATGAAATTACCACAAGTTTTAAGTAGAAGTAACTGCCATTTTCAAGGTTTAATGCTAGTATGAAATTGTGACTAGCTAAATGGAAAGAAAATTAGAAAATTGTAACCAACATTTAAATGGAAATAATTACAAAACTGTAACAACACTTTTTGCATGGTTGAACCAATTTAAAAATTCAGCCAAAGGTGATAGTAAGAAAATTAAAATGCACCTTTATGAAATATTTATTCTAAGAGCCAAATTTGGATGGCAAAGTTAGTAAGAAGTCTAGTGTTGAAAGTGGAAAATTAATCATGAAATCATGGCTAATAGAGCATACAAAATATATTGGAAAAGTTAGGAGAACTTATATCTGCACACAAACACACTCAAATAATAATTATATCATACAGTTCATTTGGGAATATATTACAATATGGCTTTTACAAAGCCTTTCAAATATACCTTCCCATTTGAACTACAATCTTATAAGAATATAACTAATTATTTAATAACAAAAATAAACAAGTTAGTAAGGTGAATTTATATGTGTTAATCTTAATATTCCAACACCCTCCCTTAAGTTTTACATTCCTCACAACAAAACATGTTGATTGAAAAAAACAAATATATATAGGCTAAGCTAACATGATTTGATTTTTCTTTAAGTTCTCCCTCAAGAACATCATTGGCTTGAGTTACACAAGTCCACACTATGTGATCCTTTTTCTTACAATAATAAAATTCATTTTTATTTTTTAATTATTATTACTTCATGAGTATAATACATTCTCATCTTGAGAATCAAATTTTAAATCTTTTCCTTTGTTCTTTTTTCTTCTCCTAATAGGACCAAAATTACATCTCATTGTGTTTGAGAAGTTATTGGACTAAGCATAGAAATAACATTGTTGTATTTTCAAAATATTTAACAAAATATCCTTAGCATCTTCATCATCTAATAGAGCCTTGACTTCTACCAGTTGTTTAATGAGAGATCTCAAATTTCTTATGTGATTAGACATAGTGATTATATCTCTCATTTTGAATCTAAATAGTTGAAATTAACTATTTTTGCTCCAAATATTTTATTGAAATTATCCCAAATTTCCTATGATGATTTATCTAAATCTATATAATGGAATTTAATGTCAAAAAGGGAAAGACCAATAATATATTTGATTTTATCATCTGTTTTATGTCATTCCATGTAAAGAGCGAAACTCTTTAATTAAAAATATCAACAATACTTTAAATAAATTAATTTATATTCAAAAGAAAGTCGAAACTTCATTCGTTAGACTACATAAAATCCAAACAATTTCAAAACAATGACTTAAAGTTGATAAATAGATTCATAATATTCCCAGCTAAAATTGGTTTTAACTCCAAGTTCCATTTTACGATTGCATTCAAAATTGATTGTGAAGTAATTGTTTCCAAATTGTAAACTGTTGTTTTTGTTTTCAAATTCCATTTTGAACGTATTTTGTTTTCTAATTTTTTTTCCAATAATTTAGAATACAAGTGATTTAAATAAAGAAATAATAAATTGAATAAAATCAATTTTCTCACAATAATATTTAAATTGCCATTTAAAACAAACAGTCTTTTTCACAATTTTGTTCAACAAATGCATAGCCATTAGAATAATTAAAGATTAAACCATTTAATCATGCAAATTACATTCCAATTATTTAATTGGTGTGTGAGATTCCATCATCTCATAAATGTCTAATGGCTAAAATGACTCTACCTGAACAATGTTCTTGCCTACTTTCTCGTTCACCTATTCCTGCATTGACTTGCACTCAATTTCTCATCAGCAATGACAATCCCTGAATTTCATAATAATAAATTCAAAATTATTTCATTTGCATTTAAATTTCAATTTTGATTTCAATTTCAATTTCAATCTGTATAATCATCTAACATAAACATTGAAATTCTCATGATTAATAATCAAATAAAATAATTGATAAAATCAGTACGTGACATCCTTCCCCTCTTGGAAGATACATCATCTCGATGTCTTATTAATCATTTAATAAGCATATAATCTCAATCAATAGAACATATTATCCCAATCAATAACACATAGTATCTCAATAGGTAAAACATAGTATCTCGATCATAATGAAATAGTAACTAACAACATAGTTCTCAAACATATGCATAAACCAATCATAGTAGCATCCACACTATCAAAGTTCAAAACATGTGAATCATAGACCAGAGTATCAAGTATCTCATGCATTAAGCAAATACTAATCTATGAAATCAAATGATAAAAATGATGGTCAATTGTTATAGAATCCTCCCATATAGCACTATCCTCAATATACTGGTCCCACTGGACCTTGTACTGAGTACTATCCTAGTTAATGCTAGTCTATAAGTAGTTGGATTCATGACTTCCGTTACATCAAAGGGTCCCACAAATATTGTAGCCAACTTTGATGATTTCCCAAAATACGTAAGATTTACAAAACATTCATTCTATATAGTAATCTTGTCTTTTCTAGACCTTGCTTCAAGTGTCCTTACTATCACATAGGGAAACCTCATATGCTTCACACATACTTACTCTCCCAAAGAGATTTTTTCTATAAATACATCCAATATATAATAAAAACTATACTTAGTGATCGGAATTCATTGGTCCATCAATTTATCCTTAGTATAACCCAAATGGAAGAGGAATGTTGTTGTATTGTACACTACATCATGGGTCCAATCCTTTCCTTTGAATTTACACTTTTAGAATAACCCAAGTCCATTTGCCACTTTTACATTCATTATCCTTACCATAAAGTAGTTTCCCTTAATTACTTGTCCATCTCGAGCATAACCTTTCTCCTAGACACTTATAAATTTTGATACTACTTGTAACGCCCCGCCACGCAACCCTAGAGGAAGTTGCATTTAACTACTTAAATGGGATAATTTTTTTTTTAAAAGGATAAATAATGAGTAAGTTAATTAGCTAATGCCAAAAACCTCTAAGGTTACGAGACAGAGCTTATATAGAACCTCAACAAAACATGACTACAAACTATGACAATTATTTAATTAATAAATTAACACATACATTCCAAGTAAGATGAAATAACAACAAGCATAAGATAAGTCTTTCGATTTCATTAATCCATTCAATAAACCATAAGGTTACAATCACTCATTCCCCGAATGAGGCAAGTCCAATAAAATAGGGTTACAATTAAAAATTCCACCTCGATAACAAGAGGGGAAATGATTACAAGAATAACAGAAAGGATAACAAGCAAGAACTACAACTAAAACAACCACGAGCTCTCCAACTGGAAGTCTCGTCCACATGAACAAGGAGAAAACGCAATGGAGTAAGGTGCACATTCCACCCAACCAAGTGGAACCTAAAGGTCCAACCCCCGTGCTAGGAGATAGTAACTAGAATCTCTAACCAAGGACGTCTACCACTAGACATAGGTTAACATAACCATACCGAAATAAATACAATAACAAAACTTAATCAAAAAGTTACAATGCTTCTAGAAATTACGTAATCAATTGCATCACTAATGCAAACATACTGTCGACCTAGGAGAAGTGTCATCACATCATTACATAGGTTATCCTGGTGAGTCTTTCTAGGTCCCGGCCCCCATCTCGGGTTATCTTGGTAACCTCTAACGACTTCTGGCCCCTCATGTAAACCAATGCGGAATTAGTTATCATTCGTGGTGACAAGATAATGATCTTGCCATTCCAGGCCTTCCCATCTCAACCCAAGTCTTTACAAGCCCTTGTGATCAAGAGCGGGGCATAATTATCTTATTTAAATGTTTGATACTACATGATACTCTAATCATTTAATTTAGTTATCACTAGATTAACTAACTTACAACGAGTTATCCTGGTGCCACTCCTCTAAGGTGACACGTGGAACAACTCCACAAACCAAGGTTACACAAGTGCGACGTAAGGTATCACATACCTACCCATGACATACATTTATTACACTCCCGTTCATGATAACCAGGAAACAAGTTGGTTTAACGCACTACCCAAGGCCATCTATGGTTGACTACATAGTACGACAACCCACAGACTGAAATCCCAACTGGAAGACTTGTTAAATCCTATAACCCATACTTCCCAATGATACGCACGTAGATCAATTCCAAGACAAGAAACAAATTCTACTTTGGGTTCACTAAACCCATATCCTTACTAGCATTCAATAAACAATGCGTTAAATAAATGGAATTAATTATGCCATTTAAAAAAAATGTTTTATTCCCACGCAACATTTGAAAGCATAACACATTGCATGTGACCCCATAATTTAATTTAAAACAAGTTCCCATTTAAATAAAATATTATTCCCTAATCAATTAAACCTGTAAAGAAAAAAAACAATATTTCCCTTCTTTTAAATAATGAAAAGCATACAATAATATAACCCTTTTTAAAACATTAATATTTAAATAATAATATGACTCTAATTATTTAAAATTTCCATAATTTAATAATTTAATAGTCATACTATTTAAAATATTACATGCATTAAAACTAAATGGAGAAACAAATAATATTAAAAAAATAAATTTTAACATTAAAATATTATAATAATTATAATATTAAAATATTATGAAAATTACAATATTAAAATATTATAAAAATTATAATATTTTAAGTCAAAATATTATTATTATATTATTGTATATTTTTTTTATAAAAAAAATAAATTTAATTTAACAAAGCCCACGCCTCGTCTCGGTCCACATGCGTGGCTAGGGCTGAGGTTGCGGGTCTATTTTTCGCTCGTCGACTGTGTTGCTGGGCGGTTTAGGCGGCGGTAGTAGCTTTCATGTCAGCCACAGGAGGTAGCGCCACCGTGTGTTGGGCACGGCAGGGAGGAAGCTGCGTAGTGCACAAGGGAAGGGAGGACGACGCAGGGGGTGGTGGAACCGCCACGGTTAACCCGCGAGCGGCGCCGACAGCGTCGCCCCCCATTAGTGGCCGTTGCATGCACAGTCCATGCGGGCCGTGATCGCTGGAGCTAGGCACAGCTTCCCACTCCACTCCCATGTGGGTGGTGGTGGGTAAGCCCCCAACCCTCCCCTTTTTTTTTTTTAATTTTTTTTTTTTCAAATAGCCAATCTCAAGCAAAAAAATACATTTTATTTTTTTTTGAAAGAAATGAGCCTTAAAAGGTAAAAGAAAATTATAATTTTGAAAAAATTTTTTTTTTTTTTGCAATTTGGCCAACATAACCTTGCTATAAGAAATTATAAAAAAAAAATTCCCAAGCCTAAATATATTAATCTATCTATAAATATAGGTTTAAACAACCATTCAACCATTTGAAGACTACAAGGAGATTGAAGAACAACATGAACAATGAAGAATTCAAACAACCATAGAGATTTAATCTTTCATTACTCAACACAATTAAATCGACAAAATTACAATAAAACAAGGTGTGAACCTGATTCTTCTGGAGTATGTAGAAGAACCTGCTGCTGCCTTGAAACCCTCTTGAGCACTTCAGATTCCACAAGCTTTTCCTTCAAACCCACAAAATCAAGCAATCTTCCTCTTCTCTTTTTCAATCTTCTCCCAAAAACACCATTTTTTTCAAAACTGTGAAGAAATTCAAAGATAATGCAAAATTTGCTCCAAAATCCCACAACAACCCTCATAAATTTTTGAAAATAGAATAGCAAAAGTCTTTCTTTTGAATTTTTGAATTTTTGAATTTCAAAATTGACTTTTAATTTATTTTTCTAATTTTTCAATTCCAATTCAAATTTGCATGCATTTTCAAAATGAATAACTTAATCAATTAATAATTAAATCTACCTTAAGATTAAATATCAAATTAATTAAATTAAATTACTCAATAATTAAATCACAAATCCTACATTATTCTAACTCCCCAAATAGACCTAAACCAGTCAAACTGAACAAAATGGAACAACTGGACCAAACTAGGGCTAACGAATCGACGCGGAAATCCTAGCTACTATCTCCCAATCGATTATCATTGGGCAATGGACACGCTCAAGCTTGTGAAACCAGGTGTAGTCAATGTCCTATACCTATCAACCTACAAACATAGAATATATCCACATGCAATAATATGTCATAAACAAGGCACACCGTGAAGAGGAAATCACAAGATCGCAGGGCACTCGCAAGCGAGTGATGCGATACCATCCTCTTCACCAATACAATAGTTCTAACTGATGCATATAACATAGCATCATAATTGAAAGCATGAAACATCATAAATTAAATATCCACATATGTTAATTCCAAACATGTCATAATAATCACACCAGAATATAGTGTCACCACATCAAAATACATCACGATAAAATAGTTATCCATTGAAATCAAGTACATAGTCCAAGTACAACACAAAACTAAAGCACAAAGAAGAAACAACATAGTTCGCGCAATAGATCAAAATGGAGGGGTATTACATCCTCCCCCCCTAGGGTCAGGCTTACTCCTAGAAGCCTGCGAACAAATAGGGATAAAGTTCCCTCATTCTCGTTGCATCTTTCCAAGTGGATGATGTGTCATCCCTAGGATCCCACTAAATCCTAACTTGATCAATAGCTCGCCCTCAAAGGGTGAGCATTCTATGCTCCACGATGACCACAAGCTCCAAAGCCAGTTTCCTGTCCTCTACCTGCAATGCATTCCAATCAAGGACATGAGAAATGTTTGGATGGTATGACCGAAGAACTGAAACATGAAACACATCATGAATGCGTGAGAGACTAGGCGGTAAAGCAAGATGGTAAGCAACAGGACCAATCTTCTTGAGTATCTCAAAAGGTCTAACAAAGCGAGGTGCCAACTTAGAGCCCTTCCCATAATGGATGGGACTCTTTCGCGGATGCACCCGCAAGAAGACTCTATCACCTACAACAAACTGATGATCCACTCTATGCGCATTCACATACTTCTTCTTCCTATCCTATGCTACCACCAAGTGCTCTCTAATCCTATGCACCTGTTGCTCCATATCCTATAGCATCTCAGGACCCAACACTATCCTGTCCTCCAGTCGATCCCAACTCAAAGGGGTACGACATGGTCTCCCATACAATGCCCGAAATGGAGGCATATCGATGGAACTCTAGAAACCATTATTATAGGAAAAATCTACCAAATAGAGATAATCCTCCCATCACGTCTATTGTTCCATTACATACATACATAACATATCCTCAAGGATTTGATTAACCCTCTCAGCCTATCCATCTGTCTCGTGGTGATAAGTTGAACTAAAGTTCAATTGTGTCCCCATCGCATGCTGCAATGATGTCCAAAGAGCTAAAGTAAACACTGGATCCCTGTCAGGGATAATCTGATGCGGAATGCCATGTAACCTCACAATATCCTCCATGAACACTCTAGCTATGGATGATGTGGTGTAGGATGAGCACATAGGTGAGAAGTGTGCCACCTTCGTCAACCTATCAACTATCACCATTATCGCATCATGTCATCTTAAAGAGTTGGGTAAACCAACAATGAAATCCAATGAGATGATATCCCACTTCCACTCTGGTACTAAATGCGGTTGTAGGAGCCCTGCTGGATGTTGGTGCTTAGCCTTAACTCGCTGACACTCTAGACATCGTGACACAAAATGAGTGATATCTTGCTTCATCCTTGGCCAAAAGTACAACTGATGCAAATCTGCATGCATCTTCTTCACCCCAGGATGGGCTGAATAAAGTGCATGATGTGCTTCAGTCATGACCAAGGTACAAAGACCATCTGAAGGAGGAACGTATATGCATCTCGTGTGTCTCAATAACTCATCTAAATCCAAAGAATATCCTGAATATCTACCCTCAAGAGGTCTACCTGCCTCTATCACTATCTTGACCTCCTTGTACCAACTATCTGTTGGAAGGGTAGAAAGAATCTGAATCTGTAGATTTACAACTAGAGTCAACTTGGATATCTCATGTCTCCGTCGACTAAGTGCATCCGCTACAACATTCTCCTTCCCCTGGATGTACTTCACCTCAAAGTCATACTCACAAAGGAACTCCATCCAACGCCTCTACCTAGCATTAAGGTTGGGCTGCGTGAAGATATACTGAAGACTCCTGTGATCACTATGCAGCTCAAACCTATGACCAAGAAGGAAATGCCTCCATCTCGTCAATGCATGCACAACTGCCGCTAACTGAAGATCATGGATGGGATAGTTCAACTCATGGTCCTTGAGTTTTCATGACTCATATGGAATGACTCAACCATCCTGCATCAACACTACACCAAGACCCTCCAAGGATGCATCTGTACAAACTACAAAGTCCCTAGTCAGATCTGGTATCGCAAGTATCGGTGCATTAGTCAACATCTCCTTAAGGTTCTGAAATGATGCCTCGCACTTCTTTGACCACTCAAACCTTTTCCCTTTCCACTAAAGGGTAGTGATAGGATAACCTATCCTCAAAAAACCCTGCACAAAGCATCTATAATAACCTGCTAGCCCCATAAAGCTATGTATCTCTGCCACATTCGTGGGCATAGGCCAATCTGAGATTGCTTGGATCTTTGCTAGATCCACTGAAATTCCCTTCCCTGAGATGACATGCCCAAGGAATTGTACCTCAGATTTGAAGAACTCACACTTTAATAGGTTAGAAAACAATTGATTATCTCGCAAGCGCTGCAATACCTGCCGTAAATGTTCCTCATGCTCTACCATAGTCCTGGAATGAATCAAAATGTCATCAAGGAACACCAAGACAAACCTATCTAGGTATGTATGAAATACACCATTCATCAGACTCATGAACACAAAAGGTGCATGTGTCAACCCAAATGGTACTACTATGAACTCGTAGTGACCATACCATGTTAGAAATGTTGTCTTATGAATATCAGAGTCAAAGATCTGAAGCTAATGATATCTAGACTTAAGATCAATCTTCAAAAATACGGTGTCACCCTTGACCTGATCAAAGAGATCATCGATCCTAGGAATCAGATATCGGTTCCTGATGGTCACTTTGTTCAACTATCGGTAATCAATACATAACCAAAGTGAACCATCCTTCTTCTTCACGAATCTGACTGGTGCTCCCCAAGGTGAAACACTAGGGCAAATGAAGCCCTTCTCTAACAACTCCTCAAGCTACAAATGAAGCTCTTTCAACTCTTGGGTAGTCATAGGATAAGGAGCTCAAGAGATGGGTTGTGAACTAGGTATAAGATCAATCTTGAAGTCAATATCCCTCTGAGGTGGCATCCCTAGAATCTCATTTGGAAAGACATCAGAATACTCCTGAAGGATGGGGTGACTATCAAGGGAGACTTTCTCTTCTCCACTACCTAGATCCAAGTCATCCACTGTGACAGCAAACAACTGGCAGCCTTGATGTACACACCTTCTCAAGTGCATAGCTGAGATGACCCTCAAAGAAATTGGCTTCAGGACTCCCACTATCTCTAACTCTCTACCAGATGCATCAATGCATCAAATCGACTTGCGTCAACAATCCAAGACCGCACTATGTGCCCCCCAACCAATCCGTCCCAATGACGATGTCAGAAGAACCCAAAGGAATAACATGAAGGTCCAACATAGTCTGAAGAGGTCCAACCTCCAACCTACACTTTGGAACAAGGGAATGTGATGTGACTTTCACACCAGAAGCTAGCTCTACCTGCCACCTATCACCTTGCCTTACCACACCCAGTCTACATCGCGACACGACTGAAGAAGAAATGAAGGAGTTTGTCACTCTTGAATCAAATGAGATGGCAACTGGGTTACCCATCAACATACCATAAGTCTCGATGACCGTGTCATGATGCTCTGCTTGGTGGTTATCAACCACTGCAAAAAATCGATGCCCTCTACCTGCACCACCAACTGTCAGCTCAGATGCCATTGGTCCATAAGAAAACCCAACTGTGCCCTTGTTGGGACAACCTCTAGCCATGTGAACCTGCTGACCACATGCAAAACACTCAATGACTCTACCAAAACCTCTACCTCTAGATGGTGCACTAGACTGTTGCGCACTATCCCTGAAAGTAGACTGCGAACTCTTTGTTGGCTGCTCAAAGTTGGAGCGTTTCGCATGCCTCCAATTCTTGTCTCCCTGTCTCTGCTGGAAACCTTTACGTTTCCCCTACGATGCGTGTTGCTGCTGCTGACCACCCTAAGATGGCCCCTACTAAGACTTGGGAGGTAAACCTCCCTGAGACTGCCCTCCTCTAGCACTAGATCCAACCATTGCACTACTACCAACTGGAACACTCATGTGTCCTCCAAGTGCCATACTCAAATTCTCCTCAACTAGGCATGCTTTCTCTATTGCCACTTTCATGGTCTTGGGTTTGAAAACCCTCAAACCATCGCTGAGACAAGCATTTAAGCCCCTGACAAAATGGTGAACTAACATGCTCTCATCATCACCAATCCCTACATACTATTTGAGCTCATAAAAATGATGCTCATACTACTCAACAGATAATGCTAACTGATACAAGACATGGAACTCGTCCCCTTGACGCTGACGCCAATGCTCAAATAAAAATCAAGCTCTGAATCTCTCTACAAAGATCTCCCATGATGAGTGTGAATGTCAATATAGAGCTTCTACTCCTCTAATCTCCACCAAGTGGACGCAAATCCTCTCAACTGCATAATGGCATAACGAGCTCTAGTGTTGCTACCATACGGATGCATGGCGAAACACCTATCTAGATCTATCAGCCAGGTCTCGACCTCTAAACTTGTACCAGATCCATCATATAATGGAGGGTGCCCTCTAAGCAAGTCCCTCATGTGAGCCTCGGATTGGGGTGGAGCTTCACTCACCACAGGGTTAATCTGAACCTCTACCTGCCTAGGTCCAAGGAGTGCCAAAGCCTCCTCTAGCACTCTACATGCTGCCTCGATCCCTGCTGAATCCTACTACAAATTACCAAACCCAAGTGCATTTTGTGATCGTTGTTGTTCCTCCTAATCAAGAATGAGAGGAACTAAAGGAGGAGAGTCATGCTGACTGTCACCATGACCACCTAGATGGCCATGAACATGCCCTCTACCTCTTTTGCATTTGGGTGGCATAATCCTGCACAAACACGTCAAGGTATTAGGCAAGGTACACAACTCAAATCTTAAACAACTAAAACTTAATGGTTCCATCATAATCCCCGAGTACCCAGTGTTTAAACCTAGGCTCTGATACCATGTGTAACACCCCACCACACAACCCTAGAGGAAGTTGCATTTAACTACTTCAATGGGATAATTTTTTTTTTTAAAAGGATAAATAATCAATAAGTTAATTAACTAATGCCAAAAACCTCTAAGGTTACGAGACAGAGGTTATATAGAACCTCAACAAAACATGACTACAAACTATGACAATTATTTAATTAATAAATTAACACATACATTCCAAGTAAGATGAAATAACAACAAGCATAAGATAAGTATTTCGATTTCATTAATCCATTCAATAAACCATAAGGTTACAATCACTCATTCCCTGAATGAGGCAAGTCCAATAAAATAGGGTTACAATTACAAATTCCACCTCGATAACAAGAGGAGTAATGATTAGAAGAATAACAGAAAGGATAACAAGCAAGAACTACAACTGAAACAACCACGAGCTCTCCAATTGGAAGTCTCATCCACACGAACAAGGAGAAAACCCAACGGACTAAGGTGCATGTTCCACCCAACCAAGTGGAACCCAAAGGTCCACCCCCTGTGCTAGGAGATAGTAACCAGAATCTCTAACCAAGGACGTCTACCACTAGACATAGGCTAACATAACCATACTGAAATAAATACAGTAACAACACTTAATCACAGGGTTACAATGCTTCCAAAAATTACGTAATCAATTGCATCACTGGTGCAAACATACTGTCAACCTAGGAGAAGTGTCATCACATCGTTACATAGGTTATCCTGGTGAGTCTTCCTAGGTCCTGGCCCCCATCTCGGGTTATCTTTGTAACCTCTAACGACTTCCGACCCCTCATGTAAACCAATGCGGAATTAGTTATCTTTCGTGGTGACAAGATAGCGATCTTGCCATTCCAAGCCTTCCCGTCTCAACCCAAGTCTTTACAAGCCCTTGTGATTAGGAGCAAGGCATAATTATCTTATTTAAATGTTTAATACTACATGATACTCTAATCATTTAATTTAGTTATCACTGGATTAACTAACTTACAAAGAGTTATCCTGGTGCCACTTTGTGTGTCGGCCCTCGTTACAATCCACTCCTCTAAGATGACACATGGAACAACTCCACAACCCAAGGGTTCACAAGTGTGATGTAAGGTATCACATACCTACCTATGACATATAGTCATTACACTCCCGTTCGTGATAACCGGGAAACAAGTTGGTTTAACGCACTACCCAAGGCCATCTATGGTTGACTACATAGTACGACAACCCATAGACTAAAATCCCAACTGGAAGACTTGTTAAATCTTAAAACCCATACTTCCCAATGATACGCACGTAGATCAATGCCAAGACAAGAAACAAATTCTACTTTGGGTTCACTAAACCCATATCCTTACTAGCATTCAATAAACAGTGTGTTAAATAAATAGAATTAATTATGCCATTTAAAAAAAAAGTTTTATTCGCACATAGGATTTAAAAGCATAACACATTTCCCATGACCCCATAATTTAATTTAAAACAAGTTCCCATTTAAATAAAATATTATTCCCTAATCAATTAAACTCGTAAAGAAAAAAAACAATATTTCCCTTTTTTAAATAATGAAAAGCATACAATAATATAACCCTTTTTAAAACATTAATATTTAAATAATAATATGAATATAACTATTTAAAATTTCCATAATTTAATAATTTAATAGTCATACTATTTAAAATATTACATGCATTAAAACTAAATGGAGAAACAAATAATATTAAAATATTATAAAAATTATAATATTTTAAGTCAAAATATTATTATTATATTATTGTATATTTTTTTTATAAAAAAAAAAATTTAGTTTAACAAAGCGCACACCTCGCCTTGGTTCGTGTGTGTGGCTAGGGCTGAGGCCGTGGGTCTATTTTTGTCCCACTGACTATGTTGCTAGGTGGTTTAGGCGACGGTGGTAAGTTTCATGGCGGCCACAGGAGGCGGCGCCACCGCGTGCTGGGCGCGGCAGGGAGGAACTTGCGCAGTGCACAAGGGAAGGTAGGATGGTGTGGGGGGCGGTGGAACCACCGCGATTACCGTGCAGGTGGCGCCGACAGCGTCGCCACCCATTGGTGGCCACTGCCTATGCAGTCCACGCGGGCTGCGGTCGGTGGAGCTGGGCACGGCTTTCCACTCCGCTCCCATGTGGCCGGCGGTGGGTAAGCCCCCAAGCCTCCCTTTTTTTTGTTTTAATTTTATTTTTAAACATTTTTTTTATTATTATTATTATTTTTTTTTTTTAAATGACAGTCTGCAACAAATATACTTTTTTTTTTGTTTGAAAGAAAAAACCAGAGCCTTAAAAGGCAATAAAAAAAAACATTATAATTCTGGAAAAATTATTTATTTTTTTTAAAAATTTGGCGAGCATAACCTTGCTATAAGAAATTATAAAAATAATAATTCCCAAGCCTAAATATATTAATCTATATATAAAAATAGGTTTAAATAGCTATTCAACCATTTGAAGACTACAAGGAGATTGAAGAACAACATGAACAATGAAGAATTGAAACAACCATAGAGATTTAATCTTTCATTACTCGACACAATTAAATCAACAAAATTACAATAAAACAAGGTGTGAACCTAATTCTTTTGGAGTATGTAGAAGAATCTGCTGCTGCCTTGAAACCTTCTTGCACACTTCAAAATCCACAAGCTTTTCCTTCAAACCCACAAAATCAAGCATTCTTCCTCTTCTCTTTTTCAATCTTCTCCCAAAAACTCCGTTTTTTTTCAAAATTGTGAAGAAGTTCAAAGATAATGCAAAATTTGCTCCAAAATCCCACAACAACCCTCATAAATTTTTGAAAACAGAATAGCAGAATTCTTTCTTTTGAATTTTTGACTTTTTGAATTTCAAAACTGACTTTTAATTTATTTTTCTAATTTTTCAATTCCAATTGAAATTTGCATGCATTTTCAAAATGAATAATTTAAATCATTTCAACATGAATAACTTAATCAATTAATAATTAAATCCACGATAAGATTAAATATCAAATTAATAAATTTAAATTACTCAATAATTAAATCACAAATCCTACATTATTCTAACTCCCCAAATAGACTGAAACCAGTCAAACTGAACAAAATGGAACAACTGGATCAAACTAGGACTGGCGATACACTACAACTAGGGTGACGACTCGGTGGGGAAATCCTAGCTACTATCTCCCAATCGATTGCCATTGGGCAATGGACATGCTCAAACCTGTGAAACCAAGTGGAGTCAATGTCCTGTACCTATCAACCTGCAAACACAAAATATAACCATATGCAATAATATGTCATAAACAAGGCACACTGTGAAGAGGAAATCACGAGATCGCAGGGCACTCACAAGCGAGTGATGCGATACTATCCTCTTCACCAATACAATAGTTCTAACTGACGCATCTAACATAGTAGCATAATCGAAAGCCTAAAACATCATAAATTAAATATCCACATATGTTAATTCCAAACATGTCATAATAATCACACCAAAATATAGTGTCACCACATCAAAATACATCATGATAAAATAATGATCCATTGAAATCAAGTACATAGTCCAAGTACAACACAAAACTAAAGCATAGAGAAGAAACAACATAGTTCGCACAATAGATCAAAATAGAGGGATATTACACTGCTCCACACTTAAGCTTTGTTATCAATTAAGTTTCATCGATCACTTTGTTCTATTATTCCTTTTTGACATTTATCAATTCTATGATTATATACAAGCCTTTTTTCAGTTTTAATAGAACTTCCATTCTCTCCATATAATTGTCCAAACGTCAACTTTATAAGTTTACAAATCATTCAAGATTTAGTCCACCATTTTACTTATTTGACTAAAATAATACATATAGCACATTTATTCAAATGAATGTCTCATGGTATGATTTTGATTTATACAACCCTATCATCATTTGCTAAACTGAAATAACCTTTCAGTTTTACTAAGCAACTACTTTTCCATAATATATTATTTAGGATCAAAATCCTAGAAGTCGAGTTTCCAAAAACTATTGGTTCTTTTGATGAGTCTATCCAGTAGAACATTATGTTATTCTACTAACATCGAAAAATCAATTTGTCTTGTGTTCTACCAATTTCCTTCTAGAATCTCAAGAGAGTTACATGTCCTACCAATGATGACTTCCAGTCTTCATTTCCTAGCATACTAGATATTACCTTGCTATATTACGTGCAGCTTCTTACTCTATCTTTTTTTTTTATAGTGGATCCTCAACCGACAATTCCCTTTGTCATTCTGATGTCCTAACGCTGACATTATTTTCCTCATTCCATTATTGAATCTTCCAAATTTTGGACACATAGGTTCTTTTATATCCAACAATAGTCTATCCTTTGACTAAGTGATAACCTATTCTGATCTTACGCCATTATTAATCTTCCTGTAAATGGTTATAGGTTTTGCAGAGATAATTCCCATTTATCTCAAGACATCCATGCTGTGGATTTTCTTTTATCCTTAGATAATTTTCAAAGATGCAATTCATCTTTTAACTCAATCTAATTTCCTTGATTTAATATAGTACTGATTTTTGAGTATTAATCCTCGTTCAATCACGTTGATCTCCAGATAATAACAAATTTAATTGCATATCTAATTTCCAAGCATTAAAATTTAACTCCATGATTTCTTAATTATATAGGAGAGTCTTAACTTCAATATATCCCTTTTGAGCACAAGTAACAATTCTGATGTTCTTCTCCATAAGATTTTCAGCATTTCTTGCTAAGTAAAAATTCTATGATGTTCTGTCATGACAATAGACGCTTCCTTTTGAAAGTGTTTCTCTTCTAATATAAGAGCTACTTAAAGTAAAGTCTTGTCAATAATACGACTTCCTTTAACTTACTAGGCATCCCTCCTATGCTTCTATCCTTACAAAATTTCATTAACTCCAATGATATTCAATCGCATGGGAAAATCTTAAACCCAATATTCCCTTCCAATTCTTAGGATGGAATCCTTAATTATTGACTAGTCCGATTGTTTATAGATTTCCCCACTCTATATGGCAATAGTCAAGATCCAAAGTACAACTCATTCAAGTTTAATTTCTACTTATAGTTGTTAAAGAGTAATCCAGTACGTAATCCAACTTAATAGGTTTTAGTCTCATCATAAGATCTCTCTCTTCATTGAATGCACTTCTTGTCCGAATTAGGTTATCTTTAACCTGAGGTTTCATTCAAGAGTAAAGTAGTGATTAGGTGATTCAATTATTCTCATTAAGATATTTTGGTGTGGTTCACATAACGTCACATCTTACTTTATTTTTCACTCCATCTCAATGGCTTAAATAGCCAACGTTTTCCTACATTCACTTGCACTCAATTTCTCATCAGCAATGGCAATCCCCGAATTTCCTAATAATAAATTCAAAATCATTTCATTTGCATTTTCATTTCAATTTCAATTTCAATTTCAATCTATATAATCATCTAACATAAACATTGAAATTCTCATGATTAATAATCGAAATAAAATAATTGATAAAATCAGTATGTGACATTCCAATAACTTATTTGCATTTGTAGGTGGTGTTTTGTTCCCATGCATGATTCTCTATTATTCATTTATTGCATTTGCATTTTTATTTTCCAAGTATGAAATTTAAAACAATTTTTTTTGTCTAAAAGAATCTTTATCTTAAAAATATGAACTAAAAGTATTTGAAAAGTTTAATGTCAACCTTATCACTCTAAAAAGTACAACTTAAACATCCCTTTCAAACCTTGTAACAATTTTTGAACCACTCTCCAATTCATTTTTCCTCATCACAAACATTGACACCATTTTACCGTTCTAAACAACTTATTGAATCCTCTTATGCATCAAACATATTTAATTGTTTCAAAAAGGACAAAAAAATAAATTTGAAAATGACTTTTCAAACTTCACACTTGCTTCTTATTATTAACAAATGCCATTATTTTAAATGAAAAACACATGAATGTTATAAATGCATTATTTCTATAAGGAAACAAACCATATATCTCTTTTTAATGACCAACTTAAAGAAGATTGCAAATAGAAACTTGGCCATTGTATAGAACATTGAAAAACTGATAACAAAGAATAAAAAAAACTACTACAAAGACCTAGGATAGGCTAGAGGCCCACAGTAGAACATTCATCACAAACCAAATAGCCTTTATAGTGATTTTGCACTCATTGATTCCCTAAAGAAAACCTTATCTTGAGTATAATCCATCATAGTCACATATGATCACATCATTCTTGACCATTTGATATCATTAAAAACCTCTAAAATCTAGTATTCAAATAACCCATATCATCGGCAAGAAAAGTTCCATTGGGGTGAAATGAAAAGGTCATACCGAGCATATAGGTCTCACCAATGAAGTTCCATCGGCAAGAAACTTGTCTTGTCTCACCGATCAAAGCACAGGGAGTTGTATCGGCTAGACCAATGCCATTGGAGTAAGATCCCTGAGTCAGCCTAAGTGCATTTGTCTCATCCAGCTTGATGTGGATTTAAATTCTAACCACCGATCCTTTCCTTTTGTCAAATCGTCGAACGACTGCCTTCAAAGGTTGATGTAATCTCCATCTCAGCACCAAGGTCCCACCACATTATGCATCTCCAAGGAAAGACACATGGCACTCACCCGTGAGATCGCAATCAATAAACACCTTGCATCTTCATACCATGCGATGGCGGGAAACCATTGATCTCCACCATCGGCAATCATGTTCATTCATAACAGTGACCAACACCGAACATAACCATCAAACAACTTTTCATCAAGATTATAACATCATCGTCAATTTTGAGCATGTGCATCTCGCAACCACTTTAGTAACCTGTCATATAATGTATTAAAACTCGACATAGATATTAAAGCACTTTAATTATTCCTTCAGCATCACCAACTGATACATGTGGCCCTCACCCATGATATCGCAATCAATAAACACCTTGCATCTTTGTATCACGCGATGGCGGGCAACTGTTGATCTCCACCATCGAGAATTGTGTTCATTCATAGCAGTCACCAACACTGAACATAACCATCAAGCAACTTTTCATCAAGATTATAACATCACCGTCAATTTTGAGCATGTGCATCTCGCAGCCACTTTAGTAACCTATCATATAATGTATTAAAAATCGACATAAATATTAAAGCACTTTGATTATTCCTTTGGAACCACCGACTAAGACATGTGGCGCTCACCTGTGATATTGTAATCAACCAAAATTTAGTGGTGAGGTCATCACGAGATTGCGGGGAATAGTCAGGATCAACTAATGGATGATCGACGGTCATTAAAAAATCATTCCCTGAAAAAAAAAAATTAATTATTAGAGGGACAATAATTAAAAGTTTAAGAAGACAAAATATTAGTAAATTAAATTTATTTTAATAATTATTTGTAATTATTAAAACTTAAAAAAATTTAAAACTTAAATCTAAATTAAAAATTAAACTATAATAAACTAAATGTAAAGTCAAAATATATCCAAATCTAAATATTATTAAAAATAATTATTTTTTAATAAATAATTAAATAAATAGGTAAAAAATAAACTTACTATATTAACAAGAAAAGACAAACTTGGGGTCTAATCGGATGTGACAGGGCTCAATAGTAGAGGGAAAGATGCAAATAAATTGAACAAGTTTCAAGGCAAAGGAAAGATTGAGTGGATCTCAAAATAGCTTGCATTAATCATGCCCGGTACCTCCAGCAGAGCGCCCGCAAGTTTACATGCTCCAACCGCCAGGATCATAGAAAAATAATCATGAAGACTAGTAGCCACCTTAATTAAAAAAGGCCATCCTGGGTCATTAAAAACACATTGTCTTTGCAGGAATAGTGTGTGCATGCAGAAGCTCGGGATTTTTACTTGGTGATAGAAGTAGGCAATAAAGGGATGGAGACTCCTCTGGCCCTGGACACCGACAAGAAAATGCAAGCATTCCGAGGAGAAGTGACAAACCAAAGGCTGAATGGGCTACTGGCCTCGTCCCACCTGCTGACACTCTGGGCAACCAAGAAGGTTGTAGGATCAGAGTTGCTAAAAGCATATCACAGGTTCTGGTCCAATACAAAAATACTAGCAATGTTTCTGGCGGTGCTCCTCCACATGGGTGTGTGGAAGGAAATCGCACAAAAAATGACCCAGATGGTCTTCATTCAGCATGGCTGGGAGACATTGATGCAGCCTTGGATAATGTGAACGAAAATAATCTCATCCCAATGCCCCAAAACTACTATGTGTTGAGCATACAAGGAAAGGAGGTCATGAAATTCCCTTTGGTCAGGACAATTCACCCAGAAGGTTTTGAAAAACGATGGGATGAAAGGGATCGAAGCATCACCTTCTTGCTCAGAGCATCCAAGCTAACCACCAACCAACCTCGTGGTTGGGTAATGTGATATGTGCAAGATGAAGGGTTGGCAAAGGAGTTAGCATCAGGAGACAACGTCAACTGAGACTTAGGCTCCAAGGAATAATGGATACCATTCAATTCCAGGGACCCAAAGGAGAAAGCAAAGGGGCCGACTCACCAGAACTGCAGAGTAGACTACCCGGTGATTGTAGATTACATTGCATACAATAATTAGGTGTAATCAAAAGTCTCTGAGGATGAAGACTCCGAGGGAGGAATGGAAACTTGTCTCAGCCCACCGTGCCATGGTATTTTCTAAGCTCGTGCATAATATTAATGAATTAAAAGGTAGTGTAGATGTTTTAGTCAGTCTTGCCTCTGAATTGTAGTGCATGTGCATTTTCCTAGGATTTTGTATATATTTAGTTAAATCTCTATAAAACTTGAATCATAGTGCATGTATTTAGTTAAATCTTTGAATCAAACTCCATATGAATAGAGTTTAATTTGTCAAAAAAAAAATCATTTGAATTGCATGTGAATTCACTAAGAGCATTTTAATGAATTTGTACATCTCTATAAAATTTATCATGTTCTATCTTATATTTCAATGCCTTGTACACCCTCTCTCTATTGACTATAAAATTTTACTTTGTTCCGTTTTGGTCCTTCCTTCGAACAATAATAATTTGTAAATCTTTTATTCGATGTGGTAAAATTTTAGCTATCTCTTACTTCTTGTGGAAAACTTATGGTATGTCCTTTATATTTGTATTGACCTCTAGTTGCATGTGTGACTTGAAGTATTGGATTTACATGCCCTATCAAAATTTCCTCAATTTGTGTTAAGTTTGCAAGTTCTAATGGTTGTGGGACCAAGATTCATATTATTTAATTTCAAAAATTGATGTTCATGTTTCTCTTGTCGAAATCTATTTCAAATTGGGCCTTCAGGAACTCATACAACCTTCATTGTAGCATAACTTTCCTGCCAAATGTAACACATGCTTGGTGTTACGAGTTTATCCAGACCATCTCAAAATATAATTTGTAAATATTTCAAATCAATTTGGACATTTCTATTGTTATTGCATGTACCTAGATCTCTTTCATTTTGTCTTCTTTGCAGTCATCTTCATCTTCTCAATTGAGAGGTTAACTCTTATTGTGGACTATTATTTTCTTCATGATTTTCAGTTTCAACATTTATTGCATCTTGAACTCTATTATCTGGTGTTATTGTAATTGAATTCATTCCTTCAAATTTACCCTCTATATTCTCATGAGATTCATAATTCCTTTCAACTAATTCACGATTGCATACTTGTATTTGTTGTTTTTCTATCTCATTAAATTGGTCTAAATGCTCATTTGTTTGTAATCTTCTTAATATGTATTTCTCATCTTTAGATTCTTGTACACGATGTATTCTTCCTTTTGTAAATTATTCATTTATTCACATCTTTGTCTCATGTAATTTTGAGCATATTCTCTTCATTGTTCTTCATTTTCAAAATTTAATATTGGGTGAGGCATCCTTAATAATTATTTAAAAGTAAAACTAAAAATTAAAAAACACTATAAATATGAGAAATTTTACTATACACTAATCTCATAAAAAAAGATACCACAAAATTAATACATATTTATTGATGAATCTTACTTATTTATAATTAATAATTAATAATTTAATCTTCTTAATAAAAAACATATGTCTTCTAAAAACAATTGAAAAATAAAATATATGCAAACTCTTTTGTAACAAATCAACTAGCATGCCTATATTTTAGAAATATTTGTAAAGTACACCAAGATATATCCTTCTCAAGGCATCTATTTTTAATGAATTGAACTTTAACTCAAATTGAAGCTTAACCCTAATCATAACCCTATTTAAAGTTCGTTCGAATTACTAGCTCATAGATAAGGACAAATTCCCTAGGAGAGTGTCTTTCAAGTTTGAAAAAGTGTAGTTGGAAAATCCAAAATTCGAAATGGTTGTCACTGAATCCTAGCTCACCCAAATAGTTGATCATTGCACTAAGATGTGCATGCTCAACATAAATTTAAAATTCATAAAACTTAGACTAAAAGAGTGGAATATCCAAATCTTTACAAACCTTTTCAGAGAAAGAATCTCCTTGAAAGTAGAATGGCTAAGATCCAAAAAGACCTCTCAAATGATTTTTCTTACATCCTAATAGAAGAAGAGAGGAATCTCATAGTTCAATTGGATGGTGTCTACAGTTTTGAATAAATCTATTGGAGACAAAAATCAAGGATTAAATGACTTAAATAAGGTGTAAAACCAAGTTTTTTCATTTAACATGCAAAATGAGAAGGCAAAGAATAATAATATGAAGATTGAAGATGCTTATGGATAAAATTTTGATGATCCTGACACCATAAATTTAACCCCTAATTGAACCCTAACCCTAATCTTAATAATAACCATAAGTTTTTTTGTAGATTTAATAGCAACCATAATTGATCCTTATACCTAAGCCTAATTTAGCCCTAATCATAATCTTAATTGTACCCTAACCCTAATCTGAATTCAATTTTTGCCTCAATTGAAACACCAACCCTAACTTTAACCATAATTGTAACCCTACCCATAACCTTAATTTTAACCATATTTTTTAACCTTAATTCTAACCATAATTTTCTTATGACTCTGACATAACCCTAACCTTGATTGTAAATATAACTCTATCCCTAACACTAACTATGGTTATAACTATAATTGTAACTCTACTTTTTACCCTATTTCTAATCCCAACCTTAACCTTCACCATAACCCTAACTCTAACCATAATTTTAATATTTTTTTAATTATAATACTAATAAGTAGGTTTAAAATTATAATATTAATAATTAGTATTATTAAATTAAGGTTCTAATTAATTATTTCAATTATATTTCTAAAATTAATAATTATAATAGTAACTTTGATATATAATCATGAAATTAAAATATTTCAAAATAATTATTTAATAGGATTAAAGTTATAGTATATTTTGATTAGATCTCTTTTTATCTAAATTTGGGTTCATTTTTTTTCTTCCTTGATTTTTAATTACACTTTTTTCTTTATTACAACTTTTCTTATCTATGTGTATAATTCTCACTCTACTTCTTACCTTAATTCAAATCTCAATCTTAACATTCACCCAAACCCTAAACCTAATCTTAATTCTAATGATTTTTTAATTATAATTAAAGAATAATATCATAATATTATGAAATATTATAAAATAAAGGTTATAACCAAAAAATTAATTATTTTAATTATATCCCTAAAATATTAATTATAACCCTAACCTTAATAAATATTCAAGAAAATCAGAAATAAAAAAATAATTATTTAACAAGATTAAATTTCAATATTAGTTCAATTTGTGTTGTAATTATTTGTATTCATTGCCACATCTAATTATGTATGGTAGCACATGAGATTTTTATAACATGGTCAATATTTTCTTTAATAAAGTGCTTACAACATGTACTATGCATTGGTTATGGTTTGTGTCAAGGTAAGTATTTGGTTTGTAGATATGAGATATTATTTTCTTTTATTTTATGACATTTTATGGATTTTGTTTCATCCAGTTTTATCCAAGCCTCTTTATATCATCTTGTATTTTCTCTTTACTTTTTAATTTTTTCCCTACTCCTAATTATAGTTGATTGTAACTCATTTTTTATAATTGTTATAATATTTTATAGCATTCACATCTTAATCTTGAATTCTTATTTTAATAGTATTCTAATTTTTGTTATTATTTTTTTCTTACTATTTTTCCCTTAAATCACCTCCCACATTATTTTTTATTTATTTATTTACTTGTTTTATTTTATTACTCTTTTGTTGTATTATGTTTTTAGACTTTATGTTTACTATTTTTTGTCTAATCTTTCTCTTAATACTCTCCTATGTATCTTGTTTTTTCATATCTTTTTTATTGGTTGTGCAATTGTGTGATGTGAAACATAGATTTTTAATCTAAACTTGGAAATATCATATCTTTAAACATTAAAAGTAATTTTTTTAAATGAATTTATTTGGAAAATAACTTATAATTTATTAATAAGGTTTTAATAATTTATAAATTTTTATTAAGAATTTAATTTTAGATAAATTTAAAAAATAAAATCATTTCAAAATTTTGAATCTTATTCATATAACTAATATTAAATTTAATATTATAGCATGTTAAATCTAATATTGAAAAATAACATAATAGTAATTTTTTTTGAAAAATCTATATATTCAAAATATGGTTTATTTAATTGCTTTTTAAGTTGAAAAGTTGTATTAGATTATAATTTGTTATTTGCTTAACAACCAAAAAAATATATGAAAATAAAAAAATAAAAAAATATTTGTAGAGGATATAAGAAAGAAAAAAGTACATTGCTCATTCCTTATGATTTTGCAAAGTAAAATGGGAATTTGGAAATTTTTGATCTAATATTTTTTTAATTATTATAATTTTCCTATTTTTAATGCATATGAGTGGGATGAGTGCTAAAATTTGATTGCTAAAACTTGATTATTTTCAAAAAACTTTACTTAAAAATCACCTTAATCTAATTAAATCAAATCCTAGAATGTGTAATACCCCTCCATTTTGTATCTTGTTCAGTTTGCTTTATGCTATGTTTGGTTGTAGTTACCTTGCTTCTGGATACATTTTGTTATGATGTTTTGATCGCTGCTATTGAGCGACAACTATTATTGTGGGATGTAGTTATCTGATTATTGTTTCACATGCATTATGGATTAATGATGTTGTAGAGTTAGCATGGGATATTATTACGAGATTATTTGAATTATGATGGAAGTGTCAGTTTTGATGAGTGTATGGGTGAAGAGGACGAGTTTGCATCACTCGCTTGCGAGTGCCCTGCGAATCCGTAATTCCTTCTTCACGGTGTGTATTATATGCTGGATATATTGTATGATGTTGTTTACTTGGTTGCAGGATTGCAGGTACATGACACCGACTCCACCTGGATTCACAGGTTTGAGCGTGTCGATCCAACGGTTAAGTTGAACGAGAGATACTAGCTAGGTAACATGTGTCAAGTTTACACCCTAACCTTAGTGTGTCGTCAGTTGTGTGTGTCGAGTCATTGTCTGGTCTTGCTTTGATGTTATTTAATTATGAAGAATTCTTGATTGAGAAATAGATATTTAGAATAATTACATTTAAATCATGTTGATGGTTATTTAATTTAAATAATGCAATGTGGATAAAAGTTTATATTTAAATTAATTAATTATATTTAATTTATTTAATTAATTAAATTTAATCCATGGGGGTTGAATTTAGTTATTAAATAATTAAATTAATTAATTAAACGTGATGTAAGAGAATGAAAGGAAATAAAAGAATTAAAATTAAATTTGGAATTTAATTTAGACGTGTGGGAATTAAATTAGAAATTGTAATTAAATGTTTATTTGGGAAATTAGTTGCAACTTTAGAAATTAATTTATTATTTCAAATTGCATTTTAAATTGAAAGTGGATTTTCAAAAAGTGAAATTGAAATTGAAATTGAAATATCTAATTTGCATGTAATGTGAATTAGGGTTGTAAATATTGAAAATTGAAATTCAAATTCAAATATCTAATTTGCATGTAATGTGAATTAGGGTTGTAAATATTGAAATTGAAATTGAAATTGAAATATCTAATTTGCATGTAATGTGAATTAGGGTTGAATTAGGTATTTTTGATTTATAAGAATACATGTTTTAATTTTAGGGCAGAAAGTTTTTAGAAAAATACATTTTTATAGCAGGGAAGAAATTTTGGAAAATTTGCACAAGGGTTTGAAGAATGTTTGATTGTAAAATTGGTTGAAGGAAATATTGTTTGCATTTGTTAGATTTTGGATTGGATTCTTTGGAGGATTGAAGAAAATTCAAGAAATCTTTGGAGGAGGCTTGCATCAGAAATTCATCTCTTCCTGTAGCTTCTTGTACCAGGTTTTCCTCTTTGTATTTTATTGTTCTTGATTGTTTTTTCTTTAAAATAGTAATGATTAAAGATTTGTTTGTTAAATCTGTTTTAAAAAAAAAAATTTAAATTATTTGGAGAAATTGATTTTATTGTTATTGAAATCAAACATAGAGATTGAACAATGCATTTAGAATGTTTTTTAAAAATGAAACTTTCTATTTATTATCAAAAAACGGATTTTAAAATCTGCAGTATAGTTATATTTTCATGGTAAAATGGTCTGGTTGCGTCGCCTATAACTTCACTTTTACAAACTGGGTTGTCAAGAAATTTAAAGGGTTTTTGCATTTTGAAATTTTCTTATTCTTGTCAAAACATCACAAATACCCAGATCGTACTTTTTGAGTTATGCTTGAAACATGAGACTGCTGTTAAATTATTTTCCCATAGCTGCTTTGAAAATAAAATAATAATAAATTGATATTTATAAATATTAATATTTTATGTATTGTTATTATAATATTAAAATATTATTTAATAATATTTTATATTATAATTTATAATATTAAAGTATTATATTTATTTATATTATTTTTAAATAAAATTGGTATATTAGATTAGTGGAATTAAAATTATAAACATATGGGAAATTATTGTTATTTTAAAATGGCTTGTTAAAGTTTAATTACAAGAGTTAAATATTTGATTTAAAGAATGCAATATATTATTGAATAGAAATTTAAAAATGGATTGATTAGTGTATATAGAAAATGGATAGAGAAACAATGTGTTATTATATTAAAGTGATTGAATGTGTTAAATAGAAAATTGAATGAGATGTAAGATTTGGTTAGGAAATGGAAAGATTTTACTTGCACGGATTTGTGTCGATTTAAAAGTAAATTAAGAAATTGTTTTATTGATGAGGCAATCAATTATGTTATTTATTAATTTCTATTTAGATTAATTGAATCATTGTGATTGGATTATAAAAGAGATATGGATTTAGTATATCCAAAAGTAGTATCTTCCTCATGCTTATCGTAAAGGATTTAATTCTTTGTATTCAGTAAAGGGAAGTAAGTTTAATTGTTTTAGATTTCTAATAATGAAAAGGGAAATAGGGGTTATGATTATTTTAGATGATCTAGTTATCATGTCTTTGACTTTGTCAACACTACCTATTGAATGAGTATGGATTTAGTAAATCCAAATATTAGATTTGATTGATGAATTGAATGCTTTTGTTGTTATGTCGTCAAGTTGCATTGTTGGTTTCGGGATTTAGTGTTAGTCCTAAATTATAAGTCTTCCAGAAAATCTTAGAGGATAAGGGTTGTTGAATCTTTATGCCATCCAGTTGTTTCCCCTTGGGTAGTGCATGGCGTCTTTTCAATTTTACCCGGTTTTCACGAACGGGAATGGTTGCACCTCCTTGGTTTAGGAGCGGATTATGAGATCCATGTCTCTTTGTATGGAGTGACCTTGTTATGTGGTTTCGTCTTGTTGCCTCCTGTGAAAGGAGTGGACTATGTGTTATTGCCTCCAAGATGTTTGGAGTGGGATCTTTTGTACCTCCTGTAAAAGGAGTGGAATATGTGTTTGTTGCCTCCAAGATGTATGGAGTGAGTTCTATTATTTGTATCCTCCTTGTGTTGGAGTGAATTATGATGCCTAGTTGGTATGCACTTGTGGTTCCCTTGGTGGATTGTTTGGATGTGTGTTGTTGAATAGAAGAGTGGCTTCTGTTAGGCGCCAGAGCCCAAAGAGGTAAACTGGATAACCTTCATGAGTGATTTAAACAAGTGATAACTAAAATAATGTACTTAGAAGATTAGGATTAACTTCACATTAATCAAGATAATTTAATCCTCACTCATAGACACAAGGGCTTGTTTAGACTTGGGATGAGTGAGAAGGCCTGGAATGACAAGATCAACTATCTAGTTCTTACAAGAGGTAGTTGATTCCGCATGAGTGAGTATGAGTGCCGAGATTCGGTTGAGGCCACCAGGATTACTTGTGCCGGAGCCTATGAAGAATGCCCAGAGGAGATCTCATGACAAACCTTGCGACGACACTCTATCTATGACAACTGTTGTTAATTATTTTATGTGTATGGTTATTTGAGCATACTTGATCTACTTTATGTCTGGAAGCAATGTGACTTATGTCAGTGATGTTGGAGTTGTACTTGTATTGTACTTGATTTGTACATGTATTGTATTTGATTTGTACTTGTATTATACTTGATTCGTACTTGTTAATTCATTTGGTTGGTTATAACAGTATGAGTCAGTTTGAGTCTGCCTTTGGTTAGAGGTAGTAGATCTTTGTCCATGTTACTTTGTTACTATCTCCTAGCATGGGGGGTGGGCCTTTGGGTACCACATTGGTTGGGTGGAACATGCACCAAAACCGTTGGGTCCCCATCGATCTTCAGTACTTGGTGGCGAGACATCCAGATGGACAACTTGCGGTTCTTGTTGTATTATCTTGCAGTGTAATATTTTAACTTGTATAAGTTATTTTATCCCTCTTTTGTTATGAGGTGGAGTTATGTAATTGTAATACATTTCTACTATTGCCTCATTCTAGGAATGAGTGATGTAACTACTGGATTAAGATAATGATTATGAGTTTATACTTTGGTTCATTATCTTATTTTGTTAAGTGGTATTCTTATGATGTATGATGTTTATTTCATAAGTTTATAATGTTATGGTTTATGTAATATGTATGTGTGGGTTTAAGTGATCCTAACCTTGTAGTCTTAGAGGTTGTTGTTAATTAGTAAGTGAATGTGTATGTTAAATGCACTTTATAAAAAAAAAATTTGGTTCCCTTAAAACATTAATTGCAACTTCCTTTAGGGTTACTTGGTGGGGCATTACAAAATGCATATATATTATAAAATTATATATATATATTTTTTTGATGAATTTTCAGTTATCTATATTAAAAGAGATAAATATACAAAATTCACAAAAAAGGGGCGGGTGGTAAGAAAGCACACCCCAAAAGTCACATGGGCCCAGCCCATCAAAACCAATATATCAAGAGTCATATGGGCCTAGCCCAGAAATAAAACAACAGAAAGAAAACTAAGCAGCTAAAGCAATGCCAGTAGATCCTAGGGGATCCTAGTCATCCATATGTTTCCCCCATACATCAGTGGAGTTAGGAGTGATGTTAGGACGAGCACCCCAACCATCATCATTATTTTCTACCTCTTTATCTTTATCCTCGCACCGAGGTGAGATTGCGAGAGCAAGCCACGAAAAGCTTTTGCCAGTGGAGGGCAAACCAGAACCAAAAGGAGGAGCATCCGAAGGCCACCCAGAACCACCACCACTCTTCCCCGGTGCACCACTAGAGTGCCAACCCTGACCAGGACACGGTGAAGGAGAACAAGCCCACGTAGGAGGCCGAGAATCCCTCTAAGCAGGAGGCTGGGAGCTAGCCCGCATGGAATCACTTCACTTCTGGCCTCAAGAGGGCGACCGATAGCGGGAGGAGGAGGGCAAGTCAGGAATCCGAGCCATAGTACAAGGGGCATTCCCCTAGTGGTCCAGGAGAACTTGTAGGTGAGCCACTTCTAGTGCAACCTTGTTGGCTTAAACTTGAATCTGTAACATAACATTAGAGCAAATAACTGCTTTAGCATAAAGAGACACATTAATATCTAAATGTGAATGAGCAAAAATACAAGCATTTCTGTCTTTCCAGATATTGAAGAGGATTTCCACCTTGAAAGTGTGCCAAAGTTGGGTGAACTTAGTCGGGGTTTTAGGCAGGTCCCCCAACAGAACCATATGCCACAAAAAGGGTTCAGGCCTGAAAGGCTAAAAGAAATCATGAATCCAAGTCCAAAACTATTGAGCTCTGGGAAAAAACCAAAAAAGGTGCTTGAAGCTTTCAGGCTACCCACAAAATGGGCAGTGAGAGTCAAAGACCCCCAAATGAACTAGCCGAGAACCCACAAGCAAGCCTTGGAGAAGAATACACCAAGCAAAGTGGGCCAGCTTCGGATTAACAATTGCAAACCAAATGGCATAAAACCTCCTACGCCAAGTAAAGGCCAAGGAGTTAAGAAGCCACCTCTTGTTCAAAGAACTGAGCATAGGGAAATGGGGTGAAAGCCACCTGTAGCCAAGCCGTGGCTTGTAGCTCCTTAGAGGAGTATCTGGAAACCATTTACAGTCTTTCCACCATGGCTTGTGCCCATGAATACAAACTTTGTGAAGAATTTCCGCTGGAATGGCACTCACCAGCCTGTCAAAAGTAGGGTGATCCTGGTTTTGAAGGTTGTAATGGGCTTTAAAAGCATCCCAATGCAAAATACTCATGGTAGGCCGGTGGAAGAGCTGGTGCAAAGTTTGAATGCCCTTCTTATGGAAGCGGAGAACTTTGAGCCAAGACGACTTGGCCAGGGGTTGACCATTTTGGGCAAGAAGGGGAGACCACCAAAGATTATGCTAGTTGATGGAAAGCCCATCACGAAACCCAACCCCAGCCCAATAGAGCCAAGGCTTGACTATTTCCCAAGAGCGCCAAATGCTTTTAGTCACAAAGGAGCCCATAATTTGAACCAGCTCCCTCATAACCAGAAGGGTTTGGAAGTCGATTCCTTTCCAGGCGGGTCTGTGAACAAGAAATCCAGATTGGATACAATGCCTAAGGAGAATTTTCCAGGCTTCATCCCCAATGAGCGCACGGATGATCCATTTGACGCAGAGGGCAGTCCCTTGTCATTGCGTGGAAAGCAAACCGAGCCCTCCCGACTCCTTAGGAAGACAACGAAATTCCCAAGCGACCCGATGAAAGCCCTTATGGGTTTCAAAAGAGGCCCAAAGAAAATTGTGGAGCAACTTCTCAAGCCTGCTGTAGGCTGCTTTAGAAGGAGCCCAACAGGAGGAATAGTAGACGTGGATGGCAGCCAGGATTTTAGAGCACACCTAGAATTTTCTAGCTAGTGAGAGAGGCTTGGTAACCCAATAGGCTAGCTTCTGTTCAACTCTGGAGAGCACAGCCTGCCAGAGCTCCCGATGGGAAGCCTAGAAAGTGAAAGGAATGCCCAAAAATTGTAAGATTTCGCCCTGAACAATCCATTTCTAGTTATAGGGCTAGAGCCACATAGGAGTGGGGAGCATCGATTATCTGTAACACAAAGTTTTGTGCCATTGAATAGCAGAACTAGACGTAAGACAAAAAGTATCAAGGCATTCAAGGGCAGTAGAAATCGAGCCTTCGTCCTCTAAAAGAGTGAGAAAGGAGTCATCAGCGAAGTGCCCATAACAAGCTGCTCTTGAGAGTCTGGGAGAGTGATTCCTTTAACATGCTACTGAGAAATAGCATTGGCCAAGAGATATCCAAATCCCTCAGCTACTAGAACATACAAAGCAGGGGCAAGAGGACATTCCTGGCGAATAGAATAGAAAAGGCCAAAAGCAGAGGACTGGCGGCCATTAATGGAGATGCAAGCTGAGGCATCGAAAAAAAGCATGCGAACAGACTGTAAAAAATGGGGCCCAAAACCCAGTGCCTATAACATTGCAAGAATGAAAGGCCACTCAATACGGTCATATGCTTTGGAAAAATCAATTTTAATGAACACAACTTTTCGGTTCGAACGTCGAGCCCACTCCATGCCTTCCCAAATAGCAATAATGTTGTCAAGAATGAACCTGGATTTAATGAATCTAGTCTGCTCGGGACACACAATCTGAGGTAAGAGGTGGTGAATTTTTAGAGCCAAGGCTTTGGAAATAATTTTATAAGAAACATTAGGAAGCATGATGGGTCGCTAGTTACAAATATCCTCTAGATCTCCAGATTTAGGTATGAATTTAATATTGCCTTTATTTATTAAATTACCTAGAGAATTATTGTGAAAGGCTTCAAGATAAATATGATGTAGGTCACTCCCGATACAGTCCCAGAGCGCTTTATAAAATTCACAAGGGAAACCATCAATCCAGGAGCCTTGTCATCGGCCATGGAGGAAACAGCTTCCTTGAGATCATCAATTGTTAATAATTGATCATAGAAATTAATCTGGGTTGAAGAAAGCCTATGTGGCACAATATCAAGGTAGCTCTGAAGGGCTTGCTGGCACATAGGTGTGGGGTCCTGAGCCATGAAAACATGCTCATAGTGACGCACAAAAGCCTTGAGAATGTTAGGTAGCTCAGAGAGCACTTGATTTCCATCTTTTATAGCTTTAATGCTTGGGGAAGAGTGTCTAGCACGAAGAGCCAAAAAACTCTTTGGAGGCATAGTCACCAATTTTGAGCTAGTGGAGCCGAGCCTTGATTTGAGCACCCCTAGCAGAATAGCTATCAGCCACTTACTTCTGGTGTCTTAAATCCACCGCCCAGACTTGATGTGACGGGGAGAAAGGACAAGCCGCTAAGGCCTCCGTAGCATCACGCAAGCTAGCAGTGGTGGCCTTGTAAGAGCGCCGGTGGAAGATAGCAAGTTGTTACCCATAAATGTGTAGGAAGCATGTAGTACAAATAATAGCATCATTCCACCAACCAATCCAGCCCATACTGCCAGACGAACGACAGTCTAAACTCCACACTCGAAGAATGTGGGCCAGGGTGGGCTTGTGATAGAGTAAAGACATGTTCAAGAAGAATTGAGTCTTACACGTGCGAGGCTGACAAGACGCCCACTCAATGCAAAATTGAATAGGGAAGTGATCCGAAAGGGTCACATCCACTAATGGCTTCATAGGCAAGGTAGAGCTCTTGAAAGAAAAAAAGGATTGTGTCGAGATCATGGCACGATCAAGGTGCTTAAAGACTCTATTAGAACCAGCCTTGTAATTACACCAAGTGTGCCATAGAGAATGAGAATGGTGGTAGCCTAGATTGGGATCAAAAAGCCCCAATTTATTGCGCATATAAAACCATGCCTCCCTTTCATCCGTAGCCCAATGAAAAGGCACAGTGCCATTATTATCATACTCCATTTCAACCATGTTGAAATCCCCACAGAGCAACCAGGCGGCAATTGGAAAAGAGTTAGCAATCCAGCGCCAAAGCAAACAATGCTCCACAGCATCATTAGAAGCATAAATATTAATAATCCCAAAGGAATGGTTCTCAATATTGAGAAGAATCCCGACAGCCCACTAGGAGGGGTCCTCCCCATGATCAACCACATAAGGAAGCAACTGTAGAGCCAAAAGAGTAACAACTCCACCATGACCAGCCTCATGTAGGGTACAATACATAGTATTGGTTGGCCAAATAGAGCGACAAGCCGAGGCAAGAAAAAACCTGAAATTTTAACTTCCCGGAGACAAAGCACTTCAAAATCTGGATAATTTTTCAAAGTATTCCTAACAGAATGCTTCCTTGAGAGATCTGTGAGACCTCGAACATTCCATGAGAGAAAATTCATGGAAAATCTTCCATGCTTACAGAATCTCGGTCCTCTACCCCCAAGGAAGAGAAGCTATTCTTCAAAAACTCTTGCGGAACTAAACCCAGTTGAATAGAGGGAGAAAATCTCTGCTTTTCTGACACATATTCACCTTCTTCCGGTGGAGGAGACTGGCTGCAAGAATGCTGCTGGGTCTCCACAGTGGCGGACAAAGCCTGTTGAGCACATAAAACAGTAGCAGGCTGGGACACGGCCTTCGGCCTGGGCTGTAAAATAGCAGAAGCCACTCCTCAGGGAGTAGCAGTCCCCTTCTTTGAAGGGTTTGAAACCTGCTGGGTCAATTTTGGGGCTTTGGGAGCCGACCCAGAACAAGACAACTTATTTTTCTGGTTGGTGACCGTAGTCCACTTTGAGTCCACCTTAGCTGAGGGCTCTATCGGACAAGGCTTCTCAACACCCTGTGGCTGAGAGATAGTACGGGGAACTGACAAAGGGCAGTCCTTGATCTTGTGATCAGCTGATTGGCACCGGTAGCACGTGTTGGGAAGGTTAAAATATGTGATTTTCTGGGAGTGGAAAATATCCCCGATTTGAATGTCAACAGACTCTTTCAAATCCTTGGATAAATCAACTTCCACACAAACCCTCTTTTGAGGACGGGTTTGAAAAAATTTATCAGGTTCAATGCAAACAACCTTCCCCAGAGAGGAAGCAATATGATGTAAGAAGGGCACACATGGCAAGGGTAACTCGAGAAACTCAATCCAGACTGGAACACACATTTTGGTGTCCTCTAAGACAGCAAAATCTCAGGTCCAAGACTAGAAAACCAGCAAAGAGGAACGGACATACCAGGGTCCATGACCCAGAATAGCTTGGACATGATTGACTTCTGCAAAGTGAAACAAGAAAAAACCCTTGGTCAAATTTTGGACCATATCAAAGCGGACCCCATGAGGGACCCAAGCCTTGTTAACCCAGTCTTTTAGCACACTTTCGGGGGGAGTCCTCCCAACAAAATAACCCACAAGGGTGTGTTGTTCTAGCCATTGGCATGCAGAATCAAAATCAAATAAAGGTAAAACTACATCAGTAGGGGCGTCAGAATGCTTACCTCGTGAAATACTTTTGGAACAAATTTCTGAGGGCATTTGTTCGGTGGGGGAGCCATTAAACTGCGCCGATGAACCACTAACACCAGCAAGAATTGTCGGGTTAGAGCCGGTTGAAGGCATAATAAACCCCTAATATTTATGTATATTTATTATTTGATAATATATTTATTTATAATTATACAATTTATATCATATGTAATTTTTTATATAATAATAAATGTAATTATATTGTATATAATATAATTTGGAAAAGAAACTTATTAAAAAAATACTTAAAAGGATTCTACGAACGAGATTAAATCAATTGTAATCCATTCCTTATAGTGAACTCTTGATCATTGATTTCATAATTGGCTTTGGAATTCTCAAATAGGACACGCCTTCAATGTAAATATAATTAAAATAATAAATTGAAATATATAAAATAATCTAATAACAAATTCAAATAAATAATGTATTTTTAATATATTATATTATTAATTTAACAAAATATTATAATATTCTAACATATATACTATATGTAACATATATAATGTATAATATATAATTTTAACATCATATTATAATTATAATGTATATACAATATAATATGTAACATATATAACATCTAATATATAATATAATATATTAAAATATAAAATTAAAATTTTATATTTTAATTTTAAATTATGTAATATATTATCTTTTAAACTAATTTAATATATTATATTATTGAATATTTTTATAATATATTATATTAAATTAACATCTAATCCAGAAACCCTTTCAGCATAAACAAAAACCACAACCTTAGGTTTTTTCAAACAATATGAAAGACTAGAGACATAAGGAAAGATAAAATGGAATTCAAAGAGAAAAAAATTGAAGTTCCATCAATAGTCACATGATATGATCACATCATTCTTGACTATTTGATATCATGAAAACCTCCAAAATCTAGTATTCAAATAACCCATATCATCGGCAAGACAAGTTCCATCGAGGTGAAATGAAAAGGTCATACCAAGCATATAGGTCTCACTGATGAAGTTCCATTAGCAAGAAACCTATCTTGTCTCACTGATCAAAGCACAAGGAGTTGTATCAGCCAGACCAATGCCATCGGAGTAAGATCCCTGAGTCATCCCGAGTGCATTTGTCTCACTAATGAAATATCATTGTCGAAACACTCATCTTGTGATATCAGCGTAATGTCTCCCCGACAAAAAGAATGTTTAATGAACATTAGTCAAGCCTGAATAAAAGGATCCCCCAAAGTTTCAATTGTCTTGCTGATAGAATATTTGATGTGACAGTGGGTAAATTTGAATATTAGCTACGCTCGTCTTTAAAGCTAGGACATTAATGGTAGTATTACTACCAAATGTGTTGATGATTTCCTAAATTGAGAAAAGAAATTGAAGGTGAATTTTGCAAAGTTAGTAGCAGAGGAACAGACGAAGGGCCAAAGGATCTTGCAGTCAAATAATTCTAAATAGACTTGTAAGTTCCTTGCAATTAAATTTCTTGTTTTGTGATTCATAAAAATGGAAAGCACTAGCTCAGGAAAAGAAAAAGGTAGGAAACAGAGTGAGTGTAAAAACCCTGGAGGATAAAAGAAAAAAATTGAAGTAGAGAAGGAACCAGGGGTAGTTGAGAGGAAGTTAAACTAGGAATTAATTGATCAATTTCCGGGCTCAGGACCTAAGGCCAGGTGATCTGCACAACTTAGGGTAGAAGTGGAAAAGTTAGAGAATAAATGCAAGCATATACGAGACATATGGACCCCAATTAGGGGATATGAGTTGTTTATTTTTCATTACCAATGAAGGAACCGATACGAACTAGTCTACAATCCTTGGAAGTTAAACCTAGGGAAACTAGTCTGCCCCAATGTATTTGTAAATGTAGAATTGTTGAAAATGCTAACTGCCAATTATAATCCAAAATGTAAAGCTATTTGTGATCCATCAGGTAAACCGTTTATACATGTATCTGAAGCTACCATCTGTGAGGTTTTTAACCTAGAGGGAGTGTGTGGTGAAAAAATTGTACCTAAAGAGCTGGAAAAGGAATTCTGGAGGATGGATACTTTGTACAAGGGTTGGAGGTTGCCACTACATAGGTCTAAGAAAGATGGTGTTTTAGTTCCACTGAATGACAGTGATGGTCCCCTATTCCATGTTGATTTGTTTGAACCCTACATGAGGTACACATATTTTTTAGTGTGTCAAGTGCTAGGAATGAAGGCCCCTGAGCACATGTCAATTGTACCCATGGTAATTGCAGCAGACATCCAATTTCACAATTCAAGGTTTTTTTATTATGCTTCACACATCTTTAAAGTACTTGATTCAGGATTGGTGGCATTAAAAATTAAAGCTCCTATCTTGCACTTGGATTCTTATTCAATCATAATGCATATGATACTTTATTATGGACAAGAATTGCAGATGTGGCTTGAAAAATTGAGGGTTGTAAAATTTGATAAGGAAGGAAGCTTATTACCAGTACAACTTTGGACTACCACTTGGGATTGCAGTTTTGCTAATTCTTGTTATCTACATTTTGAAGAGTTTTTTGTGAAACCACTATATAGATTTTACAATCATCATTGTGAATACTCATTGACCGATGAAATAAAAATGTTTTTAAGGCCTAAGGATTTCAATGGACCTATCAACCACAATTGGGGAGACTGGTATTGTCTAGAAGATAAGACCATGATAAGAGTATATGGATTTGAAGATGGACCCTTCATTCTGCCCAAGATGGTGCCTGATAGGATTGCATATTTGGAGATTGCTAGGCAATTGGACTTTTTAGATGTTATGAATCTGAGTTCTTTTGGAAAGTAGGAATTTATGCCTAGTACATTATGCTTCGGTGATTTCACTGTTTTAGCAAGGGATGGATATGACATGGTTCTCAAAAAATTGCTGCAATATAACATGAAGAAGGGTCCACTGCAAAAAGGAGTTGATCTAGAAGGGTATATTGATTTTTCCAAAAATAAAATGAAGTTGGGAGGATAGAATCACATACCCTATCTATATGATGACTTGATCAAGAATTTGGAAGTAGAGGAAGCCGAAAAAGTTCTTGATGAGTATAATAGGGGATTGCAAGATATATAACTATTATCTTCTAATGAAGAGGTATCTAGTGATGGTAGGCCTAGTAGTACAATTGATAAAATTTCTAGATTGAGAACTCAAGACTACAAGTATGTTGCCAGGGAACCAGATGTTGAAGGGAGTGCAACTACTGACACAAGCCAAATAGCATATAAATCATTTGTGGTGATGATGAATTCATTAAAACCTTTTTGTGCAAAATAAAAGGAAAATCAATAAGGGAATCAGTGGAGAATATTACACCAAGTAATGAGGAACAACTGCTGAATAACTTAAAATCAAGTGTGGAAGAAGAAATGAAGAGGATGACCCCTGAAAAAGGAAGGAAATTATTAGAAGATGCACGTGTCATGATCTTTCTTGGGTTGGATTTAAACTTTACTTTGGTTTTTGATAGTTTTTTGAAGAATAGTAATGCCACACATAAACTCACTCCTTAGGGGGTAACAGAGATCTATGTAGGATCTAAGTATAACTGAGATGAGGGATCACTTATGATATGGGCCCTGTATCCTCCACACAAGAAATTTTTTGTAATCGATACTGAAAAGGCTTTTGGACATGTAATGATGTTAAAAGCTGGTGAGGTTGATCCAATAGCTACAACATAAATTGGAATTAATGTGGCCAAATTAAATAAAGACCAAATCCAAAAGCTAATCAAGGAAAAAGAAATGTATAAAATTAATAACGAGAGACTACTCGAAAAAATTGATCACTTGAAGGACATGATGGGAATCACGTTGGGATCCACAAAGAAATTGACTCATGGTGAAAGCTCCTAGGAAAGAGACCATTTGGAAGAATCAAAAGCATACTCACGAGGTAAATGTGATGCACTCACTACAATAATAAGGAAGAGGTAGACAACCTTAATGACTTGGTTGAGTAGGCTCTGGGGAACACATTCAAACAAGTTTACTGCACTACAATAACATAAGAGGATAGATGGTAGGATCTAAGAGAAGTTCTAGGAAATAAACCAAAGGGATGCTCCTGATAACATAGCTATTGATACTAGAAACCATTTTATGAAAAAACATAAAGACTTCCATGATGAATTGCAAGGTGATGAGCAGGGGATGATCAATGTCACAAAAATGGGAGTACCAATGTTGTTAGAAGCCGGAGGGGAACTAAAGGGAAAAGATAGATGGATGAAGGAATGCGAGATGATGATGCAAACAATTATGGAGACAGCCACATGAAATGATTTAACAATGGATGGGGCATGTGAACATAATGAGAAGATTTCGAAATGGAGATAGCCACAAGGAATGTGCTGAAGGATGCTGATACACACAAATGGCTAGCTTACCAAGATTATCTATCAAACATCTATTTATGGCTTAATAGAACATAATTTCTAGTTTGATATTGTTGTTAAGCAAAAGACATTTCTGAAAGGACGCGCCCTTTCACAATTTTGATATATTTATATCTGTTTCATAATGTAAAACAGATATAGGCATATAGGAGAAAGATACAGTAGAGAGTTTGCAATGAAACTTTCCTTTAAAAGACTCAGATGTATGTATGAATTTTGATGAAGTTAATGAAGATGTCTAAACTTGTGGCTTAATCTTGGTATCAGTTGTTTGTGGAATTATATAGTTATTTGGTTGTTTCCATTTTGATGCTTTTCTATTGTTTAAATTGATATATCAAGCATATATATATTCATTTTACTGATAAACATTTGTTGTATTTGTGTGATGTGATTATTTGGTTCTTTCAAGTAAAGATTAAACCCTTCTATTCAATCACAATAACTGAAGAGTATTAATTGGATCAATAAGAAGTATCACATAACTAGGATTATCATTCTATCTCAACTAGAGTTTTTCAGTCATTTACTTGCACATTTATACAATTTATAAACTACATCTATGTGCCAAACAGTTTGAATTATTGCCATCATAGATTACACTTTTATAGATCTTCATTTAGACTCCATACACCCGACAAGGCACTAGTCTCGCACTTTCATGTTTTAGTTTATCCATTTTATTTTTTACATCTATTAACTTAACATATTCTAATATAATTCAAATATAATTAAAATTAAAAACATCATAAATTAATTATGTAACCACATAAGTCAAATATAATTCTATCAAGAAATTAATATCAAATAGATAATACAATCACATAACTCATACATTTCAATTTCATTGATCTTCTTCTTCATCCAACTCTTTGTCTATATCATCCGATCCAAATTCAACATTGTAAGGATTGGTCATATCATCATCATCATTGATATCAGTTTCAATAATGTCATCATCCACACAGATATCATCTTCATGAACATTAACTCCTACATCATCATGATCTATTTCCTCCTCTTTGACATCTTCGTCAGCCACATCATCAACTAACTGTTGATCCTGATCATCATCTACATCATCTTCTATTTCTTCAGTATCTTCTTCTTCCACCACATTATACTTTACCGGCCTTCCTCTTGGATCATGTCTAACAACATATGACCAACCCACTTTACTTGGAACCTCTGAGTAAAATACTTGCTCACATTGGCTTGGAAGAACATAGGGCTTATTTCTAGCTCGCTCAAAATACCTTGTATTAACCATGGTAAATCCATTATCATGTTCAATAATATTTCTCTTAGGGTCATTTTCATTCAATCATAACCTATACCATAGGATGATGAACAAAACTAATTTGAAGGACTTAAAGTCACACTCAAGTATATCATCCAAAATCCCATAGTATTGATTTTTCAAGACTTTTGGATGTATGCCACTTCTAGATGAAACATTAGTCACCTGGAAGACTGGAGTTATCCCAGAATCACAAGTTTTCTTCATGTCATCCAAATTTTTGGTTCAAAATTTATGACCATTGCACCACATAGCCTTGTGGTGTTTCACCTGCAATATGTCAAACATGTAAAACTTATTGCAATATCGTCAATTGATAAACATATTTATTCTTGGCCGAATGTATGCAAAGAAAAAAATATCAACATATATATACATCAATATTATTGAAAATAATTAAATAATATGGGTGATTAATATATTTATACGTACCTATTTATCTCTTAAACCATATGCTAAATCAATTTCCCTTGGTGTAAGATTGGAATCTCCATTACGATGAAATTCTTTAACTAATGAAGCCACACCTTCCCATGTTAGTGCACGACTAGATTGTTGACATCGTTCAATCCATACCATCATCCAATCAAGATTGTTTGCGACATACAAATGTAGTGCATCCCACTCTTGACCAACTGTATCAAAAAAATTTGAAATTCACAAACGACGTATAATTAGTTAATTACCATGGTATATGACCTTAATTTATAATTGATGAATATTGAAGATTAATAATTAAAGAAGTACAATATACATAAAAACCAAATGAAAAAATGTATTCTAATTAATCTCCATGACCATCTTATAATTACTTGTCACTTTCCTCAATCTACCTTTCCCCATCAGGTACTCCCCTTCGATTTTGTTAATGGAGTTGGGATCCCAAATGCGATCTACATGGATCTTTGCTGAAAACATAGGAAGATATTCAGTAATGTACACCATGGTGTGGTATACCATATATCCCTTCACCATAGAACCCTTAGGATGTGCTCTTTGTCTAACCAAAGCCTTCAAAAATTTCAAGTTCCTCTCAACCATCGACATTGACCTTGTGTGTACAGGTCCACACAATTCAATCTCCTCAACTTGGTGTATGAGGTAGTGTTCTTGTGCATTGAAAAATTTCGAAGGTAGACACTTTTGCATTTCACACATTAGACGAGGAATTTTTCTCTTCCAATAATTTATATCTTCTTTATAGATTGCTTTAGATGACAGCCATCTACAAGTGATTCAAGGCACAAATATATTAACAAGATTTAACAAAAATATACAATGAATTGAAAAAATATCGCTACTTACCACATGTATTTTCCAAGATCATATATAACTTGCTTGACATTCTTGTTGAAGTTATCTAGGAGAGATAGAGGTAGAACGTACTGCAACAATTATAAAATGATCTTTTCATTAATATTTTTCCAAAAGTAGTAAATATAATACACTGAAAAGTACATGCAGTATAGAAATATATATATAATATACTAGAATAATTACCTTAATGAAGGTATGCCAATCATGCATTTTCATCCTTGACCCAAATTCACCTTTCTTTGTTATGATATTGTTTATGTTCGCAGCAAATCCTATGGGAAATCGAATTTTTCAGATGACTTGTTTTATAGCATTGCTTTGCTGCTCCGTTAATAAACAAGGAAGGGAACCTATATTAATTTGGTCTTCATCACTATTTAATTGAATGAAATTTTTAATTGCATGACTTGCTTCCTAAATGTCACTACAAATTTTGACAATTTTTTCTTTGTCATGCCTTCCATCCAATATTTTCCATAATGTTTCTATCATATTCTTTCCGATATGCATTGTATCAAAAAAATGCACAATTTGTAGCTGCTCATAGAAGGGAAACCTACTAAATTGTCTGGGATAAATTTTCAGTCCCTATGGAAGCCGACCATTAATGCCTTGATGACTTTCATGAAGCATATAAGTTAAACAAATTAACTAACAATCATTGTCAATTACAACATGAGTAAACACAACACAATATAAAAATATAACTTCAAAACATATCATAAATGATAAATAAACAATTTTATCTGATCTATAACCTTGACGATTAATTCTATTATATTCCAACTTCCATAGGCAAGGTGTCATTCTTCATGGTTTTGATGTAATGTCTTCTTTCCCATTGAAAATATGTTTTTCAGTATTTCAATACTTATGATTTATGTGGAGGAAGTGCCTATACTCATCAAACACTTGCTTTCCTAAACTTGTTGAACGAAGAGATTTCATCTTTGGACCACAAATTGGACATGCAAATTTTCCCTTTGTTTGAAGACCTGCAAATCATATATAATTGGATTAAATATGTCAATTTTTATAATTATATATAATGAATAGATTATTTTAAAAACATGCATGATATCTACTTCATAAAATTAAATATTGTTAAAGTCATGCAGTCGAACGTTATAACATACCAGAAAAATGTGTTGGCCCTAGGGCATCATGAATTGTCCATACAAGCATTGCATGGAATTCAAATTGTCTTTGTCCTATTGGTCTAGATAAGTCATACATAGTCACACCATTCCATAACTTTAGTAACTCGTCGATAAGAGGCTCAATATATACATTCATATCTTTAACTTGGTAATTACCTAGTTGAATGAACATAAGCATTACATAATTATTATAGCCATTTTACTGCAATATATATAAATTAATGTACATGACTATTAAAGGAAAAAACATATAAGACATTATGTAACAAATAAGACAAATGAGATGCCACTATGTTAAAGAAAATTGATGTATAAAAATACCTAGAACAATCATTGCCAACATTATTTGCTCCCTCTTTATTGACATCCATGGAGGAATGTTATTGTTGATAACAAAAACATGCCACACCGGGTAAATACATCTCAGCTCTGCAAATGGATTGACACCGTCAGCTGCCAATGAAAGCCTGAGATTACGAGGTTCTTCTTTAAAGTGTGGCCATTTTTTCTCCATGTCCCTAAATGTAGAACCATCCATAGGCATTTTAAGAATGTCTTCTCCACTTCTATTTCATGCATGGTAATCCATAAATTGGGCTAAGCTTTCACACCTAAATAATTGTTGCATATGTGGAATAATGGGAATATAATGAAGAACCTTGCGAGGAACCTTTTTTGTTAGTTGAGCTGTTTGATATCTACTGATATGACATTTCGGGCATTCTGTTGCAAATTCATGTTGTTTATGATATATAATATGATCATTGGGACATGCATATATTTCTGGATACTCTATTCCAATATCTTTCATAATGCCAGATAAATCTCGGTATGAGTGAGGTAAAATATTTGATGGTGATAACAAAAATTCACCAATCAATCTACAACAAAAAATAATTTGTTAATATAAATAATATTAATGGTACATACTTCATCCTTTATTTACTAGTGATGAACTAACAACAATTAAAATAGATGAAAAAAGATGACATATATGACATACCTTAACATCCGTGAGATTTCTATGTTTGATAAACCATTCATAACCTTCAAGTTCACTAGCAGCAATACAACAGAGAGAAGATCTATTTGGGAGCCTTCATAAAGGGGCTCGTATGCCTTCTCAAGTACAGGTAAATCATGAACATCATGAAAGTCATCTCGATCAACATGATTAGTTGTGCCACTACATGTGTCATGGATCAATGTATTTGTACCATTATCTTCAACTATGTTTTCTAGCGCATGATCATTTTCTTCCATAGGATCATTAACTTCATCTTCGATATTCATAGCTCCATGTTCCTCTACCTGCAAAACCACATTCTCTAGGCCATGATAATCTATATCATGTGCCCTAGGGTGCCCCACCTTTACAATAATGATAGACACAAATAAGCCATGATCATGATCAAGTTATTATATATATATATATATCAAATGTTAAAACAATATAAACATTTACAAACTCAATCAATATAAACACAAATAATGAATAACTTACCAATGGATGAAAACCATGCCCCCCTTCAACATGACCATGCTGCCTACAATGTTTCTCAGCTATTGTGATTAAAAGTCTTCTCGTCTTTAAGCCCTTGTAATTATTGCAAGGACAATAACATTTCCCATCACCCTTTCTTTTCAATCTAGCCCAAAATCTATCAAGTGATTCTTCATTTTGTTCTGGACTAATATTATTTGACATGATTTTTCTTTACCAAGATTGAATATTTAGATCTTAAAAAAATATCAAACTCGCACTCCAATCATTTTTAATCATAGATATTTAGCAAAATCTAATAATTATGATATTTTACACCAAAAAAATTTGGCATGCAACCACCCCTACAAAAGAGAAGATAGTCTGAAGTTAATGACCCTAAAAAACACTTTAAAATGATAATTCTAGAAATTATTAAATTATGATTTTACTATGATTTCCAATTGTTAGACTCCTAAAATCAGAATATTGAACTTGCACAACAAAATCTGGAAATTAAATTCTCAAAATGCACAAGTCTAAAAATGAAATCTGATGAGATGTTGCTTTAAAATATGATTTTCAAACTTGGAAGTACAAATTTGACTTTACAAATGAATTATGGAAATAAAATAGTATGGCATAATAAAGAGTTCCATTTGAAGTGGACCACCCTATTATATGCCTTGATAAAGTTAAGAGATCAATGAATTTAATCTACAATTTAGCCTGCATAGTAATCAGTCTTATTCACATCCCTACTTTGGATATCAATAGGCAACACTATTAGATGGCCTCCTTGAAATTTAAATCAATTAAGGGAATAATGAAAGCATCTTCCTTAATGATTACATCCATCTGACAAAAAATAGTGTATGGCTGAATAAGGATGATATCATTTTAGTGTTTGAATCTACCACATAGAGTTTAAATATGCTTACTCTAAAATAAATTTGAATTATATAAACAATAGTCAGATGCCTCCCTTGACATAAAGGACAATCTAAAGTACTAATGAATTTTTATATCCTTTATAAGAGATTGCTTTTAATGAGTTAAAAACTTGAGAGGGTAATGCATAGGTTGCAAGGAAAGTTAAAAATTTATCATAAGTAGCTCAATCCAAAAGGAAAACACTAAGCATGCAAAAGGATGAGTAGGTTGACCAGCTTCACTAAAAGCACAAGATATTTTTTATAGCATCTTACCTGGATATTACTTGATAAGGTAAGGAGTGCTCTTTTCCACTCAGTTTCATATGGTGGCATATCTACACACAAATCACCAAATTGTCAAATAACTAAATAAATTGTATTACTTAATAAAGCTGTTACAACATACCATTCATGTCAAAATCAGTTCTTCTTACCACAAAAAGTTTGGTTTCCAATTTGACAGGTCCATCTTTTGATTCCTGTACCAACTTCTAAAGGAATATGGCAACTTATACTTCTACATGAGGAGACAATTTCATCTTTTAAACTATTCCAAAGCAAAAAACAAATAGAAATCATATAATCTGCATGATAGTTATAGCTTGATAGATGTTTGGCAGCATCTAAAAAGTTTAAATGAACTGAGAAAAATAGAGAGGCCTGATGGAGCCTCAAATTTTATTATTTGAGTTCCATTGATTTTCTGCCACATTACTGGTCTGTCATGCTATTCTAGAGGAGCCTAGGGTTGGGGTTTTATTTTTACCTTCATGAAATCCTAATGTTCTATCTTAAACCCTAGGTTGGATCTATTTCATCGTTACCTTTTAGGGCGGGGTTTAAAATGACTTATGACCCATTGACTCATCTAGGCCAGGCCCCTTTAATACATTGTTTTAATATTTCACCTTGACTTTATTATTTCCTAAGTCTAGGTCGGCCCGTGCCTCGTTCTTTAAGAACAACTTTATGCCATTGTTTGTCGTCAGCCTAGGCGATGTCCCCTTTCCCCCTTCTAATAATTATCTTATTTTGCAAGGAGTGTTTTTTAATGACCATCGATCATCTTACGGTTGACCTTGACCGTTCCCTACGATCTCACGATGACATCACCATTGGGTTTCAAATGATTGTGATATCACGAGAAGGCGCCACGTGTCTCAGTTGCTGATGCTGAAGAAGGATTAATAAAGTGTTTAATATTTTTATTGGACTTTAATACGTTAAAAGGTGGGTTACTAAAAGAGCTGTGAGATGCATGTGCTCGAGATCGATGGCGGTGTTTTAATCTTGATGAAAAGTTGCTCAACGGTTACATTTGGCTTTTGCTGACTGCTGTGAGTGAACATGATCATCGGTGGTGGGAATCAACTGTCACCTGCCATCGTGTGATCCAAAGACATGGGTGGGTGCCATGTGTATCCCTTTGGAGCTGTGCATTGTGGTGGGCCCTCGACATTGACATGGATATTACATCAGCATTTTTGAAGGTGGTCGTTTGATGATCTGACAAAAAAAAAAAGATCGACGGCTGAAGTTTAAATTCGCATCAATTGCAATTGGAGCCATTGGCGCGGCTTTCAAATGGGCTTTAATGGCGGATGAGACGTCTACTGGCTAAATTCAATCGACATAAAGTATTTGATTTCATTCTATCTTCACCAGAAAAGAACTCAAGTTTTTTCGAAGCAATTCAGAGCTAGCTCGATAAAGTTTTTCAAGAAATCATAGTGAAGGTTTGGTTCTCTGCAGGGCACGAAATCCCATGAGTTACTTTTTGTATCATTGGTTTATTTTGACTAGGATTATTGTTAAAAGTTTTAGTGTGCTTGTCTGGGGGTTGTTGATTATTGTTATAGGGTTACTGGTTCATTTGAATTGTTGGAAATTGCATAGTTATGTTGTAATTTCATTTTCTGGGTAGCCCTAGTTTGTTCAAGAATTTGAATTTTAAGAAAGCCCTAGTTGTTTGATATGGCGCCACTGAAGCAGCACTGTGGCCATGTTGATTATTTGCAATGGAATTTATATGATGATTTTCTAGATCAACTCCCACTATCGATAAATGATAGAAGAAGGGGTTTGGTTTTAATGAATGGAAGAACCATGGGTGAGGGACTAGTGTGCAAAAACTATAATATTGCAGATGCTAGGGTTCCAATGATAAGTCTGGAAATGTTCAAGCTATGGTATGGACAAAGAAACCTACCCCACCCTTTTTCAAATGGTTGGAGATACGAGATGGGGAAACTAGTAGTGCCAAATGTGTTTCCTGACATGGACCTACTTAGAGCAGTGGTTGCACATTATGACCCAGTTACAAGGGTAATCAAGGATAATGATGGTGGGATTCTGCTAAGCATAAGTGCAATTGAAATTCAGCAAGTTTTTTATTTGAGTGAGTCTAGCTCATTCTTGGTCCGAATTGATTTTGAGAAAATGAGGCAGGAATATGCACGTCAAAGCCTCTTTTTAGATTAAAGTTACTTCCTCCTCACCTGGCCAGGGCAGGCAATTCAATGATTCACATCAGCCCAAATGACCAAGAGCCTTTTAGGCTAAGCTATTTTGCCAATCACTTTTTGGCAACATTTTATTCATTGTGCCATATTTTTGTATTCAGCCCAAATAGAGTGATGCCCATTGCATTTATGTTTATGGGGGCTCAAATTCAGCATCCCAATTTCTCCATGGTGTATGACTATGCATCTTTTCTTGTAGAAAAGATACATGATGGTTTGCTGAAGTTGCTTGTGGGTGGTGTCAGCACTCCTTTCTTTTGGTACTCCCTATTAATGCATATGTTCCTGTATAGGAATGCCAACTTCTTCTCAGAGAAGATGGAGTTGAGGCAAGAGGTGAATGGTGAAAGGTTACCAGTATAGCTCTGGAGTGCAAATTTATCTTACAATAGGAGAGGTTCTAGCTTTGTGTAGTTTGATAAGTGCTTTTCCTCCAGAATCAGAGCTAGGTTGGTGGTAAATGTGCCAAGAGTTCCTAAAAATTTGCATGACTTCCTCCAACCAAAGGTGAGGAAGCCTGATTTAAAGGTCTGCCACAATTGAGGTGACATCATTTTGTACCCCGTGAGCATTGTCCTAAGGGTGTTTGGTTTCAAAGGATCACCTCACATTATCCCATATAATGTAAAATCAAGGATAAGATTTTCTGAGGTCATGTGCTAGCTAGGTTGTATTCAGGAAGAAAACTTGACAAGGAGAGTAAAAGGGACTTTGTCCCCTAAGTATACTATTTTTTCAGATTTTGTCTTTTCAAAGGGAGGATGGGTCCACTTTGGAAGGTTTTTTGATGACTACCATTTGAAGAGTAGATCTAGGAGGTAGCATGACCCTAAGGGATTCTTTGCCTTGTTTAGGCAATGAATTAAAGGTCGAAGATTTGTATATGAATTCAATTTTCTTGAGGACCTAATCAGAAATGAGTTTGATTTGAATACACAAGAATTGAATAAAGAAAAATGGATTGCCTATGAGAAGGTGCTGGCCATGGTGCATAGAATGGATCCAAAGTATGATCCATTAATCGAGTTTACTCCATTCCACAAGAGAATTGATTTCTTGGATAATTTTAAAGGGATCATGGGCACCTTGATGACCAAGAAGGTCAATTTGGATATGGACTTTGGAATTCAAAGACCAGAGGAGAGGTCTGAGGAAACAAGGCCAACTTATTAGCCCCCAGTTGACAAACCTCTATACAAGATAAAGAGGAATGATAGTAGTGAGGAGGATGAGGGGGATAGGAAGGGAAAACAAATGGTGAAAGAATCATCATAGCCAGCCCCAAGGATTAGAACACCTGGAGGGATAAGGATTATGGATTTAGATTCACCACCAAGAAGTGATCCTATAGTGCTACCATCAGAGCCAAGCCCTAAGAGGTAAAATATTGAGGAAACACAAGAGGTTCTAATGGATGAGATAATTGTGACTGATCAAGACATGCAGGTTGGTATCCCTTCCCCTCCGAGATCAACACAATTGGTGTTGTCTGATATGGATATAAAGGGGCAGTATGTACAAGATGTCAGGATGGAGGCTTGCAAGGTATTCTTAGATGATGATGCCTTTGTGAAGACTCTTGTATTCTTGCAACTAATTTGGAGGATGAAACTGGAGAAATACTAGGATAAATGCAAGAGAAGGAGAGAATCAAGACTTGATAGGTCTAAGCAGGAGAATGATGATGAGGTCAAGGCTGAATTGATGAAGGAATTCAAAAAAATAACTCTTGAGGAAGGAAGGAGACTTGTGACCTAGGATGGTGTCCTAATTTTTCCTGAGTGGGACATAGACGATGTTGTAGCATTCAATGCTATCATACAGTCCAAGCATCCAATGCAAAACACTGAAGAAGAGGTTAAGGAAGCTTTGCAAGATTCCACCTTTAGTGAGGAGTATGAAACTCTGGCCATATGGGCATTGGCACACCAGGGAAGAAAACCAAATGTAACAGATATTAGTCCAAACCTAAGGGGAGGGCTAATTATCAAGAGAGATTCTAAAACTTCAACAACCGAAGCTACAAGCCTGGCAGTGAATGTGGCCAAATTGGCCCAAAAGACAACTAAGAGAGAAGAGGTTGAAAAGAAGAGTCTGATGGAGAAGTACAACATAATAATTGGAGAATATAGTAGGATGTAGCAAAGGAACATTGAGCTGCAATCTCAAGTAGATAGGCTGAAATATGGGCAGGTGGGAGAATCCTCGATTGCTCCTAGTATGAGAGCATTACCTCCTACTTCAGGATCATATCCCCCTACTATTCCAATTGTTTCTACTCCAGGATCCCCCATCTAGACACCTGCTCTTAGTCCTACACTGGGGCCAATTGAAGAAGAAGTGAAGTATTATGTGGATCCCACCAAGAAGCAAATGTTAAATAACATCACAGAATTACAGGCTGCCTTAAAGGCAAGTGAGGATGATGCAACTGCCAAACATAATCAGGTGGTGGACACAGTTTTTTGAGGCATTTCAATGAGAGGGTGGATGGTAGATTACCATCTGTACATTCTTTGTATTCTTTATTTTTTGATGGAATAAAAAATATCAATAGGGATCGGGAAATAGTTTTTCCATTGGCTGAGAAGTGGATCCCTAGGGCCAATGATCTAGATGTTATGTATAAGGCTTCTAGGTTTGATGCAGACAATAGGCCCTAGTCATTCAAGCCTACTCAAATATTTGCGAAATCATTGAAGGGATTCCAAGCCCTACCTAATGATTTGAGTAGAAGAATTAGGGAGCTAGTAAAGAGATTTGATTACTGGAATGATACATTTTTTCCAAACATCACTGATGCACAAGGAAATGTTAAAACATTGCAGCAGTGGCAGGAAAGGGTAGAAGAAGTTATTAATGCACAAATCAAATTGATTTGTGATAATTATGATTATGATTTTTTGGTAAGTAGCATGGATAAAATAATTAATACTAGCACATTCTTAGAATCTTTTGAAAGAGAAGCCAATCAGGTTGTAGTGAAATTTACACCTTACAACACTAAGGTGAATGAGGTGGTGAATTTTGATTGGCTAATAGATGAAGAGTATCATAAATGGGTGGACAAGTATTTAACCGAAGAGGAGTAAAATGGTGTATACTACCAGCAACTAACAGCTCAACAGTTATAGTTGTAACTGATTATGGTTTTGTCTCCATGGTGGCTTTTTGGCGCAAGTTTTGAGGTTTGGAAAACGCAACAGCTATTCCCTAATGAGTGGAATTAACAAGAAGATGCTTCGGGACTTGTCTATTGTAATCATATTTTTGAAAGGTCACAAGGCGGTCCAATTGACCAATGACATGTGTATTTTCTAGCCCAATGCTTGTTTGATCCTTCATTCTCTATAAGAAGGATTTCAAGGCCAGAAATAAGGGTTGGCAAGTTAGATATTTTGAGGTCGAGTCTAAGCATAGTTGCAGAGCAAGTTGATATGGTTTAGGTTTTGTGTCATTCTGTAGTTGATTTTTGGGTTTATGAAGGTTTTTTGTTTCATAACAATACTAGCATTTATGTTATCATGATTCATTTCAAGCTCATGTCTCTCCTTTGTATAAGCATATTATAATTTTGAATACTATAATCAAGGGTTATTGTGTTCATCTCACTATTGTGGTGTGTATGACTTCCATTTTGGATTTAATTGAAAGAATTAATTAAAATTCTTGATTGGAGTTATAGATGGATGTGTTTATAAAGGGATTTGGTATGAAGTATTGGGTTAGGATATTAATTGATGATGTTGTAAGGAAATTGTTGTCAGAGATTTTATATGCTATGTGTTTGAACCTGTCATGGGATTTTATATTTTTGTGAACTTGACTCCCCAATGGTATATGGCACTAGTTTAAATTGTATGTGTGTGTGAGGTTCTATGTCTATTTGTCTTTTCTTAGAGCTTGCTACCAAATTACAAAATTAAATGACTATCTTAAGTTGTGAAATATTGTTGTAATTATCTCATGCTCCAAGTAGTTGGTATTATTGATGAAAAGCCAATTCAATTCAGTATTATCCTATTCTGTTGACCTATTAAATGGGATTATCTGTTAATTGTTAATGATTGTTTATAAGTTTGATGCAAAGATTATAAACACATTATAGGGACCACCCTCCTAGGTTTTCTACCCTCCTAGGTTGTCTAGAGCCTGAAGTGTAGGAGGTTTATTGTTAAAATCCTCGCCAGTTGGTCCAAGTCCTTCAAACTGCCCTCGATTAGAATTGGCAATTTTATAGGTAGAATAGAAGATAAACCTGGTTACAGTAAAAACAACCAACAAGGCATTGACCTTCAGTTTTTCATTTTTTAGTTTGTTGCTCTAAATATCTCATTAATACTGGCACATTTTTGGAATCTTTTGAAAGGGAGACGAATCAAGTAGCAGTAAAGTATACACCTTACAGTGCCAAGGTAAATGAGGTGGTAAATTTTAATTGGCCAATGGATGAGGAATATCAAGGATGGGTAGACAAGTACTTAACTGAAGAAGAATAGGACAGAGTCCACAACCAACAGTTAATAGCTCAGTGGTTATGGTTATAACAAATTTTGGCTATGTCTTGGTGGTCGTTTTGGTGCAATTTTTTGAAGTTTGGAAAATGCAACAGTTATTCTTCAATGGATGGGATGAACAAGAAGATTCTCCAGAGACTCAAATGGTGTAATTAATTTTTGAAATGTCATAAGGCGGTCCAAGTGACCAATGATAGGTGTATTTCTGGTTTGATGCTTGTTGCTCCTTCATTTTCCCTATAAGAAGGATTTCAGGACCAAAAATATGGGATATCAAGTTACATATCTTTAGGTCGAGTCTAAGTGAAGTTGAAGAGTGAGTTTCTAAAGAGCTTGATATTATAGTGAAGATACTATTCTTAGGTTTGGTGTCATTCTATTGTAGGTTTTAGTTTCATGGGTACTTAATTTTCAAGACAGTACTAGCATCTAAATGAAAATTACTCATTTCAAGCTCATGTCTCTCCATTGTATGAATATATTATTATATTGAATAAAATGATCAAGGGTTATTTTGTTCATCTCACTGTTTTGGTGTGTGTAATTGTCATTTTGGCTTTAATTCAAATAATTAATTAAAATGCTTAGGTGAGGTTATAACTTATAGGTGAATATGTTCATATAAGGATTTGATAAGTAGTATTGGGTTAGAATATAGATTGATGGTATTGTAAGGTAGTATTATCTGAGATTTTATATGCTATGTGTTTAGAAGATAAACTTGGTTACAGTAAAAAACAACCAACACCTTTGATAATATCTAGTTATGCCTCACAAATCTATTGAAAATTGATCATTAGGGCTAAAATTGAAACCTTGCAAATATAATATTTTTCCAAATCCATCAAGAATTTTCTATCAATTATAAACAATTCCCTTTTAAAGAATTTCTGAAGTCAAGTCTAAAATCTAGAAATAAAATTCTAAAAATGCACAAGACTAAAAATGAAATATGATGAGATGTTGCTTTAAAATATGATTTTCAAACCTGGAAGTACAAATCTGACTTCACAAATGAATTTTGGAAAAATACAATGACTACCCTCAACCTGGTGATATCTTCTTGAGTTTTTTTTAATTTTCGACCCAAGAAACTCGTCGAGCAAAATCGTGTCACAATAAATAGTCGAGCTCATTTTTATTTATGCCCAGCACAATTTAACTTTGCAATTCCATCAAAATTTTGGCAAGAGATCTTCGTCAAAATGTAGACAAAAAATAAGGTTCGTCGAAATTCTGATGAACGTTGGGGCTAAAATTTTTAAAAAATGAAAATTCACACAAGTGCCCGATGATACATCTGATTATATAGCTATCATCGGAAGTTTTCATCGGATTTTGCAATCAAATGAGTTAGTGTCCTCGACCTTCAACTTGAGAAGTTAGTGAATCCAACAAGCACAAAAGACCTTACAAGTTACAAAATTAAAGTATCCTTGTCCACCACTCTAAAGTGAAAGAAAACTGCAATTGCTTTTGAACAAAGAACTAATAACATTACCACCAATAAAAGAAATACTAGTGCTATATCCTAAAGATTCAAAAGTATCACTTTGTTGATACCACAAAAACCTTGGACATAGTATTGATAAGTGTTGAGAATTCAAATTAGTATTGGCCAATTTTTAGTTTGATGACAATGATTTCCATTGAGAGATTGCATAACATATTCCCTTTTCACTCTTTGTGATGTAATAGTTCTAGAACATTCTATTCTCACTATTACATGACCTTTCTAATCACCTTACTTCAGCTCATTCTTGTCTCACACTTAGTGGGGGTAATAAGTTGGTAGCTTTGTCCTAGTAATGCATTTGTTGTTGTCCCTTAGGCTCCCTCTGTACCTTCCACTTATGTAGATTCATATTGGGAGGAAGATGGCATGCTCATAGGTTGACTCGCCTATGCCTTAATAGCCTATTGCATTATTTATTTATTTGTCATTTTCTTTGTGTGATTGCATGTGTGTAAAGTGATCCCTTGTGACATTATGTTTGATGTTCTCTCCATCTATGTTAAACTCCTCTATTTGTACCTTCATTATTCTCTATGACCTGGCATACGACTTTCCAAGTTAGCTCTAATGTCTTCTTTATTGTTTGCATTTATCATTTGCTACTTTAATGTAGTTTATCGCAATATGGTGTTTAGTAATTTCTTTAAACTTGGGGCATACATTGGATTTATTCTTTTGCATTTTCCTTTTTCAGGGTTCATGGTATAGTCTTCTTATTTCCTACGATGCATATTTTTCTTTGTGGATGACATTGGATGAGATGTCTTTCAAGAGCATTATCTTTCTTAGCATATTGCATTCCTCTTAGTGGATTGATGTGACACATTGCATACCCTAAGTTGTGAATTTTCTATTCTTTGATTGGTCTTTTCTTGGAGATATTAGGCACAATGTCCCTCAAATTAAACACCTCGCATGAACTAAGAAAACTCCTTTGAAAATTTGCTATTTTTTATTTTGCATTTTTTTTTATACGGCCACCTTGCATAACACATCTTTCATGCTTGTAGATCCATCCTATTATTCATGAGTTCCAAGCATACAAATTTTTTCTTGTCTCATGAAGCTCAAATATAATTTATGTGTGGCACCTTATTAAAGTTATCAAGGGGTATAACTATGGTATGGCTTGAGCGAGAATCCCAACCGAGCCATGACTTCCCCCATAGCCACTTGTGTTTGTGTTAGTGAATACCAACCATTAGTGTATGTGTCCCACCTTTTAGGAATTCTCACCTAGTGGACATCCAGGAGTTTTGTTGCCTTAGAGTGAGTATGCACTTGTTGGACAAACAAACTAGATCTGATCCACATCAAGAGGGCCAAACGATCGAAGCTTTATTCGATTCTCTTTACCTTTTTCTCTCTTTCATCTTTGGCAATGTATTCTTGTGCCATTTCGTTTCTCTTTATATCATTCTCATGTGTGTTATTTTGTGCCCATGTTGATCTTCCTTAGGATCTTGATCTTGTGGGCTTGATCACCCCTCTTGATCATTGTTGTCTCATCTTATTTTCATTGGTACATTTGAACCCCTCTTGATGCTTGATTGTCTACTTTAGTGTGAGTTTGAATCAATTTCATCCTCTCACTAATGTGGTGGCTAAATGTAGTGTCGAAAAATGGATCCCTTGACATTTTCACAATCGTTTGGGCCCTCCTTATGGATTTTGGCTTAATGTTGTCTTGATTTGGTGTTGTAATGTGGATGACACATTCACATTAGGTCTTGGGCCCTTGTGAACTAATGGATTTTAATGGTACCTTTCTAAAGTGTTGTAAAGTTTTGTAACTCACTTTCACACTTTTCTAAGGTATTAGCAAATGACTAACCATAATAAACACAATTTTAATCAAAATCAACTTTAATCTATCCTTACTTGGAGTATTATAAAGTTTTGTAACACACTTTCACACTTCTCTAGGCTTGTCATTAATAATTGTGCTTTATTAAGCCTTAATTGGCCTTATTTTGCATCCACAAGACTCATTTATTGCATATTTTCAAGGATAATCTAGACACCAAGTAGTAACCAATCATAATTCAGATGTTTCTGGCTTGAGTAGCCCAAATTTAGGGATCTGGGACTCATTCTCCACCTTGGGGCAATTGGTCTCACCTAGATTTATTAGCCTTGAACCATTTTTGACACATTTCTAGGCACTTTTTGTTTTTGGTCCCATGCATTATATCTTATGGGGCTCATTCACCACCTTGGGTGAATGAGTCCCATGTGACCAAAATTCAAATTTAATTCAAACTTCTAGTAAAACTTTATTCCCCTAGATCTAATGTTGTCTTGTAGTGTCGTAATTTCAGGAATTATTGAATAATTGAGTATAAATAAAAGGTTATTTATTTCATTTTCATACCTACCATTTAAGAGAGTTCACAAGAGAATTTGAACATTCAAGAGCATTCAAGGGTAGATTATCAAGCATTTTAGAGCAGCATTCAAGTGCTAATCATCGTGTCAAGGATTTCGTATATCATGTTTGTTATTGTGCAAAAAATTGTGATGTAGGGTTAATGACTCAAGAAAGTGTTTCAAGCAAGAGTCAATGACCACATCCATTGAATCCATTTCAAGCATATTTGCAACACCTTATTGCTAGGGTTTGGTGAGTTGCAACATTTTCTTTTGTTTATTCATCATTCTCCATTCATTTTTCCTTTCATTTCAAGGTTTAATTACCAACAAGGGGTCTGACCAAGGAAAACCCCTATTCACTAACCTAATAAAAATTTTCCCTCTCCTTTGTGTGTGATTTGTAGGTTTAGGTGATACATTTCACAAGGAGAAAGATTTAAGTAAAGTTGCCAAGTGCTCAAAGTTGTCGAAGTTGTCATCGACCCTTGGAGAAACTTGGAGAATACCTACATGTGGAAATTTGTAGTCTTTGATCCAAAAATAAATCAAGAAGAAAAGAGAAGGTTGGGAAGAATAGCATCGGGTCCAAATCTTCCAAAAAAATAGAAGTGGACTGATTTTCCACAAGTGGCAAATGAGTCCCACTATACAGGCCTGGAAAAGATTTTTACAAATCTAGATACCCTTTTGGTAGAAGCCTGTTTCAAAACATTTTTTGAAGAGAAAGGACTAATTTTCCTAGCCTGGTGAATGATTCCCAGTCAGCCTTGACAATATATTTTTTCAGTTATTCACACCTCCATTTTGCCTTCCCCAGTTTCCTAGCTGCACAGTTTCCATCTTTACAATTTTCTATTGCATTTCATTCATCTTTCTAGGTCATTTAGTGTTAGTTTGCATTCAATTAGGGTTTTGTTTTACATCTTGCATATCGTTGTAGTTTCCAAGTCTAAACTTGTTGGTGAACCCCTCATTATATCTCATTTAGCCTTTAGTACAACCCTCTTGCAAGATCTCTCTCCTTCACAAATAAATCTCGAGGGTTTGTTCTTGAGTGAAGTCTTTGAAGATTTCCCCTTTTCCTTTTAGGTCCAAAACCCTAGAGGTGAAAGGAGGGACACAAATTTTCATCATTTCAAGACCAAACATCTCAAGTGGTGGGATGATGGGAGGTGTTGGTTTTTTTTAGTGAAGGGTAAAAAGATGCATTAGTCTTGAGATTGTGAAGGTAATCGCTTATGAAGTTGTTCATTCTATCACCATCTTCACCAATGATTTCAATGTTATGAGGATGACATGCATTACGAGATGATTGAGCATGAGTAAGTTCAATTTCATTATGGTCATTTTCAAAATTACCGCTTGACACATCCACTAATGATCTCAAGGACATTCACAATTTACCAAAGCACATATCCATGATGAAATGCAATGCGATTACCTAAAATGAAATGTTTAGATGCAATTTTCAGATTCTACACAAGGTAAACTCAAAATTAAATGTTGCAAATGAAATTTTTTATTTATAAAATTTAATAAATGAAACAAATTAAGCTAGAGGAAATGAAATGAATGCAATAGAAACTCAATAATCCAAAAAAAAAATCTAACAACAACAAAAAAAAGCGTAGAAACAAGATTTTCAATGCTATAAAATATATTTTCTGATGTGACAAGGGACTAAATCACTCAAAGGGATGTATGAGTCCCAATTAGGGCTTTTGAAGGGTTCAAATTTTGCAAAACAATCCATACATAATTCCTAGAAATCATGCAAAACAACCTTTACTAGGACTAAATCGCATATAGGGGCATACTAGTCTCATATTAGGATTTTTGCAGTAATTTTAGCAAATTTTGAGTGAATGTTAGGTTTTATAGTTTGTTTAATGTTTCAAGTATCTGCAATTATATAATTTTAAATGAAATTCAATGAGTGAAGAGTAAAAATTCATCCTATATGCAGTTTCACTAATGTAAAGTTTAGAAACCCTAGATGCAAATTAAATAATGTAAGATCTAATGCAAAGTTATTGTAAGCTAGATCTAGAACTATGGTGCATTCCAAATCAAAAAATAAGGTTTCCAAAGGCTAGGTTCACCAGAATGAAATGAAAGAAATATGTGGTTGCTCCACCATTTAGTAGATGAAACAACACATAAATAGGAGGGTATCCTTTTCCCTATTTCACAAATGTTCATTCAAGGAAGCCCTAGAAATATCCATCTAATGATGCAAATGAGGGAAAACATCATCTATAGGGTGTCCTAGGGTGTAATTAAAGATAAAAATGGGGTTCACCACTAAGAAATAGCTTAGAAAGACAAGAAATGTAAATGACATGCAAAACCAAACAATATGAAATTGAAAATAAGAATAAAGAACAAAGAAAGGATAGAGGGGAACTTGGAAAAATGAAGAAGCTTGAAACAAGGTCCACACTCCCAAAAATAAGACTTTTAATGCACACTGGGATTCATACACTAGTAGGGGAAATTTAGTCCCATTTTAGGGTTTTGGGCCAAAGCCACAATCTAGAACTGGTAAACTAGGATCTACAAAAAATGCTTGAAATATAGTATACTGGGACTTATATGCCACAAGTGTAAATTTTTTCCTAGTATCATGGTTGATATGAAATTATGGAATCCTCTAATGCTATTTTATAGCTTATCTCCCTTCAGATCTCCAAGTGTGAAACAAAATTCTGACCTGTAGGTAAATTTTCGTGATCTTGCAATGTAGATGACAACTTTGATAACTTTATCCAATCTTGCTCCTTAATGGATCATCAACCTAGATATCTAATCACACATCAAATAGAGGGAAACATGTTTTTTTTCTAGTGGATAGGGGTTTTCCCTTGTTAAACCCTGTTTTGGTAATCAAACCTTGAAATGAAATCAAATCGAATGAAGGAATGATGAATGAACAAGTATGCAATGTTGTAACTCCCCAAACCCTTGGAAAAAAGGCTAAAATCTTGTATGTAATCGATAGAATGAATGAATATCTTGAATATTGATTTTATATTATGGATGTTTACTTTAAAGCTTGGTTGAATCATAGGATCCTAGATCAAAAATTTTAGCTCAATAACAAACATGATGCATGATGACTTTGACATGATGGTTGATTCTTGAATATAGCTCTGATATGCTTGATAATCAGCTCTTGAATTCTTTTGAATTCTCTTGGTCTCAAAAAATTTCTATAAGATTGCTAGCATAAAACTTCTAGGAGAAAATATGTTAAATAACCTTGTGTTCATACTTGTTTATGCCAAATTTCCCTAAATTACAACACTACAAGCTGACATTAGATCTAGGAGTAAAAAATCCTACCAAGAATTTGAATTCAAAATAGGTCCAATCTAAGCAGGAATTATACGCTAGTTGGGTTGTATGAGTCCCTATAAGCTAGGCTTGGGACACAAATTTCAAGAAATGTTAAGTTTTATGCCAAATTCAGATTTAGGCCCTAAAACTTAGGTGGGACCCATATGCCCAAGGTATCGTATGAGTCCTAGATCAGTAAATGTGGGCTATACAAACTAAAAAAACTATATTATTACTGGTTATTTGATGTGTTTTGGGATTATGCTTGGAAAGATGTAGTAAATAAGGCTTGTGGATGCAAAATAGGACCAAATAAGGCACAAAAAAGCCCAATTTTAGCTAGGAGGGCCCAAATAGTTGAAAATGTAGGGGGATACATTTTTCTACACTAAATTTATCCCCCACTTTATTTAGAGGAGGAACTTTCTTTAAACTCACACTAAATTAGATAAAAATCACATCAAGAGGGGTCCAAGTGTATCAATGCTAGTAAGATAGGATGACGACAATCAAGAGGGATGATCAAGCCCCCAGGATCAATATCCTATGGAAAACTAACATAGGCACAAAATAACACATAAAAATTATGTAAGGAGCAACAACAAGGCACAAGAATACACTACCAAAGACAAAGAGAAAGAAAAACATAAACTAAAGGGGTGGATCAAGATTCAAACATTTATCCTGCATGTTGTGGATCAGATCTAAGCTATCTGTCCAAGATTTTTTACAAGTGGAACACGATGTACACTATGCAAACCAAGCACATGGTCACAAGGGCTAGTGGAACCTCAGGCTATCCACTGGGTTAGCTCCAACTGGGACACATATGCACGCAGTTGGTATGCACTCACATAGACAAGCAAGTGGTTATGGGAATTTTACGCCTAAGTTTCTCTCACATACATACAACCATACCAAAGCTATACCTCCTCATAACTTTGATAAGGCACCACACAACACAAAGAGCAGGATTCATGAGGTAAGCAAAAATTTGTATATTTCACACCCGTGAACAAATAGGATGGCTCCAAAGGAAAACAAAGTGTGTTATGCAAGATGAGCATATAAAAAATATTGTAAATGCAAAGGTAGTGTAAGGTATGTTCAAAGTAGTTTTTCTTAGTTCATGTATGGTCTGAAATTAGGGAAAATTATGCCTAATGTCTCCAATAGAGGACCAATTGAAGAATAGAAAATTTGTAACTTAGGGGATGTAGTGTGTCGCATCAAGCCACTAAAAGGAATATAATATGCTTAAAAAGATCATGCTCTTGAACGACATCACACCCAATGTCACCAAAAAGTGAAAGACACATGAGATGAAGTAATAAGACTACCTAATGAAACATGAGTTGCAATGCAAAAATATAAGGCCAATGTATGCCCCCACTTTAAAGAAATTGCTAAACACCATGTTGTGAGCAATTAATTTAAGGTAAAAAATGATAAACTCTAATAATAAATAGGACAAGAGAGCTTATTTGGAAATCCCTACTCGAAGTCACGTGTTTCCAAATGAAGCTAAATCATGAAAAGGGGTTGCCCTTGAAATGAAATCCCAAATTCACCTAAGGGATCCATGGATTAAAGGTCACTATGTCTTTGCTACAATTTTATTAGAGAGCTTGAAACTATCATCATTCCCAAAATACTCATTGAACATGAAGAACGAGATAAAGAGAGCAAAAAAAAAGAAAATACTTTTGGTTCAACATGGAAGAGACCTAAATGTCTCAATGACTTGTATGATCCCTAAAAGGAAAACAAAAGACAAAGAGAAGATAAAGGAAAAGGGTAAGGGCTTATGACATAGAGAAGAATTTAGGTACAAATAGAGGAATGCCACATAGAGAGATACATCAAACATAATAGTATGTGGGATCACATTACACACATGCAATCACATAAAAGAAACATGTAAAAAAAGACAAATAAAAAGTCTAGTAAGGCATATACGAGTCAACCTATAGTAGGTTGATTGCATCCCAATATTTTTCATCACATTTAAAAGGCTAATAGCTAGCCAAAGTGACAATATCAAGTGCCAAAATAGGACAAGGCTATCTAATTCATGCCCCTAGAGAGTGCAAGACAAGAATGAGTTGAGATAGGTGATGAGAAAGATCTCCTTGCATTTTGAAATGATTTGAAATGAATGTAAATCATGTAACAGTGAGAATATTATGATCCTACAACTATTACACAAAAAATAATGAAAGGACATGCATGAAGGGATTATTTCTATGATATAAAAAAATTTAAATATTTTTTTTAAAGCATGACACTCATCAGTACTATGTAAAATAACTCTATGATATTAATAATGTTATGTGTTTGTATTCTTAGGATTCGGTTTTCAATTTTCTCTCATTAGTTATAATGTAAGAAGTCCCTGGTTTAAAATTATTTATAAGGTTCTTTTAGTGGAAGATGGTGGACAAGGGAATTTTAGCTTCTTTAATTTGTAAGGCCTTTGTTGTTTGCTAGATTCACCAATTTCTAGAGGAGGAGGATCTAAGATGATCTTATCATCCTTATCATTGTTACAAGGCATTGATTGTTCTTTAGGAAGGAGGACACTTATTTCGAGAGGAGGATCTTTGTATCCTATCCCTTTAGTATCTTCAGTTGGTATTTTTTCTAACATTTGATGAATCTCATGTTCACTTGTTGTATCACATCCTTGTTTTCTTAAGACCATGAATCCTTTCCCATACCTCTTCTAAGTTGATAGGAGTGTTGGTCACTTTTTTAATATAGTATTGATGCACTCGATTAGATGAACTAGGACAACCAATTGTAGTGATCTTAGGTTCAACTTGTGTCTCAGTTTCACGGTATAAAATACCAAACATCTCAAGTGTTGGGATGATGGGGAGGTGTTGGTTGTTTCAGTGAAGGATAAAGGGATGCATTAGTTTCAAGGTTGTGAAGGCAATCGTTTATGAGGTTTTCCATGTTGTCATCATCTTCTTCAATGATGTCAACATCATGAGGAGTACATGCATTAGGAGTTGACTGAGCATGAGTGATTTTAATTTAATTAGATTCATTTCCAAAATCTTAGCTTTACATGTCCATTAATGATTTCAAGGAAATCCAAAATTTACCAAATCACATATCCATGATGAAGTGCAATGCAATGACCTAGAATGAAATGTTTAGATGCAATTTTTTGATTCTACACAAGGTAACCAAAAAATGAAATGTTGTAAATGCAAATTTAAATTTAGAAAATGCACTAAATGAAGAAAATTAAGTTAGATGGAATGAAATGAATGCAACAAAAACTTAATAACCTGAATAGAGGCACAAAAAAAGGTTTTGAATGTTGTAAAATGTAGTTTCAGATCTGAAATGGGACTACATATCCTAGAGGGCCGTATGACTCCTAATTAGGGGTTTTCAAGGATTCAAATGTTGTAAAATAATCCACACAAAATTCCTAGAAATCAAGCAAAACAATATGTAGTGGGACTAAATCGCGCAAAGGTATGTATGAGTCTTAGATTAGGGTTTTTGCATTAATTTCAACAAGTTCTGATGTGAATGTTAGGTTTTCTAGTTTGTATGATGTCTAGACTATGTGAAATTATAGATTTTAAATGAAATTTAATGTTGCAAGAGGAAAAAATTCAACCAACATGTACTTTCACTAATGCAAAGTTTAGAAACACTAGATGCAAATTAACTAATGTAGGATCTAAAGCAAAGTTTATGTAAGAGCTCTAGATCTAGGACTATGGTGCACTCCAAATCAAAAAATAAGGTGTTTAAAGGCTAGGTTCACTGAAATGAACTAAAAGAAATATGTGGTTGCTCCACCATTTAGGAGATGGAATAATACATAAAGAGGAGGCTATCTTTTTCACTATTTCACAAATGTTCATTCAAGAAAAACCTAGAGATCTCAATCTAATGATGCAAATGAAGGAAGATATCTACTATAGGGTGTCCTAGGGTGTGATTAAAGATAAAAAGGGGATTCACCATCAAACAAGAGCTTAGAAAGACAAGAAATGTAAATGACATGGAAATTCTAACAATATAAAACTATAAATCACAATAAAGAACTGAGAAAGGATAGAGGGGCACCAGGAAAACTAAAGAAGCTGAAAACAAGGTCTCTACTCCTAAAAATATGACTTTTAATGAACACTAGGACTCATAAAGTAGTAGGGGTGATTTAGTCCTAGTTTAGGGTTTTGGGCCAAAACCGAAACCTAGAACCAATACACCAGGATCTACGGAAAATGCTTGAAATTTGGTATACTGGGACTCATATGCCACAAGTGGGAATTTAGTCTGAGTATCATGATTGATCTAAAATTTTGGAATCCTCTAATGGTCTTTTGTAGCTTCTCTCCCTTTCGATCTTTAGGTTTGAAAAATTGAATTTTGACCTATAGGTGACTTTTCGTGATCTTGCAATGTAGATGACAACTTTGACAACTTTACAATTTTAAAAACTCTCTCCAATCTTGCTCCTCAATGGATCTTCAACCCAGATTTGTAATCACACATCAAAGCAAGGGAAATATGTTCTGTTATTGGATAGGGGTTTTCCGTGGTCAAACCCAATTTTGGTAATCAAATGTTGAAATTTAATCAAATAGAATAAAGGAATGATAAATGAACAAGTATGCTATATTGCAACTCACAAAACCCTTGGAATAAAGGCTAAAATATTGTATGTAATGGCTAGCATGAATTTAGATCTTGACTCTTGATTGTATGCAATGGATCTTGACTTGAAAGCTTTCTTGAATAATAGGAACCTATGTCACAAATGTTAGCTAAAAAAAAAACATGATGTATGATGACTTTGACATGATGCTTGAATCTTGAATATAACTCTAATTTTCTGGATAATCAGCTCTTGAGTGCTCTTGAATCATCTTCATATCATAAAATTTCTATTGGATTGCTTGCATTAAACTTCTAGCAGAAAATATGTTAAATAACCTTGTATTTATACTTGTTTATGCCAAATTTCTTGAAATTACAAAACTACAAGCTGACATTAGATCTAGGAGAATAAAATCCCACAAATAATTAGAATTCATAATAGGTCCAAGCTAAGCGGGACTCATACCCCAGTTGGGGCATATGAGTTCGACTAGGCTAGGCTTGGGACATAAATTTCAAGAAATGTTTAAGTTTTATGCCAAATTCAGATTGAGGCCTTGAAACATAGGTTGGATCCATATACCAAAGGTGGCATATGAGTCCCAAATCACTAAATCTAGGCCATACAAACCAGAAACTCTAAATTATGATTCGTTATTTGATGTTTTTCAAGATCATCTTGGAAAGATGCATTAAATAAGGTTTGTGGATGCAAAATAAGACCAAATAAGGCACAGAGAATCCCAATTTAGTAGGGAGGGCCCAAACAAGTGTGAAAATATAGAGGGATACATTTTTCTACACTACATAACCTTATAATTCTATCGTCATCATTGGTTCTTTCACCTTACAATGACACCACAACTCCTTCATATTATACTTCTTCAATATTCAACATTTCTATACCATTGGTTTATCATGATTTAGGTTAGCAATATATTCACTATTGTGTTTTTGATATAGTTGATTGGGATGATTAGTTACAAGGCATATCAGACTTGTTTAGTTAATCCCATTTTATAAAGATGGTAGACACCTTTGATGATAGCCACATAAATGATGTTATCAAATCATCTACATCTTTTATTTATGTTATACATTAGCATTTGCATGGATAATTTAAGCAACTTTCAAATATTTCATATTGTCTTTGGATCTTGTGCATGATTTAGAGACTTTCATTCTTCTGAGATGGGAAGATGCCATGTAGCTATTTACAGTTTATATATTTTCATGAGTAATAGAGGAACATCTAAAGTGGATATAACTTAACATTTAAATCAAGAAACATTAATGTAGAAGTGTGAAGGCCTTGACATTTGAAGATATAAAATTCATGTAAGAATGCTCAATGAGGAGGGGCATGATTGAAAATCAAATCGTTGGAGAATTTAATTAAAGAAAGATGAAAGAGAGGTCGCATCATGATGGAAATGAGTGAAGAAAGCTAAGACAAAGGTAAATGTAGAGACCCACACAACTTTGTTTTAATTCAAGAAAAGTTAGAAATAAGGGAGAAAGGAGGTCGTGCTAAATAGACAAGCAGTTTAAATTCCAAAAGACATAAAATGCAAAAGAGAATATGAAAGTTGCACCATATGGTAGAGGGAGACTTATTTTCCTCATAACCATAAACAACAAAGATTAAAGAATAGGAGAATGTGCACAGGAAGACTAAGGAGAAGAGATATATGCAAAGGAAGAGAAAAAAACATGATGGTACTAAAATGGGATGAGGCGTGAGTGTGAACCCCAATCGTAGATGTGAACAAACATAAAAAACAAACACACTATTAGATCCAAATGCAAGTTAGAACTAAGATTCCCCATGAAATTCATCTACAATGCTCTAAATAGGATAGAAATGAAGAATAAAGCAAGAAAAGCAATTAAATCCTATTTAAACATGCAAACTCTCAATCCCCTGGGGGAATTGGTGCCAATTTGATGTGTAAATTGGCCCTTTCAAAACTCCTTTTTGTGGTTTGATGATTTTGATGAAGATTGATCCAGTTGGTGAGGAAGAACAATGTGATTACATGATAAAATCTGCAATAACCTAGCTATGATAATGGAATTTTCTTATCGAAATGGATGAAATTGCTCTAAATGTGAAGATAGTAACTTTCTTTAAGTTGTGGATGCCAAATGAGAAGAAGAGATTTCTAGTTATAGAAATAAAAGATGGAGGAATGAGCAAAATGAATCAATGTGGGATCATTCAACATCCAATGGCCAAGTGCCACTTGTCAAGATGTGAATGGAGGAAGCTCGAGCATATTTTGATGAATGAACCAATAAATGATATTAGGTGGATTTTGAAATTCATGAAATGACTTGTTGCAGAGGGAAAGAAAATGACTTAAATGCTACTTGGCTCAATTCACAAGGACATGTAAGAGAAGATAAATGCTTTGTTGGAAGGACAAATCCACTTGGAGGGATTTTCAAACTTGGAGGAATATTCCCCTAAAGATGTCATGTTGAGATAAAATATAGATTTAATAAATCAATTAAATGTATTTTCATGTGCAAGTGCCAAAATCTAGAGAAGGGTGATCTCACAATAGTGGTTTACGATTTTTGGCCAAACTAGACACTAAAATTATTATTTTTAACTAAATCTTCACATCCAGGCACCTATAGCGGCTAAACCGTAAAGAATTTGTAGATGATGCAAACTAGAGTCTCATCAAATTTTGTCTATAGATTCTAAATATATTATTTTCAATAAATTTGGAATCAAATTGCACTTCTTTCTCCATCTCCCATGAAAACTATTTTTTTCAGAAAACAACATTTTTAAAAAGTGACAAACATCGTATAACACATGAATTTTTTTCCATGAAAGATAAAATTATAATTCTTTCAAATTTAGATTTTGAACTCCAATATCTAGTGCTTCCACTTGCTTAGATAGGATTTTATTGAATATTTTTTCTTTAATCAAGTTTCAAAGTCAAGCCAATTACAATTCAGACATAACACAACCGTATAACATGTAACTTTTATTGTATGTATCGATTTTTTTATTTTTTTTGTTCAAGGACTCCAATATCTAGTGCACTCATATTTTTCAAAAAAAAAAATTGATAGTCTTCTATTTTTCCATTTGTGCCGAATAAAGAGATTAATTTTCGGTGAAAAACCTATATTTAATAAAACTTAAAAGACAAATAGATAATAAAACCAAAACATATTAGAATTATATTCATTGGATAGCTCGTCTAAGAGCTACCTAATACCAGTTGGGTTTGTGAAGTCCACTCCATTTTCATTCTCAAATCAAGCTTCAAAGTGCAAAATTTTGGACATTTTTGTTTCCTAGGAGGGAGAAGGTGAAAATAGGGTGGTTCGGTCAAACCAAAAACATATGTTCGTTCAAACCAATGTTCGACCGAACATATGTTCGCTTGAACCACTTTAAAATATAATTAAAAAATGTATGTTGGGGGAGTTTGGTCAAACCCCCTAACATAATTTAGCCTTTTATAATATATAATAGTTTTATTTCTATAGTTTTTAATAGTTTTATTTTATAATATATAATATTAATATAAATCTAAATTATATGCTTTTTATATTCTAATATATAATATACTTATTATTACAATATATTATAATAATAATATATAATTATTATTAATTATATATTATTATAATATATATGGAAGGAAAAGGAGACATGTTTGGCAACTACGGTGGAGAGTCTCAGCTTGGGAGACAAAGATATGAAGAGTATGAGAGCAGTTCTGGTAGTGACAACATTGAAGGTAATAGATCTGGTGATGAGCAAGATGATAACCATCCCAAAAAGAAGCGCTATTACATGCATACTCCTCAGTAGATTTAGGAGATGGAAGTGAATGCCCTTTTTTCACTAAACAATTCAATACTTGTCATCTATTGAGAATTTTTGTTTCTAACTTTATTACTATTTTGGCTTTGCTACAGGATTTTCAAAGAGTTCCCTCACCCAAATGAGAAGCAAATGCAACTTCTAAGTAAGAAATTGGGGCTTGCACCACACCAGATTAAAGATAACGAGAAGCTTCGCTTGGAGAACATGGAAATTAAAGAATCCATGAGAAATCCCATATGCACCAATTGTGGAGGACTTACTATAATTACAAAAGTCAGTCTTCAAGAGTAGAAACTACGTATTGAGAATACGCAATTGAAAGATGAGGTTCGTTTGGACAGCCTAACTAATTTGATGATGCATATTTCATATTTTTGTATTCTCAAATGTAAACTGTGGTTAAAAGGATTATGAGTCACTCCTTTTTTAGTTGTACCTATTTTGATTCTAATTTATTTACAACCCTACAAACCTCCTGGATTTTATTCTCTCTAGAAATTTTTTTAGTGCAATGATTTTCCCACCATGATGAAATTGCTTTGTATCTCTTCCTGCAATTCATAGTGCATCTTTGGAGCTAGGAATGGGTGCAGGTGCCAATAGTTTTGATGGCTTGCATTCTTCTCTAAATCCTCCTTCTAAATAATTCTTGTTGCAAGGATCTTCTATTGATGTTCAAAGATGAATAGGGGCTACGATGGGGATAGACAGATCCCTAGTTGCAGACCTGGCCATTGTAGCCATGAACGAGTTGATAAAAATTCTTTAGCTTCAAGAGCCTCTCTGGATCAAAAGTATTGAAGAAGGTAGGGAAACTCTTAACTATGAAGAATAATTGTGTCAATTTCCAAGCGGCATCAGCCCAAAATCCATGACACATAAAATTGAAGCAACTACAAAATCTAGCCCTGTATTGATGAATAGCCTAGATCTGATAGAGACACTTATGGATGTTGTACGTAAAGATACCTATGTGTTATGTTGTCACCTATACTTGATGCTTCTTACACTATGTCTTTTTGCATGGATCAAGATTACTGATTTATGTACTAAAATTGAACTATTGAAATTGTGAGACAACTCATAACCAATGCAAAGAAATGTTTCCATGTGATGAGGTAAAAATAACCTCATCATAATAATACCAAAAAGGCCTATTCATATGTGCTCAATCCTCAATCTCCGAAAATTAATTAAACTTAGGAGAAATAATTGTTTATCTTTAAGGAAAATTGTACAAACTTTATTTCTTATGATTAATTGAAGTATTTTACCAATATAGATTTAATGGGTTGATTTGAGTATCTTGTAGGACAATAATCAGACATCATGCAGAAGTTAGGGAGAATTTAAACAGCATGTGATCTAGTAAGGATTGAAGACATGCGCTGGAGGCCTGCTCCAGAACTTTAGGTTGTTAAACCGAGGATATAGTTGTTGTAGTTTTAATTTATGTTATGTTTTAAGTTCAAAGAATTCATGGCTCAACTTGAGCCTCTTTAATGTAATGTAATGGGTTTTAAAGACATTAAATTTTATTGTTAACTATTATAGACTTTATCAATGGTTATCCATGCCATCTGAAATCTAGGACTTAGTTAAAGTTTTTCTATAAAGATATAATTTTCAGAAGCAGAAGATAATGCACAATAGTAATGTTATGCTATCCATATGATTTATGAATACTTATGAATAATGAGATTACCTTCTATTTATGATTTATTGAGCTATGGATGATAATTATCTTTAATGGAAGAACTTCAGAACTAGTAGTGTATGTGACTTGAGAACGAATAGTAACCCGCGAGCTGGCCACTCGAGGGAGGATAACTTAAACAGATAAGTACTTTATTTTATGTCATTTTTGCTTCATAGATAATCATTCTATAGGAAATTGTTAAGTCTATTGGTTGTTGTGTTAGGAATTCTAGAGCACTCTTTGTCTTTCATTATCACGAGTTACTTTTTGCAACTGTTAGAATCTTTTACTGTTCACGAGGACGTTTCCTGGTTTGTTTACTATTTTTCCACTTTCCTAGTTTATCAACTCTTTAGTTTACTTGTTTATGTGCTTTCTAGTTTAGTTTTCATTCTTTCTAAGTTACTTATCTTATGCTTTCTAGTTTAATATTTCTATTTTTCTTAGCATAAATTGTTTTCTAGTTAAGTAGTTAGATGGCCTTAGACTAAAATTAATTTTAGTTTTCTTTAAGAAACTAGAAAATCTAAAAAGAGTTATCTAAGTTGTCTTCTATTTCAAAATTCCTTGGACACTGTCTGGTCAACTTATTGATGTTTTATATTCTAAATTAATGGGACCTAACAACAACCTATCACTAGGCATTCTCTCCAAAGCAGCCACACTAGAAGTCCTATCTAGCAGTACAGGCCTAAAGCTCAAGATAGAAGGAGTGAGTGAGAGAGATACTTGAGAGAGGGAGAGTGGGTAGGAGGGCAAGACTTGAGAGAGAGAGGGGGGAGTGAGAGAGAGATAAAGGGTAGATGGTACAAGGGTTTATGGTTTAAGGGTTAATGGTAGATGGGAGAGAGAAAGAGAGGGAGAGGGAGTGAGTGTGTGAGAGATAGAGGGTACAGGGTTTAAGACCCATTTAGGGTTTAAGGGTTAAGGGTAGAGGGTAGAGGGGAGCTCGAGATAGAAGGAACTTGAGTGAGTGAGAGAGATTCCTAAGAGAGGGAGAGGGTAGGAGGGAGAGACTTGCAAGAGAGAGAGAGGGAGGGAGTGGGAGAGACATAGAGGGTACACATATTTAAGGGTGGAGGGTTTAAGGGTAGAGGGGAGAGAGGGAGAGGGAGAGGGAGAGGAGGGTGAGAGAGATAGAGGGTACATGGTTTAAGACCCATTTAGGGTTTAAGGGTTAAGGGTAGAGGTTAGAGGGGAGCTCGAGATAGAAGGAACTTGAGTGAGTGACAAAGAGAGACCTGAGAGAGGAGAGAGGGTAGGAGGGAGATACTTCCGAGAGAGAGAGAGAGGAGGAGGGAGGGAGAGAGATAGAGGGTTTAAGGGTAGAGGGAGAGAGGGAGAGGATAGGAGGGAGAGACATGAGAGAGAGAAGGGGAGTGGGAGAGAGATAAAGGGTAGGGGGTACAAGGGTTTAGGGTTTAAGGGTTAAGGGTAGAGGGGAGAGGGGGAGAGAGTGAGAGAGAGAGGGAGCTTGGGGGTAGGAGGGAGAGACTTGAGAGAGAGATATGGAGGGAGTGGGAGAGAGATAGAGGGTATAGGATTAAGAGTAGAGGATAGATGGTTTAAGGGTTTAAGGGTAGAAGGGAGCTCAAGATAGAAGGAGTGAGTGAGAGAGAGAGACATCATAGAGGGAGAGTGGGTAGTAGGGAGAGACTTGAGAGAGAGAGAGGGAGGGAGTGGGAGAGATATAGGGTAGAGGGTACAAGGGTTTAAGTTTTAAGGGTTAAGGGTAGAGGGGAGAGAGGGATAATGGGTAAGAGGGAGAGACTTTAGAGAGAGAGGGGGAGTGGGAGAGAGATAAAGGGTATAGGGTTAAGAGTTGAGGGTAGAGGGTTTTAGGGTTTAAGGGTAGAGGGGAGCTTCAGATAGGAGTGAGTGAGGGAGAGAGAGACTTGAGAGAGGGATAATGGGTATGAGGGAGAGACTTGAGAGAGAGGCAGGGAGTGGGAGAGAGATAGAGGGTATAAGGTACAAGGGTTTAGGGTTTAAGGGTTAAGGGTAGAGGGGAGATAGGGAGAGGGGGGAGTGGGAGAGAGATAAAGGGTAGAGGGTAGAGGGGTTTAGGGTTTAAGGGTTAAGGGTTAAGGGTAGAGGGGAGCTCAAGATAGAATTAGTGAGTGAGTGAGAGAGAGAGGGTTTAAGGGTGTAAGGGTAGAGGGTAGAGGGTAGAGGGTTTTAAGGTTTAAGGGTTAAGGTTAGAGGGTAGAGGGTAGAGGGTAGAGGGTTTAAGGGTTAAGGGTTAAGGGTAAAGAGGACCTCGAGATACAATTAGTGAGTGAGTGAGAGAGTTTAAGGGTTTAAGGGTAGAGGGTAGAGGGTTTTAAGGTTTAAGGGTTAAGGGTAGAGGGTAGAGGGTAGAGGGTTTAAGGGTTAAGGGTTAAGGGTAGAGGGGAGCTCGAGATATAATTAGTGAGTGAGTGAGTGAGAGAGGGTTTAAGGGTGTAAGGGTAGAGGGTAGAGGGTAGAGGGTTTTAAGGTTTAAAAGTTAAGGGTAGAGGGTTTAAGGTTTTAAGGTTTAATTCTTAAGGGTAGAGGGTTAAGGGTAGAGGGGAACATTTTATTTCCATTTGTAGTATTTTTTGTGAATTAAATTGATGGAAAATATATATTTTTATTTGCATTGATTTATGTTTTAAATATGTGTGCAATAATTTTATTATTAGATAATACTTAATTTTAAAATTTACATAGTTTCCCATGGAACAATTCAATGGAACAAATATAAGTTGTATATAATTGTATATAAGATTCTTGAACTTATGAATTCCATGAAACAAATATAAGTTGTATATAATTGTAATTTAGGAAAAATGATTTTAAAAAACCTTCACTAGGTTTCAAATAAGTATTGAAAGCATATATATTATGGGTTTACATACAAGAAAAAAAAAGTGAGAGATGATGCTATCAAAGATTCTTGAACTTAAGAATTCCATGGAACAAATATGTACATATAATTGTAATTTACACAAAATTATTTACAACTATGTACAAGTTACTATAAATTCTCACTTGAACATGTATAGGGTTACAAGTGAACTTGAAAATCATGGATATAATCTAAGTCAAAGGTTCTGGTTCAGCTCGCTCTTCAATAACATGTAGAATTTTTTGATGATCTTTACTATCTAGTCTCCATTTTCTTCGGCCACATGCATGTGGAACTGCATCAAGATGTAGGGAGGTAGCAATTATTAAGTGACTATATTGATATACCTTGTTACCAAGTTGATAGTCAACAAAATGAATCCCATGCTAAACAACTTTGACTTGTTTTAGATTTGTCACTTGAACTACAACAAAACCTACATGGTAAACATGAACCTAAGGTAAGACATATGAACATGTACAAAAATTTTGTTCTCAAGGTTTGTACAATATATATTTAATGTTTATAATGTAATGTGCACATGTGAACACAATGTATATATAATTTCAAATTCAAACTCATATGTGTGAAATAGCATTCCATCACTTGTTTTAGGTTATGTTAGCTTATTCCTCTCTTTTGTGCAACACAATAAATAATAGCTAACACCTTCGATGTTTCCATCCTACAAAAACATCTCCTATACACAAAATTTACACAAAAAAATTCTAAAAAAAAATAGAAATGTCTATAGAATTTAAAGATCATTAACTAGATATATATAATATTTAAATTTTTGAAAACTTACACATGTACCTTTTCTAACCAATCCTGAAATATGGTCATAATCAATTGAAATCAAAGGAATGTTTTCAAATATTTCTTCCTCATTTTCATCATATGTTTTTGAAACAACTAGTGGCACTGTATCCCATTTACCAACATATCCAACTTCTTGGTTGTTGCATGCATGATCAGAGTTTCCTACAATGCAGTCAGTGCAAAAAAAAAGATTAATCCCTTGTGTGTAATGTCCATCCATAATGACTATCTAAACTCCTAACACAATGCAAAGATCATGTATTTTCTACCCTCTTGCATCCATGGATTGATATTTTGTCCACACCTAGATAAATGTACAACAACAAAGTTATGTGAAAAAACATGTATATATATATAAATTTTAAATTTAAATAACTTTAAAATATTGAAAATGTAATTTATACATACCTGATATCTCCCAAAAAAATCTATGTGGAATGTGTCGGATTATTTTCGAAGATGTGTCGACCATATTTGATGAAAATTGTTTCTTGCACCATTCAAAAACATATTGTGCATTATCTATACAATATTTTTGATAACTCATTTGATGCTTTCTTAAAGCTCATTTGATGCAAGCTCCTGCTCCATCATGTTCACCCTTTCCATGCCCACTCTCAAAAAAACTCCAAACATGTGGTATTTTGTAGATTTTATGATATCTAAAAAGTGCATAGGATGGTCATGAAGATTTTAATTGTGCCACACATCCATCTGACCATACAAAATTCTTTTCAAATTTTACACCCTTGCTTCTCAAATTCTCAAAACATATTATAAAGCAATGTTGGACAAAAAGTGTGTCATGCTCTTTATCACACTAATATAAAAGTGATATTCTTTCTTAATGGCTCATTCTTCATCTATACTCTCAACACCATCCAATTCTAATTGTGCATGTCGATAATGCACATGAACCATAATAGTGATCTTCTTTGAAAAGTAATACTCTGATTGAATCTCCTTTTGATGTATAAAGGAGTAATTTTCTGCAAAGTCGACTATAGATAGAACTGTTCCAAGTGGAAAAGTATTTCTCAATGTTTGGAATTGTTGTGCTTTCCGCTTAGAAAAAAATGAATGATGTATGTATGGTTGTATCAATTTCTGAAAATCTTCCATAAATTTTCCAATAGGAATCTCCTCTTCTACATAGTTCAACCTTGTGGATTCTTTCCCAAAATATGTTTGCAACTTTACATACTTGTATCTATGTGAGTAAAATATGTGAATAAGTAATAAACCACACAATCAATGAAACATTAGATTAGAGAATTCAAATAACAATCTAATCAAATTGAAACAAATAAAATCTCTAAAAATAGTACTTACCTCTTAAAATTTACTATCTTTTTTAGGTCAGTATCCTCATTTCTTGAAGAAAATTTAGTCAAATTTCCACATGTCTCACAAATTCCTTCTATGCAATTTATTTGAGGTCCATTTTCATGATCACATAATATAGCATTTATGAACAAACTTTCCTATTTAGAAGGTGCATTTTGAAACCCACAACTTTCTTCTCTCATCTTTTGAAACACTTGATAGTAGAGATCAAATTCAATATGATAACGAAAACATCAAGTTTTAAAACACTTGTTTATCTTCACATAATGTCTTTAACCTTTCAAACATTGTTTGCCCAGTCTCTATATGAGGATATGTATTAAAAAAGTTCATATACATCTCAAATTGTTTTATGTCTAGCCAATGTTTGATATCATTTTCATAAATACCAGGCGTAATCATATGTCTCATAACATCTCTAGTATTTGATGATGGATTAGTGTGATCATGCCAAAAACTTGAGATCAAGTTCCTAACAACATCTTCAATCGTATCAGAATGAGGAGATCTACACATAATTTCCCAATTGTCTTCTAAACTCTCATAAAAAAACTCTCTTTTTCTCATATTTTATTAATATGGTTGTATTATAACCAATTTCAGTCGAAAGTGTAGACATTTTTGTGTTTCTTGCTATATCTTGATGTACAGTAGATGTCAACATTACCCTTCTTGTAGTGGCCTTATCCACTAATTGAGATCCTTTCCCGATGGAATCTAAACCCTTTTCAACATTTTGAGCAATATCCTTTTGTAATCCCATGTGTTTCTTCTTATTGGATGCTGAATGTACACCCAAAAATTGTAATGGCTCTTTTAGCTCATTACGAAGAAGTAAATGTCATAAAAATTGGGTTTTTTCAAGTGTATCAAGATGATTGATTATTCCATTTAAAAATTTAGTCATTGACCTCTTTCTCTTATTATAAGGTTCGTTGGCATAACATTTCAACTTCTCCATATCCATTTGAAGTAAATGATCTAAATTTCTATAAGAAATTTGTCTCATCACCTTTTCAGCTAGTTTTATATGCTCATGCATACCAATAGAAGGAAGTGATCTTGACCCCTCTCCAAAATGCATTATTTGAACATGGGCCTCCTCCCTATCTTCAAGGTCCATGTGTTATTTAGTGGATTCATTTGATCCAATATCTAGATTTGGATCGACTTCAACATGAAAACTTCCTACTTGTTGAGCCCTTTCTACATGCCACAAAATATTTTGCAAAGAAAGTGAGAGATGATTCTATATGAGTGAAGTTTATGTATGCAAGCAAACAAAGTGAAAAGATATGATGCTATAAGTGAGAGAAGTTTTAGCTAGTTTTATATGCTCATCCATACAAGTAGAAGGAAGTGATCCTAACCCCTCTCCAACAAGCATTGTTTGAACTTGGGTCTCTTCCCTAACTTCAACGTCCATGTGTTCTTCAGTGGATTCGTTTGATCCAATATCTAGATTTGGCTCAACTTCAGCTTGACAATTTCCTGCTTGTTTGAATTTACATGCAAGCAAAGAAAGTGAGAGACTGTGAGTTATTTAAGTGGAGTTTAAACAAATAAAATCAAATATTCTTGAACTTAAGAATTCCATGGAAAAAAATAAATTAGAAATAGATGATAAAAAATTTAGGTAATGTCTATGCAAGATGACTAATTTTTAGTATTAAAGTTTCCAAGTTAAATCTAACATGGTATTCATAATTGGAAATATATTTATAAGAAAAATAAATTGAGGTGTTAATAAATGTCCTAAAAAAACACTTGAGAGATTGAGAGAGAGAAGAAACAAGCATGTACCTTGTTTCTTTCCATGATAATTTTCCAAGTTTTGTTCACACCTCTTTTGTTCTTCTTCTTTTGACATTTTTTGTTGAGATGCATTTTTTATTTTTGTTTGTTGTGCCAATTTCTTCAAGTTAAAGATGACTCAAAATAAATCCTCTACCAACTTAGTTAAATTCTCCAAATTTTTCCTTGATTGATAAAAATGAAAAGTTGTCTTCTCCAATATTTGCCTCCTTGATAAATGTGCAAAAACCTCTTCTCAATTTTTTTTTCTCCAAGTGATATAAATGTGAATTAATCTTGCAATTTGATATGGAATAATGAAAAATAAGCTTGTATTTATATGCATATCGGAAAAAAATTATTCTAGTGTATGGAATAACTAGATCCTAGTTTAAATGAATCAAGTGGTAATCAAACAAGTTATTTCATTATGGAGTTTGTTGTTATTTAATGTATAGATATGCAACATATCTAGTAATTTAAGAATTTTCTTACTTTTCAAAAAGATAATAGAGGTATAATTTGAATTGAATTTTGTTAATGTTTCAAAGAATAGATTTTCCTATAATTTAATAATGGTGCAGTTTAAGAGATTATTTATGAAATAATTTAACATTAAATTTTATAACTTAGAGGGAAAGTTTCTGAAGGATTGTATATAATTATAAAATGAATGTTCCTACCTCTTCTTTATGACTATGTTTTATTCTCAACTCCTCAATGGTTCATGTTGCTTAAGTCATTTCTAAAAAATAGCAGTTTTGTGTACCACAAACTGATGCACTTTATTTGTTGTTACTTTCTATCAACATTTTAATTTCATCATTTTTATCAAATTTTAAAACTAGAAGAAAATGTGCATTAATAAATAGGCTTGTAAATACACTCATTTATAAAATATCATTAGTTTACTTGAGCTTGGGAATCATTTATTTTATAATTTTTGACTGCTTACTATAAAATTCAATGGGTGTGCACGTGCACAATATTTATTGTGATCAACATGAATGAAATTAATTATAAAGTGGCATTCATTTCCTAAAATTCTACTAGAGATCAAATTTATATCATATAAGGAAATGTAAGTTCTAAGAAATCATCAAATAAGAAAATTTATGTATATTGAATATAAGAAAATGTATACATATATCATATAAACATGTAAACATAAGAAAACACATACATACATGTAAATAGATTAAATGTGAAAAACTGTAACATGTTATATGAAACGAGCCAAATGTATACATATATCATATAAGAAAATGTAAGTTAGAGATCATCAAATGTGGAATACCAAAGATCGTCATGTAAGATCATCATATAAGAAAATTTAAGTTAGAGATCATCAAATGTCAAATACTAAAGATCATCATATAAGAAAATACATGTAGTAATGATAATAAATCTACTGTAGGGCCTAATATGAATGTTGAATCCTAGTTGAATGACCATCTGAATGAGAACGCTCCTTGTCTAATGGATGTGCTGAGCCCTACAAATAAAATTGTGTAAAAAATTTGTTAAATACATATAATTTATAATAAATAAATTTTATGAAAGTTATTTTTAAGAATGTACTTGTATATTTTTAAATATCTATCTATATCTGTGCATATATATGCATGTACATATACATGTGTATATATAAAAATTTAAAACTCACATTTCCACTAGCAGTAGATTCATCCACAGAGTCACGTCAATGTACATGATCTGGAACAAGGCTAGGAGTGACATGAGGTATGTCCAGCTACAATATATATACATAAATATCAGTACATGAATATCTAGTTAAGACTAAAATTTAAAAATAATTAAAAAGGAATTGAAACATGCACACGCACACATACATGCACATCATCTGATATTGGATGACCTGAGTCCTCTGAAACGATCGCCTCCACTATATCAACTATACAGTCAAGCGATGAACCAACATCTACATGCATCTGATATATCCCATTTCATTACATAAATGATGAGTGAAGAGGACTATACAAGTGAGATGGCATCAGTGATAATGAACCAACACCAATCAACATCTCAGTAAAACCCATAGTCTGTGCAGTTGTTGAATGATCAGATGGCGGATCCTGATGCGCACTAGTGCTGGGTTGAGAGTGATGGGATCTTGGAAGTGAATGGGATCCACATGCAAAATGATCTATAGCATGCTCTACAATAATCCCATAGTCTGATGCAATGAATGCATCTTCCTCCAAGAGGTCCTCAGCCAAACAATGCAAAGTCCTATGTGCCATATCTCCTATAAGTGCCTCAAGCTATGTGGGAGTAGGGATGCCTGCCATTGTATAAGGATCCATGGTGGTCCACTATGCTAAAAATGGCATGGATCAAGGATGTCTAGAAATCAAATACTAACCTACATAATTAGTAGATATCCTAGTGGTGGCACCTGCAATGTCACCTACAGTGTCCATTGCTTCCTTTTGGGAAGCAACGACAAACTCATCTGCTATGAGGGCTAGAGCTGGGGTGAGAGAAAGAGACCTCTCGCCAACCAATACCCTAAACACTGGGGTTGGTCTATCTGCTCGATGATAGGTGGGCCTATCGAAAATCCTACCACACCCCTAACTAGCATATAGTGGAATTTCTAGGTAGTTGACTTTGAGGCCCAAATGGACCTCAACATATAACTGTTGAACAAAATATAATGGAATCTGGTCATTTTTTTGGTATTGACCATGTGCTGTGAGAAATCATGGGTAGATCAATGAGGCCATAACATGATGAACACATATATTGGCCTAGTATCCCCTAACCTTACGTGCATTTTGATAAAATGGAAAACAAGTGGTTTTTATCATTTCTTTGGTCACACTATCCTATATTTGTTTAAGGGGAACCTCACAATGTACTTCTTCCCGTATGTGGGAAATAATAACAGCTACTCTATTTGGGGAAAATGCACTAGTCCTCTAAAGTTCATCTCTTAGTTTTTCTAGACTATGTAATATTGGCATGCATGGTTTAGAATACATCCCTGGATTTTCCCCTTGTGCTAATGAGTCTCCCAATTTCTTAATCTCATTAGTTTTATTTGCAAACAAATATTCTAGAGGTGGAACATCTACATTTTCCATGTTATATATGTATGTACACCTAAAGGAGAAATGAGACCTTGGTAAATAATATATCTAAATATAGGGAATAGAAATAAAAAATAGTTAAAATAATTCATCTACTCATCACTAATATTTTGATACCATTAACAAAAAAAAATTCAACATCTATCATAGATTTTAATAATAAAAACATTCAAATTACTAGATTGCACACAAAACATAATCTAAAACAATTCTAAAATTTAAATTTACAAGTGTGCACTCTAGTACAAAATATGCCATTAAAGACTTAAAAATAATTTGACAAAGGTTGCATCTAAGATTTATTTCCTACAACTAGTAATAAAGGGAAAGCATCATTACTTAACATTAGTGGTCATGTAAAATCAATTTAGTCATTATTGAAGGTACAAATAAGAGAAGAAAATGAGAGAGATGATAAGCTTGTAAATATGATTTCTAAATTATTGAAACAATATTTTGATAAGGAGGAAACCAAAAAATTATAAATAAACTTCCTCATATCCATAAAGAAAATTTGATACGAGGAAGGGAAACATGCACATAATATTTATCATGAAAGTTACCATAAAATTTACAAGAACATGATACTAAGGAACAAAGGTTTCTTATAAGTACACAACAAACCTAGATGAATATTTAACCCTAGTACAAAAAGACATAAATAGTGAAAGAATAGGAGAAAATGAAGATTTAATCTTTGTACATATTTTTTCTATTATCTCAAATTTTATAGATAATATAAAATCCTCCATACGAAAATATGGTTATATTTACTCATTTAGATGATATTAATAATTATTTTATTACTCTTATTTTTTATAGATTTCTTGGATATTATAGTAAAATAAAACAATTCTTACATTTTTTAAAACTAAAAAGTTTCTTATACAAATTCCACAACCAAATATAATTAATTATATGATTGACTCTAGTGTTTACCCAACATTTATAAATTAATTTAAATTATTTATAAAATTAAGGGCTTACATTGGAAATTATTTGTCTTTATGCATTAGATGATTCCCAATGAAGATGTCCCTTATAAGGTTCAATGTTATGATGGAAAAGAAATATGAAAATTATTGAGGATCTATATTTTATTTTAATGGTATAATAAGATAACCCTCTACTAGTAAATGAAAAATTGTATGTGCTTCATTGTGTAATTATTGAAATTGACACCCTATGATTTGATAGAAATTAGGATATATGGAGTGATCTAAATGGAGCTATATCAAATAATTGTACATCTATTAGTATTCTAGCTTATAGTTCTACTATTTCTAGAATAGTGCTAGATCCTAGATTGATGGCACCCTTGTCTCTCCTATGATTGCTAAAATGATTAATTCTATTGATAACCACCTAAACATGTGGTGGATCTCAGTGTCAAGAAAAAAGATAAAAAACCCATGGATGAGGATCCCTCTAAGATTGGTTGTTCCACCTCTTCAAATGAAAGTAGTAACAAGGTTTATGAGTGTGTTAAATAGGGGAAGAGGTTGGGTATATAATGTACTTTAGACATGGTTGTTGAATGTAAAATATTTAGACCATGAGAGGGTTGAACAATATATAAAGAATTGGAATACAACTATAATATATAACATAGAATCCTTAAATGGTTCAAATTTTGAATGAAACAATGAAAGAAAGCATAAGAAAAGTGCATTGCTAGATCAAGGAGGAGAAATCTAAAAACAAAGATTAGTGTAAAATTATTTGAAAATAATTGGGGATAAAAATAATCTAATTTAATAGTTGTTAACATAAATTAACTTTAAGATAGGATTATGTAAGTGAAAAAAAAGGTCTATTGCCTTCATTGAACCTAAATTTATCTAGTTAAATATGTCTAAAATCAAGAATTCACACTAGAATATCAATATTCCATAAGAATCTCATAAAGAGGATGAATTTTATTATTACATTATGAGTGAATCATCTCAATTATATAGCCAAGCACATCAAAAATTTATAGATTGGAAAGAAAAATAATCACACATTTATCATATTTTTATATGTATAAATTTTCTACCATCAAACTATTTATACTTATAGATTGCATAAAACTATAAATTTAATCGTTATTCCTAATTTATTAAGAATAAATCTAATAAATTTTGACTTTAGATTGTATACTTGTTATAAGCATCTCACTTTAATTGAACCATACATTTTATATAAGTTAAATTTAAATATATAATAACAAAATACAACTTATAAATATGATAGTAAATCTAATAAAACATGACCCAGATGTAGGATAAAGACAAGAATCTTAATCTCTACCATTATTTTGAGTTTGGTTTAATAGAAATTGTCAAAATTTATAATCCTAAAAAAACAATGAATAAACTAAGGATCATTTTAACAATGGTGAATTAGTGCCTAAAGATTGGCCTAAAAAATTATAATATTCAACATTCTCATCACAAATGATTTATGAAAACTAAGGATCATTTGGTTATATATTTTCATAGATTTAAAATTTGAATATTTATTACTATAACATGTTCATTACAATTAGATTTTTAAATAATATTGTAATAATTTATTATGTCTTTGAAATTTGTTATGTGCATTTTAATGTTTTAATTTTAAATTTAAGTTAGAGTGAGTAGAATCTAATGAGAGACCTTAAAAAGATTCAAGTAATTTATGTTTTCCTTAAAATTACGATTATTGCTCGATTAAATAAATTATTGATTGTATTTTGATTTCAAAATTGGAAATAGTTTAAAATTATATAACCATATTATCCTTTGATACAAAAAGCTATGTCAAGGATTATTTGTATCTTCCTCATAATTATGTTTCACATATTGAATATTTCAGGGAGGATTGTGTGGATGATTTGGAAGTCGAAGAAAAGATTGGTTGAGATCAACAATGAAATATAGGTTGGATATTTTGATATACTCCAAAATCCTAAGAATAGAGAACATGGTGAGTCATATTTTAATAGACCTATCTTCACTCCTATTCAAATGAAACCTCTCCAACCAATATATTGGATTGCAAAATAAGTAATGGATATATATGAAATTTTACTCCTAATCCTCCTCCATTTACCCCACCATTAGATATATGCATATTGGTATTCACCTACTTAAGTCTTATGAGACCCTAAGTAGCTTTGTGAATACATAAAAAATATTATGCATGATGTCTAAGATTTTAATTTTGATGGATTGATATATATTCCAAGAATTTATAAGTGAAGTATATTCATATATATGTATTTGTTTGAGTGTTTAAAATTAATTAAAAAAATTGTTTGAGGGATTTATGCAAATATGATATCTTGCAAATATAGCTTAACTTTTAATTTATCATTTATGAGAATGAAATCTTCAAGAAGTTTATAGAAGGCCATAGATGGTCCACTTTTTGAATTAAATTTAATTATGAATTTGTATATTTTTGGATGGATTTAAATTTGGAGAGATATTTTGGTGAGGAAAATATCTGAGTTACCACATTTTATAAGTTAAAACTTGCCTTATCTTGGAAAGAGGGAAGTTTAAAAGGCAGCTATAAACCCAAACTTTGAAAAATGGGTTTGTTTAAAAGGCTTTAGAATTTTTTTTAAAAATAATGCAATTTACAGCTGTAAATCCAAATTTTACAAAATGGGTATTGTTTAAAAGGCTTTAGAAACCTGCAATTGGTAGCTGTAAGCCATATTTTATAAAATGGGTTTGTTGAAAAGGTTTTAGAAAATTTCAAGAAAATGCAATTGGTAGCTATAAATCCAAATTTTGTTACAAAATGGATTTATTTAAAAGGCTTTAGGAACTTTCAAACAAATGCAATTGGCAGTTGTAAATCCAAATTTTCAAAAATAGGTATTGTTTAAAAGGTTTTAGAAACTTTCAAGAAAATGTGATTCACAGCTGTAAAGCCAACTTCCACATCCTTCACCCGAGTCATGAGCCAAAATGGGAGCTTTGAAACAAGGTATATTCAGTTTATACCATAAATTTTGGTCTCATGGAATTTTGGTTTCATGGAATTTGCCTAAATTTGGTCTCATGGAATCCATTTAAGGTTTAAAAATGTTCAAACAAATTCAATTTTAAATCAATAGATTATGGAAAAAAAAATACCAACCTGGTTCAAGCTTTGGAGTTCGAAGAACTTGGTGCACGTTGAGATGGTGGTCCATGCACTCGTTGTTCACCACGTTTGTTTCTCTATTCACGTTCGTTCACCGTGCTCAGAAAAAAGGGTGCATTTGACAGTGACGAACCTAGATTTTTAAAAAGCCCTAATTCCAAGGGTTTGATCGAACAGGGGTTAGACCGAACCTCTTAAAATAATGTTTTTTTTTTACTTTTCTATGGTTTGCATGAATCAGGGGTTCAGGCGAACCATAGGGTTCGACCAAACTCCTAGAGGGGTTCGTTTGAACATGCCAATTTGACCAAACCCCTTTTGCTATTGAAATCTCAAAAAAAATGGTTTTCCTTCCTCGATTCAATTGTAAACCACTATTGTGGTTTCACCTAGAAATTAGGTGATTAGGATTAAATTAATCAAGATTTAATTAATTTAATAGGAGATTAGTTGATTTGACCATTTTGATTTAGATTTGAGGATTAATTTAAATCAAAATGAGAGGAAGATGACTTAGACTTAATTAAATAAATATTTTGATTTATTTAATTAAAAGGAGATGATGTTATATTAAATTAAATAAGGTTTAATTTATTCAATTTAATAGGATGACTTTAGAGATTTAATTAAATAAAATGAATTATTTAATTAAATAGAGACATAGGGTTAATTAAATCAGATTGATTAATTTAATTAATAGGAGAGAATGTGTTAATTAGATAAATAAAGATTTATTCAATTAAGGGATGAAAGGTGATGACAAGATAAGAAGATGATTCAAAATGAAAGGATATTAGTAATCAAGATCAAGTGTGTTGGTATATTTTCCATGTCTACATTTTTCCCCTCTTTGAAGAAAAGCACTTGTTGCATTGGTTCAAAGAATAAACTACTTTGATCAAAATTCAAAAAAAAATTGATTATTCAAATGCCCTATTGCTACCCCAGTGAAAAGGATTATGTTGGTATATTGCCCCCTCAAGAGATCAGATGAAAACTTGGATTTTTGGGTGACCTTGCGAAAAAAGAGGACAAGGTGCTCGATGGGTCTAGAAAGGCTTCGAGATGCCAAAAAATGTGTTAAAACATCAAAAGCGATGCAGAATGGCCCTCGGTTAGGCAAAAATAGGATTGAGGGGTCCAAAACCCTAGCTAGATGGCTAAATTAGGTCAAAAACCCCTAATTTTTATGCTTAAATATACCCCAAGGGGTCATTTTCAAATCATTTCACACCTAGCCTTTAGAGATTTTTGCATTTCTAGCTTTGAGCTTTGATCAAGATGGCCCAAATATTTATTTTCTGGCACGTGTCAGAGTGAGTAGAGTGCACCAGCGGCCAGTCGACGTATGACCTATGGTATGTACCCCTTCCCTAACTTGTGATTTTGATTTTTTTCATGCAATAAATAGGGTTAAAGTTAAAAAGGATTCAAGAGGCACTATATAGTGTCATTCAAAATGCAAAATTGGCACCACGAGGCCTCTAAGTGCACCGCATGTGCGAAGAGCATCATTGCGAGCCAATTTAGAAATTAGGGTTTGGGTTTATAGTCATCCTCATGTGTGGTGTGTCGTGGTGAGCCTCTTTGGATTTTAGCACCTAGGGGCATGGTCAAACTAGGCCACAACAATGCAATTTGGAGTTTGCAAACAATGCCACAATTGCAAACAGTGTCACATTTGTTGTTTGAATTGTGAGAACTTAGTTTGAGGGCCCAATTTTTTTTTGAAACTTGACACAGTGACCCTTCTTGTGTAGGAAGAGCTCGAGATACTACATTCTTGGGATCATAGATGCCTGGTGCTTAGCAAATTAGATGGGTTACATGAGTTTCTCCAAGAGAAGCTTGGTGTCATTGTTCTTTGGTATGTCGCATACGTTCATCCTGTTCGAACACATTTGGGGATGATGATAACCTTGGCAAAGCGATCGCACATTGAGACATCCTCTTTTCACCTTCCTAGTGGTGAGGCCACGGTCACACTGGAAGATGTATGATGCATCCTATGGCTACCCATTCCTGGCGAGAGAGTTATTTATGATGTGGATGCTAGGAGGGATGCTTGTTATGAGGTTATGGGGCTTCAGCTAATCATCTTTTCTGAGGACCAAACTGATCTTGAGCAGTACAAGGGGCCCAATGCCCACCTTTAGACTTATTGTTAGAGAAATGATATCAGGTCTTGTGGCACCAAATCGGTGGGGTCGATATTTCAGTCTGACTTAGGGATTGACATGGGAGCAGATGCTCTTTCAAAAAGAGTTCTTTGCATTGGGTCCAATGATGTTGGCCTCACTTTATAGAGATTTGCACGAGTTTGTGTATCTAGATAGTAAGCCCATCAGTTTCGGTGTTACATTTTTGCATGTTTCGGCTTGGGAGCACATTGTAGTGCTTCACCCTTAGGTTACACCAATTTCCCTAGAGCTAGATGATCTGATTGTCTGGTGATATGGAGGGTTTCAAATCACATTCACCCACACAGGGGCAGGTGGTATCACTCACTGGCCATAAGTTATCGATGAGATGAAAATTTTTACCTAGAGGCCCTAGCTTGGCATGCGTCCATGGATGGATGATGTACAATAGTTATTTTTTTCTCGGCAGGATAGATTGATGCAGGGCCAAGAGCATACCATCATCGAGAGATACATGTCGAACTGAGTAGCCAAGCAGTTTGGTGATACATAGGATAGACCTGATAACCAGTGCATGGCTATCTTTTCCCATACTACGAGGGAGATTGCATGGGGAAGACCCATCCTAGCAGATGAGGTAGTCACACCCTTTAGGAATTTGGTGGCCAAGTCGTGGCCATACGATCAGGTTTAGAGAGATGCGGGGATTACAGGAGCAGACACAACTTGTTTTAGACCACTCTTGAGGCTCACAGATCCAGGTGCAGTGCCCGCATGATGAAGGCCCAAGGGCCAATCAACAAGCCAAGGTCGAGGGCAGGGAGGCACGGATGATGAGGATATAGATGGGGATTGGGACAGGGGAGGAGGTGGGCCAATTGCACACTAGCCATAGCAGACACCACCTTGGGTATAGCCACAATAGACACCACCCCAGGAGCAGCCACAATAGGCCCCACCCAGAGATGGGGAGAGAGGCCCCTTAGCAGTAGTCTCCATAGCCAGATCATCGAGATGCCATGATTTAGTAGTTGTAGGCACAGGTGCAGGTTTTGAGAGCTGAGAGGGATTAATCCCGATAGAAGGTCCTAAAACCTACTCTAGATAGAGATCAAGCGAGGTCTGAGAGAAACTAGGAGATAGTTCGGAGTCGGTAGCTTGAGAGCACAACCTCGGCATCCCCAGGCCAGACAGTGTATAAGCTCCACTACAAGCAAGCAGTGCCACCAGTAGGTCAGGTGCCAGAGTACTCCTAGTAGATAGGGATGAGGCTACTTGAGGACCATGCCGAGAGACAAGTTGGAGAGGGCAGTAGCCAGTAGGGCTAGTTCCTCATTTTGATCACAGATAGTATTCATTTTTTATTCATGGGCTCCAATTTTTTATTGCCTCTATTGTATTATACACATTTGTTCTTGATCTTGTACCATGATAGTTACTCACTTTTATATATATGAGATGATTCGATTTATGAGATGTCCTATTTTATTTGCAATGGATGGATGCATTTATTTTTTAAAATTTTCTATGCATTTTATGGTGATGATATATGGATGCAATCATGATATGTAAATGATTTTTAATATTATTTCCTACATAAATTATGTGATGTATTATGACATGTATGCAGTGATTGTGTAGGTGAACTATTTTTTTTGTTTCCTTTTCTTATGCATTTATGGATGATATATGAAATGCAGATGCTATTCCTTTATAAATGTGAGATGATACATGGTATTTATGGTGTGCAATGGTTTTATGTATAAATTTAATGAAGCAAAGATTCCTATAATGAATGTAATGTGACGTTATGAACTAATATTTAATGATGAGTAATGAACTTTAATGATATGATAATATGCAATGATGATGTAATGCACATGATTATGAGATGGTGACCTTTATGATATGGTATGCAATGGTTCCCTATGATATGTGACACTATATAATGGATGTTTTTTATGAAATGATAATGTGAGATGATCCATAATGTAATGATTATGCAATGTAATGATTGATTTGTGAATGCAAATGATGTAATGAACATAATTATACAAGATGATTTATGAGATGATGTTTTATGGAATGTAACAACAATATAATAATGATGAAATGATAATGTGAAATGGAATGTAAATTACTATTATGTGTAATGAGTTTATTATGATATGATGTGCATGTTGATATGATAATTTATGCCATGCATAACTTAATAATTCCTAGTGATAATATCTATAATGGAATGTAAATGATTCTATATTAATGATGAGATTCAATGCATCTATATTTCCTACATGATATGCATTATTCTAATGATTGGTGGATGCAGGGCGGATGTATTTTGGTAATGTTTTTGAGTAACTGTCACGACACCATGTTAGTATGGAAATAAGATAGAAGAAAGAAGATCCAATAAGCTTATCCTATGATGAATATGATAATGAAACTAGGGGTTGGGATTTTAAAAGGGCCATTTACATTATGTTTGATAACACACATTAAGTACACTACATCAAGGTATTAAGAACCAGGATGGCATTGTACCTAGTGTGATGGACTTTGACTTGACAATCAGATAGGAGTATTCTTGTTCACACTTGACATATAGAACCTTATTCACAATATAGTTCAAATACTCTCAACATATTGGACCAAAACATAGAAAAGAAAGCCTTCCTATGTGGTCAAAAAGACATCTAAAATACCTTCCCTACAAACTAAACAAAACACGCATGACCAAGTTATTTTACAAGAATATCCAACAAGCACAATAGATAAAAAGATAATGATCATTTCACAATTCTTTTCTCTCTAAACCATTTTGATTAGGCATCATCGAGAGTTCATTAGAATGAGCACAAAATAAGATAAGTAAAAAAGACAAAGATAAAGTAAACAAACAAGCTAATGTCCTTCATATTGGTAGCCAAGACTAAACTATGTTGATGCCTAATGTTGATGTCCATTGTAGGAAGGATGCATCCTAGGACATGTTGTGATCAAGTGATATGGGATTGATTGGATGATAAGCTATTGATACCAAGAGTTGACCAACTTTGTTGACATACTGACCTAGACTTGAGACTTTGACGAATGAGCTTTTACCTTTAAACCTGCTAGACTTGCTTCTAATTGTCTTACCAAAGGATGAAAGCAACGATTGATTTACTATGAATGATGATTATTGCAGGTGAAAACAAGATGAAATGGATACACCATTTTTGTTGTTTTCAAATATTTGGATGCTTTTGGAATTTAGAATGTTTTGTAGTTGTTTTTGGGATTTTGAGATGTTTCAACTTTTTATGGATTTTTGAGATTTTATCCAAGAGACTAACTTAAAGACCTATCCTAGGGGTCTAGGGAGCTGATCAATATATTAGCCTTGCCTATGTTATACACATAGAGACCACATAGTTCGAATGACACATACCTGGTTACTGATGAGATGGATAAACAAGTTGCTTGATTATTTGTGATGAATGCTTAAAGGACCAACCCAAAATGTCTCGGGGGATGATCAAAGATCAACCTTGCCTATGTTCAAGCTCAAATACAATGTAGTTTGATATGATGAAACCACTGATATGATTTTTTTGAGATTTTTGACCTGTTTTGGATTTTGATATGATCTAGATATTTTTGGATTTTTTTATTTTCTGATGTTTTTGGATTTTTGATTTTAAGGAAGATCACAAGAATATACATGAATCTGATCTCATGCAGGTACATAAACATGTTGGAAAGACACACTGCATGTATCACTTGGTGTTTTCATTGATGGAAACCCTAATTGGTGATCATGTACGCATATCATCATTCGTTCATACTAGTAAAAAGATTGAAGGTTATCAAGGTAGAACAGAGTATCCAGTAGCACAAGGTTCATCGATCTATAAGATGATTTCAGGTTATTATTTTGAATTGTGCATCTAAAGGAATATTTTTTGGTATACTATATTTGTTTCTACTGAAGTGCAGTGGCTCATATCAGTTCGTGTGGAAGTTAGAAGATTTGGTTGTCTTGTTCTCATTTTCTCTTGTATTATGGCTGACCTCATGAATGTATAAAGTCACAAATATATGAGAACTAATTAATTAAGTATATCTATATTTGTATATATTTGTTTGGGTCATCACCAAGTTGTGGCTAACCATTAAGGGTATGCATTGCATATTCCTCATAATGTGAGCTAACAGTTGTAATTTTCTTTTGTTCTATTGAAGCTAACAAAGTGCAAATAAATCCTATGTTATCGATATATATACATGATCATCTGTATCATTTTGGAAGTTGTATGAGTTGAGTTAATCTCTAAATTGCAAGTTAGAGTAGAGCAGAGGTGCAATAAAGTGTAGTTTCACTTGCACATAAAAGATATGTGTTGTGTGTATAAGTAGAGCAGAGTAGAAATACAGAATCAATCGGTAAGGTAGTAGATCTATTATTGTGCTTACTTTGGAACTGTAATTAGGCATTTTAGATGTTATCTAATTTAGTTCACCCCTTCAAATGGTTCTAATTTGAACTCTTTTTCTTGAGCAGTGAGCTCTAAGTAGTGCACTTGAATGCAAGTGCATTCCCTTTTTGTAATATTCATTTTGAGTATACTCAAAATCATAATTATGGATTGGCCATCCACTATGGTTTTTCCCCTAACAGGGTTTCCATGTAAAAATCTTGGTGTTATTGTGTTGTGTTTATTTTCATGTTTATGCATTATGTTTGAATTTTGCTAATGCTTTAAAGTTAAAAGTCAATAAAGTTAATTTGTGCACAACACTGATTCCCCCCCTCTCAATGTGGCTTATTTACAAAAATTGGTATCAAAGCTAGTTCCTCAGAAGAAGAAGTCTAACAGCTTGGGAGATCTTGAAAAGTGTTTCAATGGCTTCAAGTAGTCTTGAACAACATCTTATGATGGCCCTAGATGACCTTGATTAGTGAAAGGTTGAATTTCAAAAACTACAAGCAAATCTCAATGATTTAGAAAAATTCATTGAGTCTTTGAAAGACAAGATCAACAAATCAAGAGAGAAGAGAAAGGAATTATGTGATTAGATTCAAAAAAAAGATAGCAAGAGTACTGAAGATGAACAAACAAGTAAAGCCCTGAAATAAAAGATAGAAGAATGTGAAAAGATTACCCAAGAGAATACAGTTTTGAATCTTGAAATGGAATCCATTATGATGAAGATGACCAAAGAGATTGAAGACAAAAAGAAGAATGAAGAAAATCTAGCCCAATCCTTGAAGGATAAATCTAAAGTATGTAATCCATTGGATTATGAATTGGAAGTATCTATAAATAGTGAAGAATCACTTGAAAGATAGATGTATGATCTCAGAAACAAACTTTCTACTACAAATGAATACAAAGAAAAGTTCAAAGCTAGCTCTGCCATGCTTGATGAACTCATTGATAATTAGAGGACTCATGGTGACAAGCATGGTCTTGGATATGAGGAAGGATAAAGTTCAAATTCTAGACAAAGGAATCTAGGACAAAGGCAATTCAAGCAAGCAGATCAAATGAACAGACCTGAAAGGTATCCAGTAAAACAACCTAATTCTCAAAGATTTAATGGATATGGTTCTAATTGCAATAAGTTTGGACACATGGCTTCTTAGTGTAGAAGTAGGATGAATCAAAGTGGTCCATCTTTCTCAGGTCAATTTTATAATTTTCATAAGATTGGTCATAAGTCAAATGAATGTAGAATTATGATGAATCAATCTCATAGAAATATTAGATGCTATACATGCAATAGACCTGGTCATACTACTAACAAGTGCAGATCAAGAAGAAATCAATGGAACAACCAGTTTGGAAAGAGAAATGGTGTATGTTACAACTACAACAAATTTGGTCATATTTCAACATATTGTTGGAACAAAAAAGGTTTGGTAAATCAAAAGAAAAATATATAGGACATCAAAGGAAAAGGGAAAATCATTGTAGATGTGGTCAGACAACAAATGCAGAAGAAATGGGTAAAGAAAGAACCATCTACTAAAGAAAGTATGCCAACACCTAAATCTGCTCCTACTAATTCCTCTAAGAATTAGTCTCAGGCCTTTGGCCTAGGATGGTTGTGAAAGAAAATCATATAAACCCCTAATCGAAAAGTGACACTGAATGTGGATTTGTTCAATAGATGCATAAACGATCAACAAATTTTGTTGAACTCATTGGAGGGAATGGTATGTTGAATTGGAGGTCCACAGATCTTTTATTCACCATGGTGTACTAATACAGTGTAATTGGATGCATTAGGGTTAAAGTATTTATTGTGATGAGAGAGTTAGGTGTGTAAACGATAAAAAGTCATTTCCACATTTCATTTTTCACCTTGCATTTGGAAGACAAGAAGCCTGGTGAGCTCAAAGGAAAACATTGGTGATTTGAGGTGATATTCAAGCGTCGAAAGTGTTTCAACATTCAAAAAAAGTTCAATGGAAAAATGACAAACCGGTAGCTAAACAAGTCAGAGATCCATTATATGATTTCGAAGACATGAAATCAAGAAATTCAGCTATGTGGGGATACTTCAAAAATTTCCAGTCTATGATGCAAGCAAGGGAGAGGATTCCTACCTCTATGTAGAGAAATACAAGGACTCCATTTTTTTTATGGTGAGTATTAATCAATGTATGATGAAGGCTACTGATCCCAGGATAATCTGGATCATGCCCATGGGATATGAAGTTGATGAGAAAGTTCTAGATATCTACACTCAACACATACTGAGAAAACTAGTGGATCTTGCATAAGAAATATTTGGAACATATGCAGAAAAGGAAAAATAGGTGCACAGTGAATTGAGAAATCCTATGGGTACTAAAAGAGCTTGCAGAGAGGATGGAAATATCTATAGAACTGCTACAAGAAGCTAGACAGAAAAGGGTAGAAGATGAAGTAGCAAGCAAAACTGCTAAGGAGGAATCAAAAGCATAATCAGCTGGTCTGACAACACCATCTAGCTAAACTAGAACCACTAGAAGCTTTCTATCTCACTCTTCCCCTACAACAAAGACTACTCTTATAAAAACTAAGCCTAAGGGATCCAAAAAGTAAGGGAAGAAAAAGAGAAAGAGAGTATATATGGTTTTCTCTGATGATGAGACAACTGAGTCTAATGAAGAAGTAAAAGAGATTAGACATCAAGGCACTAAAGCAGCAAGAGTCACAAAAGGAAATCCTTCCGGTGAAAGTGATCAAGAAGGTTGAGTGTTAGAACTGAAGAGGAACAAATGAGAGAGGATTCTTGTTGAACTATGTTCAACAATGTTTGTGGATGAAATGAAGATACTTTAGACAATGCCCAAAATAAATTCAAAAGAAAAACAAGAGTTAATCAGCTTATGATTGGTTAGACTGAGAAAGTCACAAAAGAAACAGAGAAATTTTTGAGAGAAATACTGATGAATGAAAAAGTTGAAGTTGTGACTAAGGAAACACATGCTAACAATGTCTTATCTGATCTAGTGGAAGAAGCAGAAGAAGGAAATGTTGATGTTGTTGTTAACACTAAAATTCCTATGGATGTTGAGGCACCTGAAAATATATCAGTTGAAAAGTTAGAAATATCTAAAGCAAAATCAAAAACTTTAACTGAGGAAGCACTAGTGGAAGAAAAGAAAGACAATGTAAAAGCAGTCCCAATTGAAACAACAGACACTGTTGAGACAGTAAACAAATTTTTGGTTCACAAAAGGAAGAACTAGATCTAGAACTAATTGAAGGTCCTATTGACCTATCTACATTAAGCCCAATGCAGAAAATGAAAGTAGCTACGATTTCTCAAGCTCAGGCCAGAGAAGAGATACTAAAATCACACATTGAGGATAGTGAACTACTAAATCTGGCATCTAGAGCACTAGAGAAGAAAATGCCATCCTATGTAAAAGACTTGGCTAGTTCATCCTCCTGTGAACTAAAAAGACTTATCAACTCAGTTGACACTCACTTTGAGTCATTAGACAAGTCAGCCATGGTAAAAGTGTAGAATGAATTGTATGTTAAAAGGTTCAATGAAATGAAAAATATGATTGCTCAAGACAAAATCCTCTTAACCACATGCATCAAGAATGTCTAGAATGCTTTATCAGAAGGAGGGAAGATCTACAAAGCATGTTTGTCTTTTTCAAAATTCACTGAAGCAAATGAATAGAAGATCAAAGACTTGGAAAACAAGTTAAATGCTATCTTTGAAGCATTTGATCTGCTATTCAATAGTGTTGGGAAAGAGGAAGGCAAAGTAAAGTCCATGCTCAATAACATAAAAGGTTTGAAGCATGAAAATGATAAAATTGTTGCCAAAACTTGACATACTATCAAGTGCTCTAAAAGAAGGAGAAGAATCTATAGGATTTGTTGATCTGGCCAACCTAGGGTCCACAGAGACACAATATTACTTGATCTATGGTCATATTACACTTCTCAAAAGTCTCAAAAGAATTTGTGACAAAAATTTGATTCAACTAAAGAAAGAATTTGTTGGCATCTTTTAGCTCATGGAAGTTATAGTATTTGCATAACTGTTTTGATGAACTCACTCGTTTTTGGAATATGATCCCTTCCTTTGCAATTGATGTCAAAGGGGGAGAAGTGGAGTGAAAAATGCATAATCAGCTTAGGGGGAGAGTAGAATTTTTTTAATTTTGGGGCTTGTAGTGAAGTTTATCTTGGTACTGGTCCAACACTTAGGTAGTTTTCACTAAGTTTTTCCATCAATGCCAAAGGGAGAGATTGTTCACAAGAAACACTGTGTGTATCACTTGGTTTTGTCATTGATGGAAACCCTAATCATTAATTAGGTACACATATCTTTATTCATTCATACGAGAAAAAATATTGAAGGTCGTCAAGGTAGAATAGAGTATCTAGTAGCACAAAGTTCATCAATCTATAAGATGATTTCAAGTTATTATTTTGTATTGTGCATCCGAAGGAATATTTTTTGGTATACTATGTTTTTTTCTACTGAAGTGCAGCGGCTCATATCAGTTCGTGTGGTAGTTAGAAGATTTGGTTGTCTTGTTCTCATTTTTTCTTATATTATGGCCGACCTCATGAATGTATAAAGTTGTGGATATATGAAAACTAATTAATTAAGTATCTCTATGTTTGTATATCTTTTTTTGGGTCCTATCTAGGTTGTGGCCGACTAGTAAGGGTATGCATTGCATAGTCCTCACAATGTCATCCGAAAGCTATAATTTTCTTGTGTTCTATTGAAGTTGACAAAGTACAAATAAATCCTATGTTGTGGATATATATACATGATCGTTTGTATCATTTGGGAAGATGTATGAGTTGATTTAATATCTGAATTGCAAGTTAGAGTAGAGAAGAGGTCCAATAAAGCATAGTTTCACTTGTGCATAAAAGATTTGTGTTGTGTGTATGAGAAGCGTAGAGAAGAAATACAAAATCAGTCTATTAGGCAACAAATCTATTATTGTGCTTAATTTGGAACTTTAATCAGGCATTTTAGATGCTATCTAATTAAGTTCACCTGTTCAGATGGTTTTAATCTGAACTCTTTTTCTTAAGCAGTGAGCTCTAGGCAGTGTGCCTGAATGCAAGTGCATTCCCTTTTTGTAATCTTCATTTTGAGTACACTCAGAATCGTAAATGTGGATTGGCCATCCATCGTGGTTTTTACCCTAACAAGGTTTCCATGTAAAAATCTTGGTGTTATGGTGTTGTGTTTATTTTCCTATTTATGCATTATGTTTGAATGGTGCTAATGCTTTGAAGTTAAAAGTCAATAAAGTTAATTTGTGCACAACACTAATGCACCCCCCCTCTCATTGTGGCTTATTTCCAAAAGAAAATTCCCGAACATGATGCGATAGACTACTTCGATATAGGCAGGAAAAACTAACCTTAGGAATGTGCCAAGTAGTACTAGGGTGGAACATGATACGAACACAAGATCAAGCTATGATACGAATGCAGATGAATGACAGAAGGATAAATGGAATATAATGGATAAGTGAGTGTGCAAAATAAGTCATGAAGATCCTGGTGGATGGAGAGTGCTTTATTTACACTTGGCGCATGTTTGCTAGGTTTTCACCAAGGTACTTGTCCAAAGTGCCACTGTATTGGTTTTCACTAGAGGACAATTTTTTTTATTTACTATTTTCAATCATTTTTCTCATTTTTTTTGGATTTTTATATTTTTTGATATTTTTTGTATTTTTTATTATACCCTTGAAAGATCAGGCATAAAACTTTTTGAGATGGGATTTGTTCATGGGATCCTACAGAGGCTCCCCTTTGGGCATTGATAGCTAGTAGGCTCCTAATTTGTAGCTTGCTGTGATGATGAAAGGTCCCAACCAGTTGGGCTCAAACTTACCTTTTCTTTTTGGATTTGGCACGCTCTTTTGATTCTCCTTTAGTACTAGCTTCTTGATTTGGAAGGTCTATTTTCTAATTTTCTTGTTGTATCTACATTTGAGGTGATTCTAATAGGCTTGTAAGTGATTTAGGGCATCCATGCACCACTCATCTAATAGCTCCAACTCATTTAGCCGTGAGACCCAGTATTCTTCATCTGAAATGAGATTTTGTAGTGATATCCTCAAGGATAGGAGCTCGATCTCAATGGGGAGGATGGCTTCTGATCCATAGACTAGGAAGAAGGGGGTGGAACCTGTTGGTGTGTGAATGCTTATGCGGTAGGCCCATAAGGTGAGATTTAGCTATAGATGTTAGTCATGACTAGCGTCATTGATTGTTTTCTTAAGAAGTTTTAGAATGGTTTTATTGGTGGCTTCTGCTTGGCCATTTCCTTGGGGGTAATACAGAGTGGAAAAGCGATGTTGGATGTTGAATTTTTGGTAAAGGTCATGGAAATCCTAATTTTTGAAAGGTGTCCCATTATCTGAGATAATGGCTTGGGGGACACCGTATCAGAAAATAAGGTAGTTCAAGATGAACTTAGATATCTTCTTTCTAGGTATGTAGGTCATGGGAATGGCTTCAACCCACTTCATGAAGTACTTTGTGTTGGTGATGATGAATTTATGGCCATTAGATGAGGTGGGAGTTATTTTACCAATGAGTTTAAACCCCCACTACAAAAAGGGCCAAGGTGTGATAATGGGGTGGAGTTCTTGAGCTATTGCATGAATGAGGTTGCCATGTTGCTGACACTATAAGCACCTTTTGACAAAGTCTTGTGATTATCTTTCCATTGTGGGGAAATAATATCTTGTCCTCAATAGTTTCTTAGCCAAGGTCATACTAGTTGAGTGTGAACCACAAATGTCATTATGTACCTCGGTTACATAAGTTAGGAGTTCTTCAGTATTTAGGTAGCATAATAGGGTCCCTTCGATGTGCCTACGATAGAGGGTTTCTTCTAGGATGAAAAAGCGGGTTGAATTCTTGATGAAGGCTCATTTAAAGTTCAAGGTTATGTTAGCAGGAAGAACTCCTATTCTTAGGTAGGTTTAAATTTCATGGTACTAGGGACCACTGGGACCAATGTTTTCGCACACTAATTCAAACTCTGGCACCTCGAATGCTAGTACAAGAAGTTTCTCTATGAGGAATTCCTATTTTCGAATGTTGTGCAGGATTTCCAAGAGTGATCCAATTGTAGCCATTGCGTCCACTTCTCTATTGTTTTCTTTGGGTAGTTGTTCAAATGTAATATCAATGAATGACCCTTTGAGGCTCTCCACCAATTTCTTGTATGGTCAGTTTATCATCCATTGTCTGATATTCATTTTTTACTTGATTGATTATGAGATGAGAATCTCCATATACCTTAAGAGCCATAATCTACAATTCCACCGCAATTATTAGCCCTATGACAAGAGCCTCATACTCTGCTATATTATAATTCGTACATGGGAATGATAGCTTGTAGGATTTGGGTATGCAGTCTCCTTGGGGAGTGATGAAGAAAATTCTTGCTCCCAACTCATGCTATGTGTAGAATCAGTCAAAATACATCTTTCAGTGATTTGCTACACTTAGGCTGAAAATTGATTCATTGGGGAACTCTAAGATAAGTGGGTTTTCCACATATATAAGAGCCTCTGCGAGTTTATCTACAATTTCTTGTCCTTTGATGGCCTTGTGTTCTACATATTCAATGTCATTCTCTATTAGGATCATAACCCATTTAGTTGTCCTTCCTGTGAGAGTTGCTTTGGAAAGTAGGTATTTGAACGGATCTATTTTTGGGATTAGCTTTATCTGATGGGCCAACATGTAGTGTCTAAAATTTTGAGCTACAAACACGACTGCTAGACAAGCTTTCCCAATAGGCATGTAGTTTAGCTCATGTCCTACCATGGTCCTACTAATCTAATGGATTGCTCTCTCCCTTTTGTTTTCATCATGTTGGGCTAAGAGAGCGCTGAGGGCTGTTGTTGTTGCTAATATGTATAAGATTAATTGTTTTCTTGGAATTGGTGGCATTAGAACTGGTGATGTGAGTAGGTGTTCCTTGATTATTTTGCATTCCTGGTCAGATTTCTTGTCCCATTTGTATGCTAACTCCTTATCGAGTAGATGAAAATATGGGATTTGTTTGTCTACCAGTTGTGCTCTGAATCTATAAATAGATTGGAGTCTTCCTTCTAGACCTCTTAGCTATTCTAGTGTCATGGGTGCCTCCATTTCGAGGATTACCTTGACTTTGGTTGTATCTACCTTGATTCCTTTCATTGAAATGATCTACCCTAGGAACTTTCCTTATTGTACTCTGAAGACACACTTCTTTGGGTTGTCAAACCTTCTACTTTTCCAACCTATCAAAAATGGAGCTTAGAGCTGATATGTGGTCTTGTCTTTTCCTTGATTTAGCTAATATATAATCCACATAATCTTCCACCTTTTTATGAATCATGTCATGAAAGATCAGTTTCATAGCCCTTAGGTAGGTTGCTCCTGCATTCTTTAGCCCAAATGGCATCATATTCCAGCAGTAGGTTCCCCACAGACATGTAAACATTATCTTGTGTTGGTCCTCCTTTGCTATCATGATTTGGTTATATCCCAAGAACCCATCCATTAGTGATAGCATCTCATGTATAGCTGTCATACCCACTATCATGTCAATTTTTGGTAGTGGAAATTTATCCTTGGGACATGCTTTTTTCAAGTCTCTAAAATTGGTGCAAATGCAGATGCCCCCAGTCGACTTTGAAACAAGTACCAAGTTCGACACCCACTCAGCATAGTCCATCAAGCGTATGAACCTTACATCCATGAGATTCCATAGTTCCATTTTGATTAGCAAGGCTATTTGAGGATGCATATTTTTGAGCTTTTGTCTCAAGGTTTTTGCTTCGGGATACACAGCCAAGTGATGAACTACTGCCTATGGATCAATCCTAGGCATGTTAAAATAATTCCATGCAAAATTGACCTTTATTTCCTTGAGGAATGCAGCCAAGAGTTATTTTTCTTCCGTGAGAAGTGAGTTGCCATAGAAGGTTATGTGTGGTAGCTCCTTTGCTCCCAGGTTGACGGGATTGCATTATTTTTCTAGGACCACTGATTTTTCTTGATGAAGTACAGTTAGGGGAAGATTGAATCCTTCATCCTTTGGAACCTCAGAGAGGTTTTCACCATTGGATGCATCCTTTATTTTTATTGTTTTAGGGTCGGAGAGTGCCATAGTATGGTTTTCACTCAAAGACCTTGAAATTATTCTCAATTTTTCACTTTTGTGACTAGAGGATTCAATCATCTCCCTATAATAGGCTTGAGTGGCTAGTGTGATGTCAAATCTAGCCTTATGATCTCCATATGGTACATATCCATCAATCCCATGAACTCTGAGAGTGCCTCATCATTTTTTTACATGTCTAGAATTGGTGGTCCTCGTTGGTCATAATCGATGAGCTGGGGGTAGAATAGGTTTATTTTGTGGGTTTGGTTGTCTGACTCAAAAGATAGGGTGCTAATCATGAGTAGGGAGGAGTCTTCAAGAAGAAAGGGTAAGCCAGTTATGGTGTCCTTATCATCACTACTACTACACACATTGGTTATGTCGAAGGTAAAGTTATCTATGACTCAACCTATGGACATGGGTAATTGAAGGGTGGCTATAGATAGCTGAGTGGAAGTTATAACTACTTTAACTGGGGGACTTATACCATTTATGGTTATGCTCAGAGGGGTACACCCAAGGTCAATATTTTTCATGCATTTCTCAACAATGATAGGTTCCAATTGGCCATTGCTATTCTTTCCCAGACTTCCATTCCTATTATAGCCCATGCCCAACATAATTGAAGTCCTCTATTTGTATCATCCATAGGAAGGGTTGGTGTAGGTCTTTCATCTTGATAGAGGAGGCTAGACACGTCTCATCCATCAACCACTTCTTGGCCTAGATCTCCTCACTTCCTGAATCGGGAGGGATCTACTCTGAAGGTTTGAGTTTTTGTATTGGTTGGTTTTGGTTGTCCATGGTATCTTGGGGATTGAGGTAACTCCTCAACCACATATGCTCCCTTCTTTATTTTGCATTCCCCACACCCATTGTCTTGGATTATAAGCTTGATGTCAGATATATCCGGGATGTTGCGCCTGCACCCCCATCCACAAAGACCCTTTTGACCTTATTTTTATGAACTAGGACATCAAGGTGGAGTGTGTGGTTGTGAGATGGTTGGGTGGGGAACTCTTGATCAAAAAATGTGAGGAGATTCAGAGTGGTGATGTTACCGACCATAGCTTGGAATTTCTTTGTATCAAGGTTGGTGGAGATGGTAGATGAAGCCAATGCTTCCTCAAGGATTTATCTCTGGGCAACTGAAATCTTAAGTAACTCCATAATGGATATTTGAGTAGGGATTCTTTTCAACTGATCAATGATGTTGTAGCCATTAGGAATGGATGTCTGATTTAAGATGGATGTCCTAGGTGGTTGTGATGCCCTGGCAATTGTGACCTTGCTACCATGTGTGGTGACTCCACAATCAACTTTGGCTCCCTTGATCCTAACAACAATGACCATTTCATCAAGGCATATGAAAAATCCTTCGTATACATGGCTAACATTGCCATATTTTTGCTTCCCTTTATTGTTTCCTTGTTTTTGATTGGGCATCAGATTCCTGTAGATTTTTAGATCTTGATTGCTAGCTAGTTGCTCAACATTTATGATTTTTTCATCGATGAGATCTTGGATGAAATTTTTTAGTTTCATGGAGTTGGCTATTGTATTCCACTTCAGTTTATTATAATCCAAAGGAAATTTTCATTGTACCAGGGTGGTTTCACCTCGGGCTCTTGATAATTATCATAAGTGGGGATTTTGATGAGGTTCTCATTGACCAACTTCTTCATGATGGATTCAATTGATTCCCCAATCATTGTGAGCTTCCTCTTGGGGGGACATCTATTTCACAGAGGTGGTCCTCCTTGATTATTAAGGTTGTTGACTTGATTGTTGGGTGGTTGTTGGGTTACCATATTGGCTTGTGTTTTACAGCAGGTGTTGTTTTGCGGTTGATGATGTGTTTGGGAATTCTACTTTGGATCACTGATGACAACCTTGGCATCGACCACTCCATCATTGGTGAAATTCCTATTTTTTTCCAATGTGTGAGGTTTCTCATTATAGCTCGTGGATGGGCAACTATCTTGATGTTCAGGATATGTAGGTGTGCCCCCTTGTGCAATAAGGGCACTTTCAATGCTGAGCACCTTGGGGATCAATTGGTCATATGTGGTGATGAATTGCATCTTCAGATAAAATACCAAGGCCTTGTCTAGATTAGTAATGATAGTGCAAATTTGTTGCTCCTTTGGCATGGTCCACTTGCTCCAATTGGCCTTGGATTTCCATCGTTGTAAGAATGAGGAAAGTGATTCCCACTTTTCCTATTTGAGCACTGATAATTCAACTAGACTAACATCTGTGTTAATATTGAATGCATAATTCTTGAAGAATGCATCTATGATTTCTTGGAATGTTCTAATTCCCACAGGTAGACAAGAGAACCATTCCATGGTGAGACCATCTAGGCTTTATTTGGAATAGCCACATCAAATATGTATCATTATACATAACTTCCATGCAATGTACTTTGAATTCCTGTATGTGATCTTCAAGGTTTCCCAACCCACAATATTTGTCAAATTTGTCAATTTCAAATTCCTTTGGGAATTGTGTCATTGCAAGACTTCTGTCAAAAGGATAGGGACAAAAATTGCCAGGTGTCCTCATTGTTTTTCATAATTGAAGATCAAGCACTTGCTATGAGAGAAATTTGATTTATGTGATCACATCATCTTGCGGATCAAGAGGTGGAGTGAACGTGTTTTGAGGGCATTGGGGTGTTTGATTGATGGGTGGGGTGTTGGTGGGAGTTTTTTGCAATCTTTTTTGTGTGATTAATGCCTACATTTTCTACTAAGCCAACAACACTTGTTTTTGCTTCTGTTATTTTTGTGCCAACAAATCTTGTTTTTGGGCTTATTGTTGAGCCACTAGTTGTTGTGCTTGATATTCTTGTAGGGCTTGTTGATAAGCTTGTTTTTGGACTGCATACAACTATGTCTAGTATTGAGCTTGCACTTGCGCTTCCTGAGCTTGAAATATTGGGCTTGAGCTTAAGCACGTACTTGTTGGGCTACTTGTGCATCTTGTGTAGCCTGTGTGGCTTGTGCAACTTGACCTGTTTATATAGCTTGGGTGGCTTGTTGTCGTTATAGTAAATATTCAGCCTGGGTATGTAGCCTGTTGTTTTTGTTGTGCTTGCAAAGTAGCTAGTTCTACAGCTTGTTGATTTTGGATTTGTTGAAGTGCCTTTCGGTAGGCGACTTGTCGAGCTACTTGTAGTGTGTTGCTGAATGAATTTTCCATGTTGGGTTTTAGTAGTGGTGGTGATGGATTAGGAATAGCATTGACCATTGTGATGAGAGGAAAAATCATATTGATGACTGGATTTTGAGTGGTGGATGGCACGATTGAGATGCTTGGCCCATGGGAAACCATGATTTGAGAGATTTGAGGGATTGTGGATGTATTGATTGTTGGGATTGCTTGGATGGTTTCCATCTATTGTGATATTGATAGCAAGATGGGAGTATTTGGTATGATTCTTTGATTTGGTTGAATGATAATTGGTAAAGGTGGAAGGCCCAACCCAAGGGGTGATGTGGATTTCAATGGTAATGGAGAGAATGGTGGTGTATTCCCTTGTAAAAGTGATGATGAGGAGGGATCGAGGATATCCCTTTCTCTAAACAAATCACCTTCTCCTTGTGAGGTCATAGGGAGAGAGGTTTTCATGTCAAGAGGATAAACCAGCATTGCATGAAAAGAAGATGAATGGTTACAATCATGAAATGAAAGTGGAACATATGGCTGTAATGGATTTACTTGGATGGATTGGATTAATATGGTGTTTGCATCCAACTCTTGGTTATTCACAAGGGGAGGTGCTTGAAGGGCATGAAGCACTAAGCTTCTCTTGTTAACGATTGACGGAGTTGGAGCAATGGATGATGTGATTTGTGAGATGATTTGAGTGATGATTTGACATGGAGGTATAGGTGGGATTGGAGGCATAATCCCAAGAGGTCTCTCTGCAAGGGTTCTTACATCATAGTCGGAAGGGAGTTTAGCCCCTTCTTTTTCCAATTCAAGCATGTATTGGGAGGTGTATAACCTCATTATGGCATTAAAAATTCAATGATTTTTGGGATTTTGCACCATCTCAAGGATTTCATCTTGTGTCATCCTTAATGCATTATCAGTAATATCATCTACATCTTGTGTCATCGCTAATGCATTATCAGTAATATCATCTACTTGACCCTCCTCATGAGGATTTTGTTATGGTAGAGGGAGATTTCTTGGGGGATTGCTCGATCCCACGAGATTCATTTAAAGAGCAGTTTGACTTAGATCACTTGAAGTTGATGTTTCTTTTTTGATATCCATATTCTTCTTGTGTTGTGATTTAGTTTGCAGCATAAAATAGGGATAAATTTTCAAGAATGTGTAGTCCTTTAAATTGATCTAACTTTAAGCACAAAAAGAGAAGAACTAGGATGATTAAGGATCAAAATATGGGGATGAGATAAACGGAAGAGGATTGATGTGGATGATTGAACTCTTGAGAAACCTTGAAAGAGATACTAGACTTTAGGATTTCATTTGATTTTATTCGGATAGTGAAATTGTAAAATCGAAGAGGGTGGATTTTACATCTTAGAGTAGACTCGTACACAAGATGATAATTTGACTAAAGGTGTAAAGAAGGATCCATTAAGACACCCCTAGTCAAACAAGATGATTTTGGATAATGAACTCCTAGACCTCAAGATGTTGGATTTTATCAAGAGGTAAAATTTTTCACAAGGATTTGATAATTTGATCAAATATGTGGAGAAGGATTCACCCACACATATCTAACCAAACAAAATGATTTTGATTTTCCAAAAGTCTAGCATGGATGATATTTTCAAGATTTTCAAGAGTTGTTGATGAGGTTATTTTTTATTTTGATGGTTGAGGGATGGGTGGGAATGATGATTTTGATCCTAGACAAGACCTAGATAGAAATCCTCTCTACAGGACCTTGGTATTGAAGAACACGCTTGATATTCCCTATGTGAGAAAAGCAAACCTTTGAAAGAGATTGAGATTTTTCTGATACTAAAATTCATACAAGCTAGGATTGTTCCTTGAAGCTTTCTTGTAAAAATTGTAAACCAACCTTTCTCTTACCTCATGAACCCTTGAAAGACGTTCTACATGAGCTTTTGGACTAAGACTTTTGAACTTGGGCTTGTGGACTTTGATTTTGTGGGAAATCATTTGGAAGCACACATGTGTGGGGTTCAATTGTTTCTTTATTTTTCTTAATGACTTCCTTTTTTATCAAAAGTAATTCTTGATTAAAGTTTCAAACTAAATGTCTAATGTCCTAACTTCTTCAATTCCCACAAAGTCCGTTATGTGGAGAATTGAGGAAATTAATGAGAAAGTTTCCTAATGTTGACTTTAGTGAAAACAAATGATGATTAAATCCAAATACTTAGAAACCTTTAAGGATAGAATCCCTAGGGCAAGCAAGAGCACTTGGATTTGTCAAAGATAATTGTTCCCTCCAAAGGGTTTAAAATTTTAAAGATTTTGTGAATGTTTGTTTTCAAATTTTTTGAGACCCAAGCAAAGTGGTTTTTATTCCAAGAGCGTGCACAATCCTAGGATGAAAAGACAATATTTTTTGGGTTCCCACTTGGATAAATCCTGCTACGCTTACTCTTAGCGGATGATTAGATTCTTGACCACACTGACTCCCCTCCATGACACACACTTCTCAAGTCAGCCAAGCATCAATACCCATGAATCTCCCATGGCATACTTCTCATCTCTACTAAAAGCCATAAGAATGTGGGGTGGATTTAGAATGACCATTCTTGCACCAACAGATATTTTAGGATTTTGGCCTTTCTAAACAAGGGGTTTTAATGTGGGCATTGCATTCATGGGGGACCATCCATGCGGCAAGAGACCATTGGTACCCTTCTTGTCAAAATGATCCTCGTGATACTCAAACTTTCCTCAAGTACCCACACTTATATACCGGTTGGAAGTCGCTTGGCTTTAGCGTGTTACTAATTGGGTCATTCCCTTGGGGTGATTACTTTTTCCCACCAAGGTAGGCCCTCTAAGATAAAAAAAAGAAAGAAAACATATCCATCATTCAATCGATCTTTGTCGAAAAGCAAAGAGAGAACACACACGATATGTTCCATTCACACTCGCAAGATTTGTTCAATTTTTAATCCTAGATGAAATGTGGAGGCAATCACTTTCACAACTTAAGATCATCAAAAGCCTTTTGATTCTCAAGATCATTGTGAGGTGCGAGAGAAGTGCATACATCTTTTAGATGATATTATTTTGGGTAAGTGATTAAAAAACAAAGATACACACATGTTCATTTTAAATCCTCAAAGCAATGATTAGGTTATTTTTAAAGCACCAAAAGGAAAGATGAAAGTTTATTTTTTCAATTGTTAACCTTAAACAAAATCTAGTGGGTTTTTCTGAAGTTATTTTTAACCTTTTGTAGCAAAAATGATTTTTTTTGTAGTGTTCTTTTTAGAGCCCAAAAGAAATTTAGTGTGCCCTAAAATCATGAAGGTAATCAAATCCTTAGAAAGGGATTATAAGTTCTCCCAAAGTGTTTAAAAACACTTAATACAATAACACAATGATGTCATCGTGAAAGACTCCTCTTTGTTCCCTTCTTGTCTCAACTTGTAAACTAATTAAAACCAAGAAATACAGGGATAAAAAATAGGTTAGGAGTTCAAAATATCCAGAATAAAAAAGAACATGTCAAAATTAACTATATTTTAACTTTTTACTGCACCCCAGCAGTGCAGTTCATGGGTGTGGTGGAGTTTGAAAAGGTCAACAATGCTATATAGCACTGCTAATTACTGAGAGCGGTATTTTGTAGTAAAATAGAGACCGCAATTATAGGTGTATTCTACGAGTGACGCTATTTGGAATTTGGGGATTCCATAGTTGAGTTTGGATTTTGAATTTTTTGGGTGGGAAGATTCTAGTGGTGGACTTTGAAAATTGGAGTGGCACAATATAGTGTTGATTTTCCTGTAAGCTGCAAAAAAACACAAAAAAGCATGGAATTTTTTCAAAAAGCGTGATGAAATCCTTCAAATTCACCCTCCTTCTAATGCCAAAATGTGAACCCCAATCCTATACCTACACAAACATAGCAAATAAACACACTATTAGATCCAAATGCAACTTAGAACTAAGATTCCCCATGAAATTCATCTGCAATGCTCAAAATAGGAAAGAAATGAAGAATAAAGTTAGAAAAGCAATTAAATCCTATTTAAGCATGCAAACTCTCAATCCCATGGGGGAATTGGTGCCAATTTGATGTGTAAATTGGCCCTTTCCCAACTCCTTTGTGTAGTTTGATGATTTTGATGAAGATTGATCCATTTGGTAAGGAAGAACAATGTGATTAATTGATAAAATCTGCAATACCCTAGCTATGATAATGGAAAATTCTTATGGAAATGGATGAAATTTCTCTAAATGTGAAGATAGTAACTTTTCTCTAAGTTTTGGATGCCAACTGAGAAGAAGATCTTTCTAGTTATAGAAAGAAAAGATGGATGAATGAGAAAAATGAAGCAATATGGGATCATTCAACATCCAATGGCCAAGTGCCACTTATCAAGATGTGAATGGAGGAAGCTAGAGCACATTTTGATGAATGAGCCAAGATATGATATTAGGTGGATTTTGAAATTGATGAAATGACTTGTTCGAGAGGGAAAAAAAATGACTTAAACGCCACTTGGATCAATGCACAAGGACATGTAAGAGGAGATAAATGCTTTGTTTGAAGGAAAAATCCACTTGGAAGGATTTTCAAACTTGGAAATATTCCCCTAAAGATGCCATGTTGAGAGAAATTATAGATTTAATAAATCAGTTAAATGTATTTTCATGTGCAAGTGGCAAAATCTAGAGAAATTAGGTGATTTGGATTAAATTAATCAATATTTAATTAATTTAATAGGAGATTAGTTAATTTGACCGTTTTGACTTAGATTTGAGGATAAATTTAAATCAAAATGAGAGGAAGATGACTTAGACTTAATTAAATAAAGATTTTGATTTATTTAATTAAAAGGAGATGATGTTAGATTAAATTAATTAAGGTTTAATTTATTCAATTTAATAGGATGACTTTAGATATTTAATTAAATAGAGACATAGGTTAATTAAATCAGATTGATTAATTTAATTAATAGGAGAGAATGACTTAATTAGAGAAATAATGATTTATTCAATTAAGGGATGAAAGGTGATGACAAGCTAAGAAGATTGTTCAAGACGAAACAATTTTAGTAATCAAGTTCCAGTGTGTCAGTATATTTTCCATGTCTACAGTGAGAATAAAGAGAAGGGTATGTGTAGGATCATGATGGGCCAAAAAGTGGCGATATGTAAGTGATATGATGGCCCATGTGGTTGACAAATTTTTCTTTACCCAAAATTGATGAAACAAAAAGGGTTTTTAAAGGAGATTCTTAGCTTTCCACCAATATAAATTATGCTTTCCTTTGAATTTAATAAATTATTATTATTCATTTTCTATTTGAATTATGACTAAAGTCTTGATTAACAGGCTAATTAAAAAAATCTATAACTTTCAAATGGTATCACATTATTTGAATCCAAAACATGCATCACATTCTATGCTTCACATACTATAGGATTAAAAAAACAAAAATTGGATTTTATGAAGTTTTGACCAAGTTAAGGTGGTCAAACATATGATTTTTTATATTTTTGAAAAGTTGTAATAAAAAATTCATAATTAATTATTTACTTGGAAAAAAATTACAAAAAATTATGCATCACATCGGGACATGAGTCCTCTACTAATATCTAAAATATTATAAAAAATAATTATCATTTTATTGTGGTTAGGGTGGTCAAATAGACACCTACTTCTTATTTTTTCCCTGAAATTTAAGTACTACTTAAGGGCATGTTTTTTCCATGATGATCCTGCACATATCCAGAATATGAACAGGCAAAGGAAATTAAATAGTTATGAAAACCACACAACAAATGGAGATGGAAAGGCACAAAATTAAAATTCACCATATAAAATTAAACTACGGCGATAAATGTGAGAGAAGGTGGAATTGCATGCCTCAATTATATGTCATGCAGTAAGGAAAGAGAATGGAATTTAAAAATAAATAGGAAATGCATAAATATAACTATAGAATTCTAGGATCAAAGAGATATTATGCAAGCACAAAATGATGTAAAATCTCATCATTAGATTGATTGAATGAGCAACCTTAAGTAAGAAACTACAAGGAAATGAAAATCTACAAAATGTGGATAGTAGTGGAGTGGTGGTAAATCACCTACCACAAAGATAGGGTGAGACTCCTAACCTCCCATGAATGAAGGGAAAGACTCCTTCAATATGGAGTGGTGGCGAATAAAAACTCAACTACCTTGACACCTAAGTAGGTTTAAGTAAACCATGTTTAAACCTGTGTGTACACCAACACCCCCCCTTAAGCATAACTTAGGTGGGTATGAAGAAATGGGTCTCGGCTACTAGCCAAATGAGGTATCCATGCACAATGCAAAACTCTCAGAAATAGAGAAAGATAGAAAACCCAATGGAAAAAAACCTATCCTCCAAAAAGAGAGAAAGAAAAAGATGTACAAGTGAACGAAGAAGAAAGATAGAAGGACTCAAGATCCCCCAAGAACTACTTCTATCACAAAAGTACAAGAAATATTCCCCCTATAGGAGAGAAAAGGAGAGACTTGGAAGCTCCCTATAATTTATGTTGTAGTGCACATAGATGCTCGATGAATTATGCTGAAGAGAATCCATGAACGTTGAACCAAATTTCTCTACTTACGAAGAAGGTGAACTACAAAAGTGTGCAAATAATATTCCCATTCTTGATAGGAACATGTACAAAGAAGCATAAAGGTCTTTGAATTATGCACAAGATCCAAATATGTAGATTATTCCCATAATGTCTTCGTAGAATGCTCAATGATCTCCAAGCCAAAGCTGATGTATGATGAAGATTCAAGAATAGGGACCATAAGGATCATAGATGTATGATGATAAATTGAACCATAAGAATCAAATAAGGTCACTATTGAAGCTATAGTAGGCAATTCATGAGCAAGAATATCTAAAGAAGATAAGGATAATGCAACTTCAATGAAGCTATCATCAAAAAGAAGACTGATTTCCTCAATGTGTGCTTCCATGTCAACAATGCAAAACTCTACAAAAAGATATGAAATGTTTAGTAGATATTCATCCCAATCAGCAATGCTAGGAAGACTAATATCATGTTGAAAATAAGTTTTGGAAGCTCTCAAAGAAGTGACTCTAAAATCCGATGAAGCAATAGGAGGAGGTGGAGGAATAATGATTTCCTCTATTTCAACTGGACGCTCTGTATCTAAACCATGATACGAGATGTGAGTTGTGATCATAATAGGATCATGCGGGAAGAGAGAAACATTATTCTCAATGTAATTCCCAAATTTCGATCCATAATGCCTGTGGACATTCAATATCCATGATGCCATACAAAGAGGCATCTGGAATATGTAAACCAATTAATCCATAAATATGATCACAATTATTAAACTATTTATCCTTAGATTGTTTACCTGGTTTAGGGATAAGTCCATATAGATGGGTAAGTGCACAAAGATGGTTTCCAAAAAGGGGACTTAAGTGGACAACTTTTTTCTGAAACTAGGAGATACTGACCTTGGACGTGTTGAGGATACTTACACTCAAAATTTTGAGATGGAACAAAAAGAAGGATTCAAGTGCTTTGAGTCTACTTTCTAAAATACTAGTTTATTTTCAAAATGGTTGAGATTAAGGGGTTCAAACAAGGGATGTACACAAATTGGTGTTGTTTTTGTCAGAAAAACATAACATAGCAACTCTTATACGACCCTCGTACGGTGAGTTTTTTAAATTTTTTTATAATCGCAATGGTCGGAAGTTAGCTAACAATATGTAGTTGATGCACGATTTTTCTGATAAATTTTTAATGAATATTTGATTTTTTACTAATTTGCGAAGTGGACATTTCCTACAAAACAAAATTTTGGCTGTGCTACCCCTACAAGTTTTGGAAACTAATTGATTTTTAAAAAAAAAAAATTAAAATATGTAGTATGGAGTCTAGTTTCTAAAAATGTAATTTATTTAAAAAATGGATGAATGGTTAATTTATAATGAAAAAAATACCTAACACTGCTTTTTGGCAAAAAAAAAACATATAGATAAAATAAATTATGGATGAAAGGCTTAACATTTTCAAAAAGTGAAAAAAATTACATCGTTGGATAGCTAAGAGAGAACCCAACATTACCCATGTGTTCGATTCTTTTGATATTGAACCACGTGCAATCTTGATGGTGAGCATGAACTCGATTATGAGAAATATGGTAGATTTTTTAAAAATGCATCTTTGGTCATTGGGAATGCTCTCCAAGCCTTTGGGTTGGTATTCCAAGGAAAATACAAAGCCTAAGGCTCAAGAATTCCCAAATAAAGATATAACGTGAGCGTGTTTTAATGCGCTCGCATTATATCTCACTTTTCACATGGTTTTTGCTTCTACAACAAACATGTCAACTAAGACATAATGCGAGTGCATTATAACGTGCTTGCGTTATGTCTTCCTTTATGTTAAATGTTAATATATTGAATGTATGTTGATATATTTGTATGTTTTTATGTACATGTATGCTTGTATGTCATGTATGTATGTATCAATGCATATATATTGTATGTATGCCTCTATGTATGTTAGATTGTATATACACATGTATGTATGTATTCTTGCATGGATGTAATATTATATGTACATATGTATTATGCTTGTATGTATCTATTTATGTATGCCTTTAGATGAAGGGAGAATTTAGAGAGAGAGAGAGAGTCTGGAGAGATGGAGAGGGGGTGGAAGTGAGAGTTTAAGAAAGAGGGAGTTGAAGAGAAGGGGTTGGAGTGAGAGGGACTTACCTAGGTAGGGTGGGAGGGATAGAGGGAGGAAGAGAGAGAGAGAGGGGGGGTTGGAGAGAGATAATTGAGGGAAAGGGAGAGAGAGAGATGGAGAGAAAGAGAGAGTTATGTAGGTAGGGTTCCAAAGGGAGAGACTTGAGAGTGTGAGGGGGGTGAGAGGGAGAGACTTGATAGATAGGTAGTGAGAGGGAGTGTGAGAGATATGGAGTGTGAGAGAGAGGTATTGGGAGAGAGAGAGAGTGTGAGTGAGAGACCTGAGAGAGGGAGAGGGTGTGGGAGGGAGTGACCTGATAGAGGTAGAGAAAGAGGGGGGTGGAGTGAGAGGGACTTATCTAGGTAGGGTTGGAGGGATATATAGAGAGAGGGGAAACAAACAAAGAGAGAGTTACCTAGGTAGGTTTCTAGAGGGGGAGACATAAGAGAGAGAGGCGGTAGGAGGGAGAGACATGAGAGAGAGGGAGAGAGGTAGTGGGAGGAGAGAGTGGGAGGGACATAAAGAGAGATGGATAGAGTGAGTGAGAGAAGGTGGTAGCGATTGATTGAACAAGAGGTATGTAGAAAGAGGGAGATGGTAGATAAAGACAATTAGAGAGGGTAGGAGGGAGGGAAGGAGGGAGAGGTGAGATGTATAGATAATGAGAAAGTGATAGAGGTTGAGGGTATAGGGTTGAGGGATTAGGGTGGAGGACCTATAGGATTGATGGTTTCAAGGGTATTAGGGTTTAAGGTTTGAGGGTTAAGGGAATAGGATCAATGGTAGAGGCTATTTGGTTGAGGGTATAGGGTACAACATTTAAGGGTTTAGGGTTGAAGGGTTTGGGGCTAAGAGTTTAGGGTTAAGGGTTTACTTCGCTGAGTGTAGAGGGTTTAGGGTATAGGTTTTAGGGTATATGGTTTCAGGGTTGAGGGTTGAGTGTTGAGGGTTGGAGGATTAAGAGGGTATAGGGGTTTAGGGATTAGGATTGAAAGGTTAAGGGTTGAGGGTTGAGGGATTAAGAGGGTATAGGGGTTCAGGGATTAGGGTTTAATGGTTGAGGGTTGAGGGTTGAGGGATTAAGAGGGTATATGGATTAATAGGTTATAGGGGTAGAGGGATAGTGGTAGATGGATTAGGGTTGAAGGGTTTAGGGTTGAGGGATTAATAGGGTATAGGGGTAGAGGGATTAGGGTTGAAGGGTTGAGGATTGAGTGTTGAGGGTTGAGGGATTAATAGGGTATAGGGGTAAAGGGATAAGGGTTGAAGGATTGAGGGTTGATCATTGAGGGTTGGAGGATTAAGAGGGTATAGGGGTATAGGGATTAGGGTTGAAGGTTGAGGGTTGAGTTTGAGATTAAGAGGTATAGGGGTTTAGGGATTAAAGTTTAATGGTAGAGGGTTGAGGGTTGAGGGTTAAGGTTAAGAGGGTATAGGTGTTGAGGATTAAGAGGGTATAGGGGTAGATGGATTAGGGTTGAAGGGTTGAGGTTGAGCATTGAGGGTTGAGGGAATAATAGGTTATAGGAGTAGAGGGCTTAGGTTTGAAGGGTTGAGGTTGAGCATTGAGGTTGAAAATTAATAGGGTATAGGGGTACCTGATTAGGGTTGAAGGGTTGAGGGATTAATAGGTTATAGGGGTAGAGGATAGTGGTAGATGGATTAGGGTTGAAGGGTTGAGGGTTGAGGGATTAATAGGGTAGAGGGGTAGAGGATTAGGGTTGAAGGGTTGAGGATTGAGTGTTGAGGGTTGAGGGATTAATAGGGTATAGGGTAGGGATAGGATTGAGCATTGAGGGTTGGAGGATTAAGAGGGTATAGGGGTACAGGGATTAGGGTTGAAGGGTTGAGGGTTGAGGCTTGAGGGATTAAGAGGGTATAGGGGTTGAGGGATTAAGAGGGTATAGGGGTATATGGATTAGGGTTGAAGGGTTGAGGGTTGAGCATTGAGGGTTGAGGGATTAATAGAGGGCTTAGGGTTGAAGGGTTGAGGGTTGAGCATTGAGGGTTGAGAAATTAATAGGGTATAGGGGTACATAGATTAGGGTTGAAGGGTTGAGGGTTGAGCGTTGAGAGTTGAGAAGTTAACAAGGTATAGGGGTACATGGACTAGGGTTGAAGGGTTGAGGGTTGAGCATTGAGGGTTGAGGGATTACGAGGGTATAGGGGTTCAGGGATTAGGGTTTAAGGGTTGAGGGTTGAGGGATTAAGAGGGTATAGGGGTTGAGGGGTTAGGGTTGAAGGGTTTAGGGTTGAGCGTTGAGGGTTAAGGGATTAAGAGGGTGTAGGGGTTCAAGGATTAGGGTTGAAGGGTTGAGGGTTGAGGGATTAAAAGGGTATAGGGGTTGAGGGATTAGGGTTGAAGGGTTCAGGGTTTAGGGTTCAAGGATTAAGAGGATATAGGGGTTGAGGGTTGATGGATTAAGAGGGTATAGGGATATAGGTATTAGGCTTGAAGGGTTTAGGGTTGAGCATTGAGGGTTGAGGGATTAATAGGGTACAAGGGTAAAGGGATTAGGGTTTAAGGGTTGAGGGAGTTAGTGTAATTAATTATTTATTACACTAGCATAAGTTAACTTAGGTATTAATTAATCATATTAGTCCTAGCTTGCTCTTTAATCATTTAATAATGTTGTTGAGATAAGATTCCCTTCTAGAGGATGAGTTGTCTTTTCTAGAACTTAGCTCCATCTTGTTATCATTCCCTAGGTAGTTGGTTAGGGTTTCATGTTGTCACATGTAGTGTGATTTGAACACTTGGCAACATCTTATGCATTTTAGGTTTTGCTATTGCCTATATAATCAGGCATATGTACTCTTTGTAAATCAATCTAGATCATCATAATAGAATCTCTATTTTGAATGTCATTATCATACTTTCTGTGTGGGTGAATATTTCTTCCTGGCAAAGGTCCTCCATTGAAGTCTACAGCTTCATCAAGGCCACTTGTACATCCATTATTCCAACAGAGGGTTGAGCATTGAGGGATTAAGAGGGTATAGGGGTTCAGCAATTAGGGTTTAAGGGTTGAGGGTTGAGGGTTGAGGGATTAAGAGAGTATAATGGTTGAGGGATTAGGGTTCAAGGGTTGAGGGTTGAGCATTGATGGTTGAGGGGTTAATAAGGTATAGGGGTAGAGGGATTAGGGTTGAAGGGTTGAAGGTTAAGGGATTGGGGTTGAAGGGTTGAGGGTTGAGGGATTAATAGTGTATAGGGGTAGAGGGATTAGGGTTGAAGGGTTGAGGGTTGAGCATTGAGGATTGAGGTATGAATAGGGTATCGGGGTACATGGATTAAGATTGAAGGGTTGAGGGTTGAGCGTTGAGGGTTGATAGACTTATAGGGTATAGGGGTATAGGGATTAGGGTTGAAGGGTTGAGGGTTAAGCATTGAAGGTTGAGAGATTAATAGGGTATAGGGGTAAAGGGTTTAGTGTTGAAGGGTTGAGGGTGGAGTGTTGAGGGTTGAGGTATTTATAGGGTATAGGGGTAGAGGGACTAGGGTTAAAGGGTTAAGGGTTGAGCATTGAGGGTTGAGGGATTAATAGGGTATATGGGAAAATGGATTAGGGTTGAAGGATTGAGTGTCGAGCATTGAGGGTTGGAGGATTAAGAGGGTATAGGGGTTCAGGGATTAGGGTTGAAGGATTGAGAGTTGAGGGTTGAGTGATTAAGAGGGTATAGGGGTTAAGGGATTGGGGTTTAATGGTTGAGGGTTGAGGGATTAAGAGGGTATAGGGGTAGATTGATTAGGGTTGAAGGGTTGAGGATTGAGCATTGAGGGTTGAGGGATTAATAGGTTATAGGGGTAGAGGGATTAGGGTTGAAGGGTTGAGGGTTGAGCATTGAGGGTTGAGGGATTAATAGGGTATAGGGGTACAAAGATTAAGGTTGAAGGGTTGAGGGTTGACGGTTGAGCGTTGAGGGTTGAGAAGTTAATAGGGTATAGGGGTACACGGATTAGGGTTGAAAGGTTGAGGGTTGAGCATTGAGGGTTGAGGGATTAAGAGGGTAGAGGGGTTCAAGGATTAGGGTTTAAGGGTTGAGGGTTGAGCGTTGAGGGCTAAGGGATTAAGAGGGTGGTGGGGTTCAAGGATAAGGGTTGAAGGGTTGAGGGATTAAAAGGGTATGGGGGTTACGGGATTAGGGTTTAAGGGTTGAGGGTTGAGGGTTGAGGGATTAAGAGGGTATAGGTGTTGAGGGATTAGGGTTTAAGGGTTGAGGGTTGAGGGTTGACAGATTAAGAGGCTATAGGGATAGAGGTATTAGGGTTGAAGGGTTGAGGGTTGAGGGATCAATAAGATACAGGGGTAAAGGGATTAGGGTTTAAGGGTTGAGGGTTGAGCATTGAGGGATTAAGAGGGTATAAGTGTTCAGCGATTAGGGGTTAAGGGTTGAGGGTTGAGGGATTAAGAGAGTATAGTAGTTGAGAGATTAAGGTTGAAGGGTTGAGGGTTGAGCATTGAGGGTTGAGGGGTTAATAGGGTATAGGGGTAGAGGGATTAGGGTTGAAGGGTTGAGGGTTGAGGGATTAATAGGGTATAAGGGTAGAGGGATTAGGGTTGAAGGGTTGAGGGTTGAGTGTTGAGGGTTTAGGGATTAATAGTGTATAGGGGTAGAGGGATTAGGGTTGAAGGGTTGAGGGTTTAGCATTGAGGGTTGAGGAATGAATAGGGTATCGGGGTACATGGATTAGGGTTGAAGGGTTGAGGGTTGAGCGTTAAGGGTTGATGGATTAATAGGGTATAGAGGTATAGGGATTAGGGTTGAAGGGTTGAGAGTTAAGCGTTGAAGGTTGAGGGATTAATCGGGTATAGGGGTAGAGGGTTTAGTGTTGAAGGGTTGACGGTGGAGTGTTGAGGGTTGAGGTATTTATAGGGTATAGGGGTAGACGAATTAGGGTTGAAGGGTTGAGGGTTCAGCGTTGAGGGTTCAGGGATTAATAGGGTATAGGGGTAAAGGGATTAGGGTTGAAGGATTGAGGGTTGAGTGTTAAAGGTTGAGGGATTAAGAGGGTATGGGGTTAAGGAATTAGGGTTGAAGGGTTGAGGGTTGAGGGTTGAGGGTTGAGATTTGAGGGATTAAGAGGGTATAGGGGTTTAGGGATTAGGGTTTAAGGGTTGAGGGTTGATGGATTAAGAGGGTAGAGGGGTAGAGGGGTAGAGGGATTAGGGTTGAAGGGTTGAGGATTGAGTGATTAATAGGGCATAGGGGTGGAGGGATTAGGGTTTAATGGTTGAGGGTTGAGCATTGAGCGATTAAAAGGGTATAGTGTTTCAGGGATTAGGGTTTAATGGTTGGAGGTTGAGGGTTGAGGGATTAGGGTTGAAGGGTTGAGAGTTGAGCACTGAGGGTTGAGGGATTAATAGGGTATAGGGGTATCGAGATTAGGGTTGAAGGCTTGAGGGTTAATATTGAGGGTTGAGGGATTAATAAGGTATAGAGGTAGAGGGATTAGGGTTGAAGGGTTGAGGGATTAATAGGCTATAGGGGTATAGGGATTAGGGTTGAAGGGTTGAGGGTTGAGCATTGATGGTTGAGGGATTAATTTTGTATAGGGGTATAGTGATTAGGGTTGAAAGCTTGAGGGTTGAGCATTCAGGGTTCAGGGATTAATAGTTTATAGGGGTACATGGATTAGGGTTAAAGGGTTGAGGGTTGAGCATTTAGAGTCGGGGGATTAATGGGGTATAGGGGTAGAGGGATTAGGATTGAAGGGTTAAGCATTGAGCATTGAGGGTTGATGGACTAAGAGGGTATAGTGGTACAAGGATTAGGGTTGAAGGGTTGAGGGGTGAGCGTTGAGGGTTGAGGGATTAATAACATATAGGGGTACAAGGATTAGGGTTGAATGGTTGAGGGTTGAGTATTGAGGGGTGAGGGATTAATAGGGTATAGGGGTACAAGGATTAGGGTTGAGGGATTAAGATGGTATAGGGGTTCATGGATTAGGGTTTAAGGGTTGAGGGTTGAGGGTTGAGGGATTAAGAGGGTATAGGGGTTGAGGGTTGCCGGATTAAGAGGGTATAGGGGTTGAGGGATTAGGGTTTAAGGGTTGAGGTTTCAGGGATTAAGAGGGTAGACATGTAGAGGAATTAGGGTTGAAGGGTTTAGGGTTGAAGGGTTGAGGGTTGAGTGTTGAGGGTTGATTGATTAATAGGGTATTGGGGTACATGGATTAGGGTTGAAGGGTTGAGGGTTGAGCATTGAGGGGTGAGGGATTAATAGGGTATAGGGGTACAGGGATTAGGGTTGAAGGGTTGAGGGTTGAGCATTGAGGGTTGAGGGATTAATCGCATATAAGGGTACAGGTATTAGGGTTGAAGGGTTGAGGGTTGAGAGTTGAGCATTGAGGGTTGAGAGATTAAGAGGGTATAGGGGTTCAGGGATTAGGGTTGAAGGGTTGACGGTTGAGGGATGAGGGATTAAAAGGGTATAGGGGTTAACGGATTAGGGTTTAAGGGTTGAGGGTTGAGGGATTAAGAGGGTATAGGGATTGAGGGATTAGGGTTTAAGGGTTGAGGGTTGAGGGATTAAGAGGGTATAGGGGTTGAGGGATTAGGTTTGAAGGGTTGAGGATTGAGCATTGAGGGTTGAGGGATTAATAGAGTATAAGGGTAGAGGGATTAGGGTTTAAGGGTTGAGGGTTGAGTGTTGAGGGATCAATAGGGTATAGGGGTTCAGGGATTAGGGTTGAGGGGTTGAGGGTTGAGCATTGAGGGTTGATGGATTAATAGGGTATAGGGGTAGATGGATTAGGGTTGAAGGGTTGAGGGTTGAGCATTAAGGGTTGAGGGATTATTAGGGTATAGGGGTAGAGGGATTAGGGTTGAAGGGTTGAGGGTTGAGTGTTGAGGGTTGAGGTATTAATAGAGTATAGGGGTATAGGGATTAGGCTTGAGCATTGAGGGTTGAGGGATTAATAGGGTATAGGGGTACAGGGATTAGGGTTGAAGGGTTGAGGGTTGATTGTTGAGGGTTGATGGATTATGATTCTCCCTCCCTCTCTATCTCCCACTCCCCTTCTCCCACTCTCGCCCACTCTCTCTTTCTCCAACTCTCCCCTTCTCTCACTCTCCCACTCTCTCCCACCCTATCTTTCTCCCACTCTCCCCTTCTCTCCCTCCCTCGCTATCTCCCACTCTCTCCCACACTCTCTTTATCCCACTGTCAGCTTCTCCCACTCTCCCACTCTCTCCCTCCCTCTCTTTCTCCCAATCTCCCCCTCTCTCCCTCCCTCTCTATCTCCTCCTCCCTCTCTCCCTCCTCTCTCTCCTCCCACTCTCCCCTTATCCACTCTCCCTCCTATCTTTCCTACCCTCCCCCTCTCCTCCCTCCTCTCTATCTCTCTCCCACTCTCTCTTTCTCCCACTCTCCCCTTCTCCCCCTCTCCCACTCTCTCCCTCCCTCTCTTTCTCCCACTCTCCCCCTCTCTCCCTCCCTCTCTATCTCCCACTCTCTCCCACACTCTCTTTCTCCCACTCTCCCCTTCGCCAACTCTCCCCTTTGCCCACTCTCCCACTCTCTCCATCACTCTCTTTCTCCCCCTCTCCCTCTCCCTCCATCTCTCCCTCCTTCTCTCCCACTCCCTCTCCCTCCCTCTCTCCCTATTTCTCTCCCACTCTCTCTTTCTCCCCCCCTCTCTCTCCCTTCCTCTGTCCCTCACACACACACTCAGCTCTATCTCCTCTACTATAAGGGTGCAGGGGATAGATATAGAATTAGGATAAAGGGTATAGACAAAGAGGGAGAAACTAAATATATTAATAAAACCATATTTCACATAATGTGCTTGCATTATAATGTGAGCGCGTGTTTTACTCCACTAAAAATGGTACAAAATTATATATACCTATGATTTCAAGACCCACAGTCCGCATATTCTCCTAGTTCTATGTGTGCTCCGACAAAAAGTTTCTATTTGATGATATTGTGAAGTGTGCAAGCATGTTTTTCACATTCCATCACCTTTTCCATGATCTTCCTACCACCTTTGCATGAAACAATAGAGTTTCCACATTGAAAGACATACAATATCAATTTAAGTTTGAATTCCATTGAAAATTGATATACAATATAAGTTTGGAGGGGAACAAGCTTTTGAACAAGTCAAATTGTTTTGGAGTTTGAAGAAAGAAGAAGCTCTTAGCTAAGGATACATAATTGGGTTGAACTCCTCCATTTAAAAGTCTGGTCTTTTAGGTATGTGAAGTCTTTACACATTTTCTTTCATTCTATTATGGCTTGCTTACATTTTTGTTTGTCATTATAATTTATAACCTTACGTTGTCATTGTAACTATATTTCCCTTCACAATAGATTTGATTCATATACTCAAATTAGAATTAAGAGTTCCCAATTCCTTAAGGACCTTCAAAACACCTTGAAAATATTTAAAATAACTTATTACAATCAACTAGATTCCCCAAAACATCAACCAATGGATATGTCATTCACAACTTGTCTTAAATCTTCCATAATGGCACCATTGTTTATAAACACAAACTATAAATTATTAAGGCACAACCAAACCATTATTTGCTCAAGAAATATTTGTTTGAGTTACTACAACAAAAATAAAACCTTTTAGAAGTCTTCCCTTACACATAATTTTAGTTCCTTTGTTCACTATCCACATTACTAGTAGCCAAGCATCTGCAAACTGTCACATGTATCTCCCAAACCATACACACACTTCAGACTGTGATACTCATTTTTGATGCAGAGTTAGTCGACCCAAAACCATTCAAGATGTAAAATTTCCTTCAAGAGGCATCTAGCAAGATTGAAAAGGCCTAATGGACCAATCCCAACACTCCTCCAAGTTGGACAACAAACATAAACACTATTTCCCACTTTTCACCCTTGGAATCTAGTAGTAGTGCAAAACCAGTTTTCGGCCCTTAACTCCAAAACACCAGGAAAATGAAAGAATTATTCTAGCACCCATTTCAAAGTTTCAAGACATACCTTAACCCATCACATGTCTCCTTTTGGAAAACTTTAAGAAAACTGACCTTTTCACTATTTTATGCCTCCAAGTATGCCAATTTTACAAAGGAACTACCCTTAGATCATCACACCAGACTTAAAAACCCAAAAAAAGTCTTTAATTAGGTCTCAAAACAAGATATTTTCTAGGTCTTAGGACCTTACCCTCTCAACTAAGCTTCCAATACAAAAACCTCCATTTTTCAATGCAAAAAGGGAGGGTTTATAGAAAATCCTATACCCGGGCCTTCCCAGACCATTCCAAGGAATTAAACATCTTCAAAATACCCTGCACAAGGTCAAAAGTTCATTACATAGACCACTCCTTGAACACTTTTTCAAAATCACTCCTTGGTTCCTCAAATTCTCATGGAAAAGTGCTTGTTTTAGCCTAAGAACCCCATCCTATTGTCATTAGTTTCATTCCAAGGAATGTTAAACAATAAAAGACCCTACTATAACAATTTACATTCCATCCGACCAAGAAAAAAGTCATAAGAGTAGGTGGGATGTTCATTTCATAAATAAATCCTACTCAAACCCTTGATTGGCTTGAAATGAGTAGTTTCAGAAAATTGTCAATTGCTCCCTTCAAACATATTGTTAAGCCCTCAGAACTAATGCATTAGAGATTTAAGACATGGTCCCACAGTATTATATTAGTTATGTATCAAGGGGAGGTTGTACAGATCCGTACAAGTGTAGGAATGTGCAAAAAAACTAGTGAATTTCTAGAAAATAGCATTTTTTTATCATAAAAATGGATTTCAAAATGAATAATACTCCTCCCTTCGAGACAATGGAGGTTGTTTAAACCTTTTTCAATGAAAACAAACTCCCCCCAATTCCTATAAATAACAAAAAACCACCTTTGAAAGCATATAAAAACTTTGTCTATGCTTCCATAGTTTGTACACATTTGTCAATGATAGGTTAACTTTTGTACATGATGACTGTAAGTATTATTTAAATGAATCCTTCAATGACATATATTTTTCAATTAACTTGAATGGATAAATTTTTTAGGAACTAATATTCATCTCATTACCATAGTATAGATAAAATTATCCACCATGCCGAAGAAAAAGACAAAGAGGAAACTAATAGACGAAGAGAATGAAACCTTCAAAGAAAATGAGAGAGTTCGGGTGGCGAAATATCATGAAAAGAAGAAATTGGAAACGATTTATGAAAACAAGCTGATTGTAGAGGAACATGAACCATCAAAAAGAGAATAGGAATTGGAAGCACAACAAGAATGAATGCGAAAGCATCGTCGTAAGATAGATTCGGATACCGTAGTTGGAGACACATCGTCAACGACAAGTGAATATGAAGGGACACCATTAAGCACAAGAGAATATGGAGGGACACCATCTAGCACAAGTGAATATGGATGAACACCATCTAGCACATGTGAATATCGAGGGAAACCATGTACCGCAAGTGAATATTGTTGGACACCATCCAACACATCTCAAGTTGAGAGTACATCATCACTCGGAATTGATGAAGAAGGTATGCCATCATCCCCATGTGAACCTCAAGGTGTGTCCTCTTCTCCACCCTCGATCGAAGGTACACAATCTATCCCACCTCAATTAAATATTGATGGAATTCCTAATGTTGAGATGTATGTACCTAGGAGAACACCACCTAGAATTTTGCGTAGAAAGCCAAAGTATTTGGTTAATATTGATGATGAGATTTTGTAGAACATGGAAGGTAAGATTTCAACATGCACTTGTAGAAGATATGCTGATAAGATTTCGGAACGATTCTTTGAAAGGCTAAATGAGACTGCAAGATGCCAACTATTTGTTGAAATGATGTGGGGTGTAAAGTATAGGAACATCATGAAGACTCTTGGGTTGAGAACATCGAATGCATCGAGTGAAGACACTATTGTGAATAATCTAATGGGTTCTTATGAGAGTGTGGGTAAGACCTCATGCTCAAAGGATAGTAATGTCACCCGACATGTCACTACATTGACTTTGGTAAGCTGTCAAACAAAGAGAGCTCATCTAATTAAAAATACTAGTGAACAAACAAGAATTTAGTAGAAAAAATTTATCAAGAGCCATTGAAAGGCGGAAAAGAATTGAGGGCAATGATTCAAATGAATTATGGGCATTCTTGGGGAGACTGTCACAAAAAGATAAAAAAGTTGTCGAAGCCTTGAGAACACCAATTGAAGAGTATTGGAAGAATAACACAAGGCCATCTTTGAATCAAAGGGATGTGGTAAGAAGGAGAATCGGTAGTCGGAATCGCGAGCCACATCCAAAGCTTTTTTGGATATGACTCAAACCCAATTTTTTCAAATATTTGAAAATAGTTATCCTCAAATTAGTATTTCTCAAAGATTTTTTGAAATGCTTAAACCTTTTTATGTCAAGATAAATCACACACGCACTACTTGTTGTAGACTACATATTGAATTTTCTAACCATTATGATGTTTATAGTTCTATATGTTTAGATTTGCATACTAACGATGTTTTGCAAGATTGTGGCAAACAAGCCCCACCAAAATATTCAAGAGAGTTCTTATCAAAAAAATATGTGAAATAGAGGATGGCCAGATATTCTATAGGACAGCATGCTTGGATGGTTCATGTGAGCATTGCGGTGTCTTCCAGCGTATGCTAGTATGTCAACATATGTAAAGCACAGATGAGGTGGGACAAAAAAAAGTAGAGTTCGCGAAGTATAAAACAATGGTGTATGCTACAAAAGATGGGTCTCAAGAAAAAAGGTGTGAGTTGGTTATTGAGAAGGTTCCAGTGTACCAATTTATGACCACATTTCATGACAATATACTATTTGAGTATGCAATGTATACCCATAGAGCCCGATGGTAGGACACACAATTCAAGCTATGCAAGGACATCTTTCCAGTTGGAAGCATAGTATCTATGGTTGAATTTTTGGAGAACTACACTCTACAGCCACAACATGAGGTGCAGTCATAGTATTACAACTCCACACAAATTTTGATAGTTGTGCACATAGCATTCATTCATGCATTTGATAGTACAGATGAGGAAAGGAAGGTATTGAGGGAGTACCACTTTTACATTAGTGATGATCACACACATTCTCAAGAGTTCATGCAAGGTTGCTTCAAGATGTTCTACAGTGTTTTGGCTCAGAGGGGCATATAATATGATCGACATATAATATGGTCTGATAACTATGCAGAACAGTTCAAGAACTTGCGCATGTTCTATTGGTTGTGTAAGATGCATGTCATTACAGGTGTTCAACATATGTGGAAATTTTGTGAGGATGGACATGGAAAGGGGGAGTATGATGGTGTAGGAGCATGTGTGAAAAGAGCATTAGCACGAGAAGAGCTAAAGTATAAAGATAGTGCAAAGTTAACAATGCAAAATCAATCGTCGAGTGGTGTAATTATTTGATGGGTACAAGTAATGAAGGTACATCTTCAGTTCGTAGATTTTTTAGGTTGATGGATGATACTAACATTGCAGCATATGAAGACTATTGTACACTAACAGGATCGAGTGAGGTACACTCTTCCCTTAGCTCAAATGAAGGTTCATGGAGTATCAATACACAAAAGATGGCATGATTTTGTTCTTCATGTACAATGCAAGCCTGGAATGATTGTGAGTCAAAGGAGTGGGTTGAAAAATGGTTCACAAGTTATCTTAGCCCACTTCACATGTATCACCCTCCGATGGCATTGAAACTGACATAGATGGAAACATCAGTTGACTTTGACCACGTATCAGATCTAGTTCAACCAAGTGATATATCTACTTGCTTAGTTGTTGAAATTCCATATCGTTATCTTACTTTGTACTATATTCATAATTTGACAAATGTCAAGAGATTTTTTGCACATATTAATGCAGGGCATGTTTATGCAGTTATTGCAGATGAATACAATGAAGATGGAACAAACTATTACTTGTATCGTTGTGTTGAGGCCAAAAATAAATTGGAGGCCCAAGTTATAGATGGATAAAACATCAAATACCCTATAGGCTCAGTTGTATTTACTAGAGCATGGCTTAGAAGGTACCCACATTCAAGTGTTAAAAATTGGCTATTTCGAGACTTTGACATGCATCGTAAGATTCTTCATTACTCAAATGTTGTCATGGAATCCAATGTTCATTTGACCAAATATGGGGGTAGACCTTTGAACAAGACCTTGTGGAAGGTCCGTGAGTCTGACCATGAAGCTATACTTGACACAATAAAGAGTAGAGCAGACCCAGATGGTTCATTGGATTAATTTGTAAGTATATGCACATTGGTTCTTATTAATTTATACTTGTATGCACATTAATTTGTTTGGTGCCAATGCTATCATCTTATTCTACAGTGATTGGTGTCCCCTTGCAAAAAAATGCAGATATATGAGCCATCCAAGAGAATTTCAGCCAAAAAAGAAATGCAACATGCTTAATTTGATGATCTTGACAAATCTCAATCAACATTTTAAGCCATTAGAAAAGTGTGCAAATCTTGGTGAGGGAATTTCAATTTATTCATTTGAAGTTAACCTTATCATGAGCAGCTATGATGTAGACATTATAAGAGCATCTGAAATTTCAACTTACTCTATTCATGAGAGGTATAGTGTGCAATAGGTATGTTGGAATTCTCAGTGAAGATGTATGACCAGGAGTGACTAAGTTGTGAAACTTGCATGCCTATCTGTAAGTGCCTTCCATCTATTTTCATTTCATTTCCATTTTGGATGCTCTTTCTTTTTCTCTTTTACTTTGTGTATTTGTATGTAAACTACTAATAATTGATTGATCTCTCATTGCAGAAAATGCTGATTTAAGAGCCACTAAAGAGAATCTCGGCCAAAAAAGCAATGCAACATCCTTATTTTGATGATCTTGAAAAATCTCAATTTTGATTTGAAGCCATTATAAAAGAGCGTGTAAAGCTTAGCGAGGGAATGCCAAGTTACTCAATTGAAGTTAACCTCATAGTGAGCACCTATGATGTAGACATTTAAAAAGAATCTCAAATATATGAGTGACATTGTAAAAGATCCATGAGAATGAAGTGTCTGAGGCATTGTAATAAGATTTACTTACATAATGACAAACTCTCAGATCCGCAATTGTAATAAGATTTAGTTACATAATGACAAACTCTGAGGCATTGTAATAAGATTTTCTTACATAATGCATTGTTGGGGCAGCAATTATCATGTATCCAAACCCTCAGATCTGCAACTTGTCTTAGGACAAAATCACTCCACCATGCCAAACCAAAACCCTTATTTTATGCAATATTTTATCAAACCCTAGGGTGAAACCTCATTTTTCATGCCCTTTTCCATCAAAATCTATAGGGGAGCAACATAAACCCCATAAAAATTATTCCCTTTCACCTAGAAATTTCTTGTCTGATCCTATAGGATTGTGTTGGGCCCCTCTAGAAAAAAATCTTTCAGTTTTTCTTATATTGGAGTGGTTTTCCTGTGGTGGCAGATTTTCACTTGATGGAAAAAGTGTCAAAATCAAGCTGTGTAAAGTTGCAAAGTGGTGCAACTTTCATTTTGTAAATTGTGTGACCAAGAAGACTATTCCAACATGTTTGAAATGGTTTTTTTATGCTAGGCATGGTCCTCTTTCACACCGAAAAACATGAAATCACTCTGAGCTATGTTCCACCAGATCGATCCCTTAAGGGTCCAAAGTGCAAAATGGCTGCAAATTTTAGCATGCTATTTCTCGTTTACCATGATGTTTAGAAATTTCTCATATAATCCTACTAGATCATGTTGGGCCCCTCTACTAAAACCTCTCTCGGTTTTGGCTATCTCAAAGTGGTTTTCCCATGGCGGTGGATTTTCACTTTATGGAAAAAGCATCAAATGCAAGCAGTGTAAAGTTGCAAAGTGGTGCAACTTTTGTTCTGCAACTTGTGTGACCAAGCAGACTGTTCCAACATGTCCGACTAGGTATTTTTACGCTAGGCATGGTCCTCTTTCACACCAAAACATGTGGAATTGCTCTGAGCTATGTTCCACCGGATCGATCCCTTAAAGGTCCAAAGTGCAAAATGGTTTTAAACTTTATCATGTTATTACTTGGATACCTTGACACTTAGAAAATTCTCATCTAATCCTACAGGATTGCATTGGGCCCCTCTAGAAAAACCTCTCTTATTTTTTACTATCTCAGAGTGGTTTTCCCATGGCAGGGGATTTTCACTTGATGGAAAAAGTGTCAAATTCAAGCTATGCAAAGTTGCAAAGTGGTGCAACTTTCGTTTTGCAACTCATATGACCAAACTAACTGTTCCAACACATCTGAATAGGTATGTTTATGCTAGGAATGGTCTTGTTTTGCATTGAAACATGCGGAATCTCTCTGAGCTACGTTCCACCAGATTGATCCCTTAAGGGTCCAAAGTGCAAAATGGCTGCAAACTTCAGCATGCTATTACTCGGATACCATGATACTCATAAACTTCTTATCTAATCCTACAGGATCATTTTGGGCCCCTCTAAAAAAACCTCTCTCGGTTTTGGCTATCTCAAAGTGGTTTTCCCATGGCGGTGGATTTTCACTTGATGGATTAAGCATCAAATGCAAGCAGTGCAAAGTTGCAAAGTGGTGCAACCTTCATTCTACAAATTGTGTGACCAATCAAACTATTCCAAAATATTTGAATAGGTACATTAATGCTAGTCATTTTCCTCTTTCACATCGAAACACATGGAATCGCTATGAGCTATGTTCCACCGGATCGATCCCTTAAAGGTCCAAAGTGCAAAATGGCTTTAAACTTTAGCATGCTATTACTTGGATACCATGACACTTAGAAACTTCTCATCTGATCCTACAGGATCATGTTGGGACCCTCTACAAAAAACTCTATCGGTTTTGGCTATGTCAGAGTCATTTTCCTGTGGCGGCAGATTTTCACTTGATGGAAAAAGCATCAAATGCAAGCAGTGCAAAGTTGCAAAGTGCTGCAACTTTCATTCTGCAACTTGTGTGACCAAGTGGACTATTCCAACACATCTGAATAGGTATTTTTATGCTAGGAATGGTCCTCTTTTGCACCGAAACATGTGGAATCGTTGTGAGCTATGTTCCACCGGATCGATCCCTTAGGTTGGAGGAGTCTAAAGTTGCAAATTTGTAAGTTGCTTAAAGCAGCAAATTTGAAATGCAATGGTTACTTATTTTGAAAGTTGGTTTTTAGTTAGTTGAGGGCATGGATCAGTTAGATAAGGGTGTAAAACACTATGTAAAGCCTTGAGAGGCTTGAATGGAGGTTGTTTATGAACTTTTCAAGAAGATCTAATAAAAACTATTCACATTGTTCTTTGTTTTTTAGATTTTTTATACAAACTTGTTGATCTCGTACTTGGTATGACCTCCAGCTTCCTATATGGTCCCAAGGATGATATGGATTGAAAGAGGGTTGAGTTCACAAGAACCCATCTCTCATGATAATGAATGGCCCACTTAGCACTCATTGCATCTAGGTGATGCTCACAGAGGTGAGGCACTAGGCCTTCCCGAACATCACCCATCCTAGTACTACTCCAGCTCAAGTGCTTAACCATGAATTTTTTCCCCAAGGTTAAGCCCACTTAGCTTGCAACCCCATTTGCAAAACCTTCAGCAAGTGTTATGCCTTATGAAACATTCATTATAGAGCCCCTTTAGCTCATCAATTGATAAGTAGGAGGTATTTTTTACAATGTGTCAAATTGTGATATTGCTATTAGGATTCAATTGTATAGTTTTCGAGTATAAAAGAGAATAAGAAGGGAAGATGATGGTAATAAATTTGCAGAATTATTTTTATTATTGAATTACATTTGCAAAAATCAGGACAAGTAACCTTCTTGTGGACTTAGGGTTGCAAAATTTGATCTACAACATGTTACACCATTTCTTCAGTAGGATCAAGAACACACATAATGAAGGTGTGTTTGCAGCCATGAAGATTATGGTTTGAACTATCTAGAAGAGTGATGTTTTATCTCAACCAACCATATCTATACTATGGTTTGTTTAGAAACAAGGATGGGTTCCCTCTTCATTGGAATATACATTATTCCTCGATCTGTTCACACCAGTGTTAGAAGACTTGGACTCACCTCTGACTTGACAAGCCAATTTTTTACTTGGACTCAGGCTCAGAGCCCAGACTCAACAAATAGAAAAACCTAAGAAATTCAAATATTTTTAAGGATTTAAAACTTGTTTCATGAACCCTTTAATAAATAAACCTTAAAGATGCAATATAATTATCAAATAGAAATTACTATGATCCCATACACAAACATACATCAATCACATAAGTATAAGTGCAAATTTTAGCTGAAGGAAATAACACTTTTAGATATATAAATATTGTGATATTTCTATCAGGATTCAATCATGTAGTTTTACAAGTCAAACTCATTGACCCATGATTCATGAGTAGTGGTTCATAGGAACCCATCTCTCATGATAATGAATGGTTCATAAGGAGAAAGATAAATCTTCATACATTTCTTCTATCACAAATGAGATAAGTGCTTGGTTTCATGAAGGTCATGAGGCAACCATTAATGGGAAGTGGATACATGAAGAACCAATGGAGAATGATAATGACTTTAGACTTGCTATAAAGGATAAATTTTTTCATTTCAATGATGCAAGAGGTTTTTGGTTTGACTACAAAAATGAGCCTATGAAGAATGCATGTGAAACTCCTTTGGACCTTGAGGGTGTTCTTAGTCCATCTCAAGGATCATGAATTGAGGATGACATAGATCAATGTTAGGGATAACAAATTAATAATTATACACATGAATAAGTCAAGCATGTACATGCCAATAAGCGAAGTACAAGTACTCAAAAACACATAAGCCTCAAAAAGTATACACACAAATACATAGTATACATAAATTAAAACAAAGTATATGCACAAATACAAGGTATACGCATGAAAACACGTAAGCCACAAAGTATACATTCGAATGCAGGTAAGTCACAAAGTATACACGTAAGTTGTAAAGTATACACTTGAATACACGTAACTCATATCTATTGAACCATCAATTTAGAATGCAAATATGGATAGGCATCGATAAAAGATATTTGTTTTAACCAAATATCCATGTAGGCATACATAAATATATGTTGATATAAGTATGAAATATATGTACAAAATAGCCATATAGGCTTATGAGAATGCCATATAGGCATTCAATGTCAAATATGTCCAATAAAAAATAGTTACAAAATTGCCATGCAGGCATACAACAAAGTGCTCTGGAATCAAAATTCATTGTTCTCCATGCTTTGGAAATAAAATATTTCCCTTTCCTTTTCGATTGGATGGCAATAGGTCTATCACTCACTTTTTATGTGCTCGAGGAGTGCTCCTGCTACTCCTCCTAGGGTTTAGTTCATTATGAAGTTTTAACTGTTACAATAAGAAGTAAAGACATGAATATATTAAAATTACACTATAAAAAATGATATATTTAACAAAATAATCACTTACAGCCATCTCACGATCTCTCTCCACAAGGGAAATATTCTCACACCCATGCTTAGGCATGCTCAAGCCCTGTATAAACCATACAAATAGAAATTAAACTACATGAATCAATAATGGTTTGATTTTTCACTAACTAACATCTATAAAAACAAATGTAAATTGAAATTTACTAATTTTCCTCATACCTCTCATGTCAGAGCCATCAAGGATTGTATAGCAGATGTCGTACCAATATCCATTTCCCTCGTCATATTCAGAGGTGTATCATCATGCAACATCTGAAAATAAAACAAAAAAATATACAACGTAATCAATGATGTGCATATAAACTAAACAAATCTATTAAGTACTTGATTCATTAGCTAAAATATTTATTCTATTACCTTTGTGTAGGTTTGAGTAAATCCACCGCCACTGGGAAGTGTTCCATCAAAACCTCCAATATTACTTTTTTCAACATCCAAAATCGCATATTAAATTACCATTCGTAATACAATGCTATTAACATGCAATAAATTTATAATTGTTTACTAGTTACATACCCTAGCAATAGGTGTACTGCAGAAATAAGTTGGTGGGGGACCGGTGTATCCAGTGTCAACACTATGACCTTGCAATTTTATTAAAATCATAAAACATTTTTAGTTAATCTTGCATTTCAAAATCAAAATTTAATAAATTAAATTCAATGAACATGCACTAACTTTTACCTGACTATCAATGCCATATGCCTAATGTAAAATGTTAGCTGCCCTCTCCATCTCCATAGTTGTATAAGGATCCTACGTACTAGTCTCCTGAGTTTCGGTGGGGTCATATGAACAAGTAGCCCCGTAAGATTGACACATGTGTTCGAAGTCCACCACTCGAAGACTCCCCTAGATGGTGTTACAGAATAGGGCTAGTATGATGGATGACACTCTAGGTCAAAGTGTTGATCACCTGCAATGTCTCTATGCCAACACTTTCCTTCACCATGGAAAGCATAACAACGTGCTCATGAGGTGGCCTAGCGAGAGCTCGTCTACCTTGTCGCATAGGATCCAACTGTGCACTAGGTCTATCCAGAGCTGACCCCCTACCTCTCCCTGGAAATCCTTCATATCAAAATAATTTGGGATCTTGTTCAATATGAACTCACTGTATAGTTTCATAAGGAAATATTACGAGACCTCACAATTGTTGCATGGTGGGTAATCGAAGACCATGTACCACCTATCATAAAAATAGTCCCTAATCTATTGGTGGTGGCACCAATGGATAGGAAACCTCTTCGCATTGAGGGTGAGATTTTGATTTGTGCGTGGGTCGACGAATAATGAGCATGTAAATCACCTTTTGTAATTTTTAAATCCTTTACATCCTTGTATGATAGTTTATTTGCATAGTAATCCCTAGTCGCCTGCCTCCTATCTTTCCATCGAGTTAATTGTTTGCTAATTGAATCTACATTTCTTAACATATCTTTTAATGAATTTTCTAGGGCCATTCTTTCTACGGTTGAACCATTTGGATCACTCAACCTGCTAATCAAATCCTCAATTTTCTTTTTTTTGTTCTCAATTTCACTCATTAAATTTTGTTCAGTGCCAAAAGGGGGTTGAGTGATTGGTGGAGGAGGTTGATGTTGTGGTTGATTTTGATCTTGAGGATTTGGTTGGTATTCCTATTGAGGATTTGGTTGGTCCTCTTATTGAGGATTTTGAGGGTTTGCAGGTTGATTTGCATCTCCTAAAAATTCAAACAGATATATTTCAAACTCAACCTAAAACTAACAAATTCAAAACAAAAACCATATAATCCTTACCTCTCACAACTCCTCATCATCGTGGCACCATCATTGCAAAGAAATATCAATTGTTGGTGAAGAAATTTGTTGAATTCCTCCTCCTAGAATGTGAGCCTAAAATTGTGGGGGTTTTGGCCACGGCTGAAAAAAAAATAGTCGAAATGCTAATGATAAATTTGATTTTCTTTTTTTGCTTTTAACATTCAATAACGCGAGTGCATTATAACATGCTCACGTTATTGGTTTGTAGTTGTCAAACCTCAGGCTCGACATAATGATCCATAATGCAAGCACGTTATAATGTGCTCACGTTATTGATTTACAATTTTTTTTGGAGGGTGTCCATGGAATTGCTACCCATTTCCATGTACCCACCCAGATATGGGATGAGATTATGGAACCTAAGATGTTTCAAGATGCCTTCACACCAAGCCTTATAGTTTCCCATTTTTAGGTTGATTATAGAAGAGTGGGTTTCATATCCCATGATTACAAATAGATTAATTCCCTTAAGCAATAGAAAATCAACACATTAAGAACCCCTCCATATTAGATGACCCCCCAATTTTGACACTCTATCATACCATGTGAAAATCTTCACATAAATCTGCCAGATACCCCCCTTACAAAGGTTTAATCTTTTCAAAGAATTTTTCACAAATTGAAAGTCCCTAAATTTTTTTAATATGAAAGCATAAATAAAATCATAAATAAAACAAAATTTATAGAAAATAAAAACTTAGACATGGGAAGATTAGGGAAACATATGCCAAATGAAAAATGACAAATAGAGGCAGGAAGATCTGAGAAAGGGCGGCCAAAAATGCTGAGAATTTGGAGGCACCACAGAGTAGGGGCTGAAATATTAAAATAGACAAAGTCATTCCCTCTCAAGCTTGACTCACCCTCACCAAGCAGTAGACCAAGTACCTCCAATCTATGTGAAGGGGTTTGACTGGTGCGTGGCTATTTGCAGGCGATCCATTACAACAAATCAAAGACACCACACTACACCTTAACAACTTTCTTTGCTGGAAATAATTACACCTCCAATGGATTGAAATCATTCCTCCAAAGGGAATAACTGACCCCAAAATTTAGAGATGGACAAGCAACTAAGTCAAATTGCTTGTGAAATATTTAGCCGATTTAAAGGATGCTCAAATAGTAAAGTAGATTTGAATAACAAAATAGTCCAACGAATGGTGAATGGTGAATGGTTCCAATGCCTTCCAACACCCCAAAAAACTATTTCCACGGTTCCCATGCCATATCAAATTCAAGAAACTGAGTGTAAATGGTAGAGATAAATCACACACGAGCAGAGATAATTCATGACTTACCTTGCAAACTGGGAATAACTTGTTGTCAAACACCTCACCAAAATTCAAATGTCAACTGAATGGTGACTCATCATGTGATAGAAAATGAAATTTCACCCCTCACTATATTTGAAAGGCCCTCAGTAGATTTGAATGTTTCAAACGCCACCAAATACTAGAAAAAACTTCTCCCAGCCTCAGGGATCAAATCATGACCAGATATGTTGGCTACTGATACAAATCTCAGATGTCTCCTTTATTGATTTAACACCTACTCCAGCTATCCAAACCTCACACACAAAATTGAGGCTTTCAAATATCTCCACTTAATGCTCTAATACCATGTCGATTCTAGGATCAAAGATGTATTATGCAAGAACAAAATGATGTAAAAGCCTCATCATTAGATTGATTGAATGAGCAAATTTATGTAGGAAAGTACAAGGAAATCAAGATCCACAAAATTTGGATAGGAGTGGAGTGATGGTAAATCACCTACCACAAAGATAGGGTGAGACTCCTAACATCCCATGAATGAATAGAAAGACTCCTTCAACATGGAGTGGTGGTGGATAACAACTCAACTACCTTGACACCTAAGTAGGCTTAAGTAAGCCATGTGTACGCATATTTGTACACCAACAATAACAAAAGGAGACTAATTAGAATAAAGGTGAGGTGAGTAGGCTAAGTGAGAAGTCAGAGGCTGCAAACTTATTAGATGCGTGTGTGGAATGAATATGTGGAGCCATTATGTATGATAACAACAAATTTAAATACAAAGCGAATAGGAATTGGGGAGGCTACATAGAATGAGAGAAAGGAAGAAGACAAATGCATAGATGGGGAGAAAAATAGGATACATAAAATATGAACGTGGAGAGCAAAGGAAACAAAAGGAGAATGGGCACTAAGGAATATTTGTGTCACACCTAGAGATATTTAAATATTTGGAGTAAGAAGGAACATTGGGTAAATAATTGCAAGACAAATTAAACTTGCAGCTTGTAATTGATGATTGTGGATGTCACATCCATAAGACAATCAAACACATACACAAAAATATGAAACACTTAAATTTATCAAACACATATAGACACACAAAAATTTAATCCATAATTGTGTTATTGTACATCATTCCATTGCTTTCTTGAATCAATTACATTATGCCTCTTTTATAGAGGTCTTTGTACATGCCTTGCCTGTCTAGGTTGTTCTATTCCTCATCTATAAACAATCTATTTCTAGAAACTTCTTCTAGAACATTATAACTTAGAACATTCCTGCTTTCTAGAATTTTCCCTTGTTTTAGCTTTATGTCCTTTTTTATTTTTCTCATTTAATTAATTAATTACAATTGATGGGAGAAATTACATATGCCAACACCCGCCCTTAATTTTGACCACATATTTTTCATTCACAAAATTTATTTTCCGATTCTTGTCTTTCAAGTCTGACTCAGCCAATCCTTTTCTTGCATGATACTTTCAAACTATCTTCAAGATTTTCTGATCTCCAACTCTCACCCACTACTATGGCAGTCCTTCAAACTTTGATCTCCAATCGTTAGAACTTAAAACTAGAAGCCCTCTCATTATCTATAGCTTTCAACTTTGCATGATGTCTTAAACCTTCAAACCTTGATCGATTGCCATCCTTCATAAATGAATATCTATAATTAAACAACCTTTTTAACATGTTTGTAATTTGTTGTTAATTCAATCCATAACTCCAACCACAATTCATTTTCATGCATCTTGTCATAAATTCATTTCTCCACTCTCTATTTGAGAACATCTTTTCACAATGGTTCTTCATTCCACAAATTCTACAAGGATGAATATCCCAACATGTTTCTTTGCTACGTCCTTTCCTATGACAATGAGGACACTGCACATTCTTCTTTTCCTAAACCAGCTTGGTTGTATCTATCTTTCCTGTAACATAATCTATTTTCCCATATCCAAGACCTGCATACTTTGGCCTCACTATTGGCTCAATTGGTTCTTTCATTCCTTGTCCAAACTTTCCTAATCCTTGAATTGTATATCACATTATTTTCATCATCTTAAAACCAACATTCTCTTCATTACAATTAACATGATTTTTAGATTAAAACAATTTATCATCCTCATCAATAACAACTTCAACAATGTCACATAAACCAACTGATTTTTTATCTAAACAAAGTCTTTCACATAAGTCACTTGTATCACATGAAACATCACAAAATAATAGTTTTGTCCTCAAACATTCATTCTCTTCTTTTAATTTCGGTATTTCTTCTTTCTATAAACTATTTTCTTCTTCCTGTACACATCTAAAAATGGTCACGGTTAATTGAACCTGTTAATTAATTAAATATGAATTATTTAATTAATGTTCTTAAGTCATCTACATATAAATAAATTTAATTATTGATTTATATTGTTCATTTTCCAATTTTTCTAATTTAATTAAATAAATAAAGTTTATTTAATTAATGCTACATTCCCTCTTAATTAATTAAAAAGATTTCACAATTTATTTACATTAATTATCACAAGTTTAAATTCTAAATTTAAATAATATTGTTCTTTCCACATTTAATTAAATATTTTTGATATTTAATTTAAAACATTTTCTAAATTTCCCACTCTTTTCACATAATTAAATATTTTCAATATTTAATTAAAAAGTTTTTTCCTCTTCTCACATAATTAAATATTTTTAAATATTTAATTAAAACCTTTTCATTTCTCACACATAATTAAATATTTATTTATTTAAATTATGAGAGACACCTTTCAATTGTCTCTTCATTTCTCCATCCATCTCTTAAATTTCCATCTTTTTTCAAATTCTCGATCTCTCACCATTCATTTTAACAGGTTTGAACTCAACGTTGATCTTGGCCAATTGAATTCCTACCTTCAAAAATTTATAAATACAGCCCTCTTATGACAGAAAAAGGACCTCGAATCTTAGATTTTCATGCATAGTTACTATAGTCGCATCTTAGCATTCATAGCATTTCAATTTTCAAAGCTTAATCTTGTAGCAATGCATATGCATTTTTATTAATCTCAATCTCTCAAGCTACCATTCTACAAGCTGTTGTTTTAAACCACTGAGAGCAAGCATCTTGAAACGAATTTGAAGAAACTGTGGTTTAGAGTTTGCATTTACTTTCTTTAATTTAATTTCTTCAATCTAATGTTTCATTGGTGTATTAGTTTAGATTTAATTTGATTTGCACATTCTAACGTACACCATTTATGGCGCCCACCGCGGGGCAAAGCCCCACATTTAATTTTTCTTTTTGCAGAATTTTTCTAGGAGGTGATGGACAAAAATCGTGTTTTGGCGCATACGAGTCTCAGTTCGGTGCATATGAGGACTATTTCGACATATACGTGAAATCTTTATGCGCATACAAGTACTATTTCGACGCATACATGGCCTGTTTCGGCGCATAGACACTCTGTTTTGGTGCATCCCTGGGAGTTCTTTCAGCGCATACATGACCTATTTCGGCACATAGACTACCTGTTTCGGTGCATACAGTTGTAAAAATTTTAAATTCTGATTCCGACGCAATCTGCGGACAGGATTTTTCAAATTTTATTTTTAACATAATGAAGCAATCCTAGGGTAGACATTTAAATCTGAATTAACCAATCCTAGGATAGTCACCAAATATAAATTTTCTTTTGGTTAAAATGAATCCCATGTTTTTAGTGAAGCAACATCTTCACTTAGTATAGAAAATTTGTCAATTTGGGGATTTAAAATTGAACCATTATTGTTTGTTGTGATTGTGGGTAATAGGTTTATGCTCTCCCCTTAACTAGGTGATCAGAACACTAGACATACTTTTTATTTTTCTGCAATTTAATGCTTTATTATATCCTTAAGAAGGCCTAGTCTTGTGGGAAAAAGTACTCACCCAAGAGGAACGATCTAAGTGGGAACACCTAAAGCCAAGGTTTCCAACCCACTTTAATCAAAAGCAAGTTGATGAAAATCCAACTTGACAGTAGTGCGCAGGATAACCATCCCCAAAACCTTTGTTCTAAAGGTTGGGAGGTCTCTCGAGGGAGTATATCTATTTGCCACACTGAACGAATACCCTTACTACGAACCATAGTGTAAAAATTCAGTCGTGTCAGTATCCAAACATCATCTTAATCACGGTGCAAGGGGAGGGAAGAATCTACCCCCAAGACACTCACCATATAGTCACCACGGATTATTTTCTCAAGGGATTCGGTATCCACTTCTGTCACTTTGAGTATGCACCTGGAAAAGACAAAAACATGGGTGCCCTCTAGGGGGTGACAAGGTTGTGTGAGTTGACGCGATTTTAAGCTATGGGCTGTGATTATTATGATGACCTATTTGACAAATTAAGAGTGATTCTGACTGAAGTGCTTATCTTGTTGAAAACCTATGGAAATCTCAAGAACATACACTCTTTGTTTAGATTTTAGGATTAACATAACAACTATCTACTTCTATGCTATGTTTTTCACATTTAAATCAGATTAAGATCATCCAAAACAAGAAATATTTATCAAACTGTCAAAATATGTCAATCTCAGAAGTAATTTAGCGCATCTGTGTTTTGTTTCGATGCATTTGTGCTCTGTTTTAGTGCATCTGTGCTCTATTTCGACGCATCTATGCTCTGTTTTAGCACATCTGTGCTTTGTTTTAGCACATTTGTGCTCTATTTCAGTGCATGTGTGCTCTGTTTCGGTGCATTTGTGCTCTCTTTTAGCACATTTGTGCCTTGTTTAGGTGCATTCAGTCTTTGTTTTGGCGCATCTATTTTAAGAGCCTAGGTGATTTTTTGACTTTCATAAATCAAGTCTTTTCGGTCTAGTCTTTCCCATGCTTAGAGTTTGGAGGTCTACAACTTTTGCTAAGAAGTCATTAGAAAGAAAGATTAGAAAGCCCAAGAAGTCTCTCAGTTATAAGAAAGTATTGAAGAAGAGGAAATTTCTATATCAAAGTCGAAAGGTCCTGCTTGAACACAAAACCTTTATTCATCGATACCACGACTATATTAGAGGTTTCACTGATGATTATGCTATAGAACCCTTATACTCAAGAGCTTTCTTTCAAAATAGAGCCCTTACTCAAAGGCATAACCATAGCCAGTGTATTCGTTCTTCTTATATCCCCCAACCTACAATCACATATGCTACTCGTCCAAATCAAATTCTGCAATAGAGAACTCAAACGCATTAAGCATCTATTAAATTCATCTTTCTACGAAGCTAAGATCAAACTTCACAAAGTGCAAAATCATCTTTATTTTTGATCTTTGGTTTAATTCCCGCAAGCAGGTTTTTCATCTTTTCAATCAGGGAATCATGAGCTAAAGATTAAAAAAATCTTTTAAGTCATAGAATCTTCATTCTATCGTGACTTTCATATCCATCACAATTGCACTATCTCATTCCTTTGATCAAAGTTAGTAGAGTTTGAGTAAAGCTTATGCCTGTTGTCACGAGATCTCAAAAGAACATAGAGAAAGATGAAAGTACAGTAAGCAAAATGGGTGATAATAGTGAGAGGGAAGAAAATCTCTTTAACAATTCAAATACTGAAGAGATAACAGAAGAAAAGCTTCAAGAAGCAGAACAGGATCCCCAATTCCATACTCTTATGGAAAGGATTTTAGAACAAAATAAGGAAAGATATTTCCTTTCATTAGCTAATCAAGGAGCTAAGTTACCTGCCAATTTTGACACAGAGGGGATTAAATAAAGTCCTGAAACCCCTCTTGATGATTTTAGTGCCCTTACTCAACAGATCAAGGAATTACAAGGGAAAATAAAAGAAATGCAAGGGGGAGCAACAAAGAAGTATGTTTTGGATGAAATATGTCCTTATCCATTTGATAGGAATCTTTGAATGATTCCTTTTCCAAAACATTGCGAAATCCCTAAGTTTGATAGGTATAATAGGAAAACTGACCCCATTGAGCATTTAAGGGATTTCCGAAATATGAGCTTAGAATTTGCTCATAACGATACCTACTTAATGCGGTTGTTTCCATGAAGTTTGGTTGGACAATCCATGGAGTGGCTTTCAAAGATCACTCCCCCCATCAAAACCTTTGAAGAGTTGATGAATAAGTTTATATCACAATACTCTTGCAACATTCAACATCAGATAACCACGCTTGATCTTTGTAAGGTAAAACAAAAAATAGGGGAATCTTTCACTACTTTTTTGCAAAGATGGAGAAGGGTGTTTGCTAAATACTCTCGTCCTGTTCCTGAAAAAGAAAAGATGGAGATCTTCATCGATAGTCTTAATCAAGAAATGAGTTATAGACTAAACCTTCACTATCCTCAATCATTTGAAAAATTGATTGAAAACGCAATTACCATTCAAGGTGCATTGATGAAGCGTGGAGTTCTAAAAATTGATAAAGAGGGTTCAAATTCGTACAACAACAACAACAACCATAATAAAAATAATGACAAGTCACGATTTTGGACTCGAAATAAAAATGTTGTGAATGATGGGGTAGTAGGTGCTAACAACATAAATACAAAGCCTATCATCCTTAATGTGTCAAGTGTTCAACGTAACAATAATACTGGAAATTCTAGTACCCAAGGCAATGTTTCTAACCAAGGAAATACATCTAAGACTCGTGGAAATAATTTTGGCAATAATCAAAATTCAAATGTTCCTAGATCATCATATTTTTCAAGTCGACGGAGTTTCACTCCCTTGGGCCAATCTTTGGAATCCATTCTCAAACAATTATTGAGTCAAAACGCTATTACATTACCACCACAAAGAGACTATGAACCTCGAGTTAAACCACCATCATGGAATGACTCACACTTTTGTGATTATCATAGGAGCGAAGGTCACAAGACAAACAATTGCCAAGGGTTAAAGAATATTGTTCAAGATTTGATTGATAATCATACCATGACAGTTGAGGGACATAATGTCAATAATGACCATCAAGCATTCAAAAACCCACTCCCTAATTATCACAAAGGGGAATCCTCGAGTGACAAGGGCAAGAATGTTAATAACATCCAAGACATTATTATCAATCATATCTATACTAATGATTCTCAAGTCAACGCTATCTGAATCAAAGGTAAGCCAGAATATCAAGAGGTCAATGTTACGAGAAGGGGACAAGCCAAGATCATTGTCAAAGACAGCTCATCTAAAGCAGCAATCCCCCCTCCAAGTCAATACAATTTGGTTGATCAACTGCGAAAAACATCAGCCCAAATTTATATCTTGGAACTTTTAAAGTTATCACCTGCACATAAGGACATTCTGGAAAAGGCCCTTGTTGATATGACTATATCTCCTGATCTGGATATCGATAGATTTCAAGCCATGGTGGGACACTTGTCCTCCTACACATGCTTATCTTTTTTCTGAAAAAGATGATTCACCCATAACGCATCCGCATAATTCATCACTCTATTTAGAATTCATGGTTCACAAAGCTCGCATTAGGCATGTTCTCATAGATGGGGGAGCCGGATTAAACATTTGTACTTTAAAATCGGTCCTAGCTTTGGGATATTTAGCAGATTCTATAGACCCATGGAGGAAAATTACAATCAAGGCCTATGATGCTAAGGAAAGGACTTCCAAAGGCCTCATCATGTTACCAATCAGAGTGGGACCTATGGTGAAGAATACCTTTTGTCGAGTTCTCGATCGGGATCTAACCTATAATATACTATTGGGTCTTCCATGGATCCATGACATGCAAGCTATCCCGTCTACTTATCATCAATGTTTGAAATTTTCATATGATGGATAGGAAGTAACAATACCCACTGATCACATTAGCAGTCAAACTTGCTCTAACCTAAGAGCAACTCAGGACACATTTGTCCCACATAATAGAGAGGCCTTGGCTATCTCTACCTCCAAAAACAAAGAAAAAGTGCAAGAAATGATAAGCAATTTTGGCACCAAGATAAAATTGAAAGATAAGGGGGTGGGAGAATATTTTTTATCTCTCTCTAATCTACCCCTATCCCCAAGATCCCATGGTCAGCCATCAACATCTACACAATAGGCTGCAGCAGTTTTAGCCTCAACTTCAGCCCCCATCACCAAGTTTAATGGGAAATTTATCAAAGAAACTAAAGTAGAAGATAGAACTATTCTTGATTGGCTCTATAAAGATGCAGAAGAATCCGTACAGCATATCAAGTTACCCACAAAACAATATGGAAAGGGTTATTCTATCATGCAACAAATGGGTTATGAAGGAAATGGCCCTCTAGGTAAAAGGAAAGAGGGTATTGTTGAACCTATCCAATTAAAAAAAATGTAGCCAAAAGATAAGACTGGGTTAGGATATGGTGAAGATACTAAGGAAAAAGTAACACAAAGGCCATCTAATGAGGAGTTAGCTAAATCAATTCTGAGAATTCAAGCGGATAATTCTGAAACAGACTGCAATGAATATGAATGGGACGATTTCTCTGACGATACATATATCTCTGAGAAAAGGGTGGATGTCATACACAAATTCTCACCTACATTCTTACAAGGAGAAAGCTCAAGACCTCTGCTTGATTACATCCTACAAAGTGATCATGACTCTAGTGAGACCGATTCGATTCAAAGTGAGATAGATCATTTTGAGGAGGATACCATCTTAGATCTCCCCTATAATGATGTTGACAATCACATCTTGACCCTTACAGCTAATGACCTTACTCATCCTAATGATCCATTACCTTTGGTTTATCCGGAACTCATTGATTGGGAACAAGTCACACCCATTGATGTTTCGACTTTTCTAAATGACAAAACCATAATAAACTTTCTTTGTTCATCCCAATCCGAAACAAGTTCCACTGGGGAATCACAAGATCAGAGTTTTCGATAGGAAAGTGCCAAGTTTCTCAACTATGAAATAAATAATATAAAAGAAAGATCTAATGGTGAAAACCTAACAAAGGCATTATTAGATCAAGAAAAAAGAAAAATAAAAGAAAGATCTAATGGTGAAAACCTAACAAAGGCAGTATTAGATCAAGAAAAGAGGAAAATAAAAAGCATATCCAATGGTTGAAACCTTTCAAAGGCACCAGAGGATGGGAAACTTGACACTCTTCTAGAGTATTATCAGGAAAGATCTTCCATTCTAATTGAACCAACAGAGGCACTCAATACAGGTACTACATAAAAGCCTAAAGTTTTGCAATTGGCTACATCTCTAACAAATGAAGAAGTACCTAGATTCACAAAATTTCTCAAAGATAATCAAATCAGTTTTGCATGGTCCTACGCAGATATGCTTGGATTGGATCCAGATCTCATCATGCATCATTTATCTATTACACCAGGGGCAAAGCCTGTAAAAAAAAACTCAAAAAAATGCATCCACATGTCACATTATTGGTTAAAGAGGAATTAAAGAAACTTTTGGATGTTGGATTCATTCGGTCCATGGACTATGCAGAATGGATCTCCAATATCATGCTTTTTTTGAAGCCAGACGAAACGATTAGAATTTGCACAGATTTCAGGGATTTGAACAAAGCATGTCCTAAAGATGACTTTCCCTTACCAAACATTGATATGATTGTGGATCTAACTGTTGGACATGCAATGTACTCATTGATGGATGGATTTTCAGGATACAACTAGATAAAGATTGCACCAAAAGATCAGGATAAAACAACATTTACATGTCCTTGGGGTATCTATTGCTGGAACGTAATGCCATTTGGATTGAAAAATGCAGGAGCTACATAATAATGAGCAATGACAAGAATTTTTCATGATATGATGCATACATTCATGGAAGGTTATGTTGATGATCTTCTTGCAAAATCTAACACTAGAGAAGGACACATGGATATCTTATCCAAAATCTACAAAAGAATGGAAAAATTCAAAGTAAGACTTAATCCAAAGAAATGTGTCTTTGGAGTGAAATCTAGAAAGTTATTAGGATACATTGTGTCGAAAAAGGGAATTGAAGTGGATCCGGCTAAGGTACAAACAATTCTTGATATGCCACCACCAAGGAACATTAGTCAACTATGCTCTTTACAGGGATGGTTACAATCCATTCGAAGATTCATTGCTCAACTGGTAGATAAAAGTTTACCATTTACACATCTCTTACACAAAAATGTTCCATTCAAATGGGAGTATAAATGTGAAGCAACATTTGATCAGATAAAGCAGTATCTCATGAATCCACCAGTGTTGATTCCACCAGTACAAGGTGCACCTCTCATATTATATATCGCTGCCATAGAAGTGTCTTTAGGAGCATTATTGGCACAAGAAGACAGCTCAGGAAAATAATGAGCCATTTATTACATCAGCCAAACCCTAACAAGTCATGAGTTAAATTATACCTTCATCGAAAAAGCTTGTTTAGCAGTGGTGTTTACTTCTCAAAAATTACGACACTACATGCTAACTCATACAGTAAAGCTTGTGGCTAAGATTGACCCACTCAAATATCTTCTAAGTAAAACAACCTTAACTGGCAGGTTGGCTAAATGGGCTATGATCCTAAGCGAGTTTGATATTCATTATGTGGATTGAAAAGCTATAAAGGGACAAGTAATTGCAGATCAATTAGCAGAAGCACCAATACCAACAGAACAGCCAATACATGTTGATTTTCTTGATGCTGACGTATTCACAGTCGATGTCCAATAGTCATGGTCACTCTACTTTGATGGTTATTACACTCAACATGGTTCAGGAGTAGGAATTCTTTTTATTACACCTCAAGGACATAGAATCCCAAAATCTTATCGGCTAATGTTTCCTTACACAAACAACATAGCTGAGTATGAGGCATTGATAATCGGCATAAGAATTGCAGTAGACTGGAAAATCATAGAACTTCAATTTTTGGCAATTTGCAACTTGTTATAAACCAAATCAATAACAAATATCACACTAAAGATGACAAGCTGATACCTTACAAAAGAATGGTGGAAGATCTCAAGAAATACTTTGTTAATATCAAGTTCATACAGATCCCGCACATTGATACTAAAGCAGCAGACGCTATGGCTACAATCGCTTCTCAACTCCAGTCGACAGAGAATCAAAAATGGTACGATTTCCTGGTGGAACAATTGTTTTCTCCCACCCATGACAATCCTAAAATGCAAATCATTTTCTATCTGATGAGTTTTGACTCTTCCTTATATGGCCAAATTTACACTTACTTAAAAGATACTATTTTACACTTAGGCTTGTCTAGGAATCAAAAATGAAATTTCATTCGTCAATCATCGCATTACACCTTAATTGCTGACGTCTTATACCGGCGTGGTTTGGATGGTGCCCTCCTTAGATATCTTGAACCCGATGAATCGAAAAAGGCGTTACAAGAGGTCCATGGTGGAATTTGTGGGACGCATTCAAGTGGACTAACCTTAGCAAAGAAACTTGTATGATTAGGGTACTATTGGCCAACCATGGAGAAAGAATCATTCACCTTTGTGAAAAAATGTGCAAAATGTCAAATTCATGGGAATCTCATTCACGCTCCTGCTCAGGAATTACATCCCTTCACCACAACATGACCTTTCGCTCAGTGGGGATTGGATTTGGTTGGCAAGATACATCCATCATCTTCAAATAGACATAAATTTATCATTACGGCTACTGAGTATTTCACTAAGTGGATTGAAGTTGTTCCTTTAACAACTGTTACGGGTAAACAAATCTATTCATTCATCTTAAATTATATCATTTGTAGATATGGCATTCCTAACTCCATTATCACAGACAATGGTAGACCCTTTAAAAATCAGGATGTTGATGAATTATGTGAAAGGTTTTGCATCCAACACCGGTTCTCTACACCTTATTATCCACAAGGGAATGGTCAAGCTGAAGCTTCAAACAAAACAATTCTAAAGATTTTGAAGAAAATAGTGAACGAAGTAGGCCGTGATTGGCATGTCCAATTAAATCCAACATTATGGGCCTACAGAAAAAGCATTTGCACACCGACAGGAGCTACTCCTTATGTGTTGGTCTATGAAGCAGAGGCTATTCTACCACTAGAAGTTGAGATTCCTTCACTTTGAGTATCACTCAAAGGGCTAATCAATGATGAAGACTAAAGAGTATCAAGCTTGCAAGAGCTAGAACTGCTTGATGAATGGCATCAAACTATAGTTAATCACTTAAAGGGATATCAACAAATTATGTCCTGTAGCTACAATCACAGAGTCAAACCACAAAATTTTCAAGTGGGTGATTTGGTTCTCAAAGAAAACCCTCAAAATGAACAAGATCGGGAAAAGAAAGGCAAGTTCAAACCTAATTGGCTGGGCCCGTTTGTTATCATTGCAACATATAGATTGGGGGCATATCAGTTGTCAACAGCAGAAGGGGACCTATTTGAAGATCCAATCAACAACATCCATCTGAAGAGGTTCTATACTTGAAAAAAAATAAAAAATCATTGCCTTGATGAAAACCTAGCAAATAGGCATCTTGGTAATAGAAAAAAAATTATAAAATCAAGAAAAAGTGCAATAAAAGAAAATGGTGAAAACCTATCAAACAAGCATTATTTGTGATTTTATTTGGCTCTCTCATCTATTAGGATTCAAGTTGCATATCCATCTTTTCATCAGTATCATGCACACACCTCACCATCACATTCGCATTGCATCATTTCCTTGGAACAACAAGGATCTGATCATGGCTTGATGATTTGAGGATTATCCATCACAACAGTTGTGTCTAGCAAGAGTCAGAGTACAAGGTCGCTGAGGGGCAATTCGCTTCCTGAAGCTTTTCTAATAGGAAGTCGGTAGTGTGTGTCTAGAATCGGAATATCGGAAACAACAGTCTTGTCCAATTAAATTGAGCTTACATGACTATTTTGACAAATGATTTAAAACAAATTGGATGATCTTAATCTGAATAAAATGAATAAGCATAAGTTGCAAAATGTTGTTTTGATATTTGATGACATCATATCTTTGGAGTGGTTCAATGATATATTGAACTAGAATCACAAGAAAGAAGTATGATTTTTCTTTGCTTACTGTCTGTAGGTTAATCATTAGTATGATGCAAATTGGTCGTGGGACATGATCTACAAAGAATCATTGATGACATTTCAAAATTTGCATAGGAAAATGATTAACTTTTGTTCGTTTATGCAATACTCAGGTTGTCTTGGTTCAATTATACCTCGATGCTTTTATTAACTTGCTACATCAAATATTATGAAAGCAGTACTCAAGTCATCATTGGTGCTAACATACCCTTTGATGCTTGTACTAATTTTCAACATATCAAAAGGCTCAATGATGACAACTAAACACAGCAGAAAATTACAACAAGGAGAATGGTTCTTTATTTCATTTAGGCTTGCATAATTCATTTGCATTTCGAGGGCCTTTTTAAATAGATTTTTGAGGGTTGATCACATTCTTGAATGTCTTTTTCAGACAATGGTGGAGTATGACTGGACATTTGTTACATCTCATTTTTATTATCATTCACCTTCATTTCACATCATTTTTCATTATCATTATCATTACGCTTGCATATTTACATCATTATTTCATTACATTATCATCTCATTTTATTCATTATGATCATTATCCATTATTACACATCATATACATAGTCATTATTTTAATCATTCATTAATCATTCATTAACATATATATTCACATATTTCACACACATTCATAAATAAAATTGCATCCATTTCATTCTTTACATTTCATCATCATTATTATCATGTTCATTTACATCATATATCATAAGTTTATTATATAAGTGCATTACCATTGTCATTTACATCATAAATCATGCCACGTGCATAATCATTCATTATGTATTATATCTTCATAAATCATATCATCTCATTTTCATCGAAGCATTTACATCTTGCATCATACATTCATCAGGAAGGAAAAAATCATTCAGATTACATCATATCATCATACACGACATAGCATATAAAAATAAAAACATGTATCCATAACATGAGCATAAATGCATCCAAAAACATGTGCATAAATCATCCATAACACATTCATAATCAAATCACCACTACATATCATAGATCTCATCAAAAAAAATGTCCAGGAATACAAGGATATAAAATAATTCAAAAAGATATATCGCATACAATGGCATAAATGTGTACAAATGCTCATCACTGAGGGGCATCTGGTCGTGGATCATGACTGTTGCTACCTCTGGAGGTAGTAGGTATCGATGGATCTCTACTCCCAGAAGCTCTGATCTCTTATCTGACTGGCTGACCCACACTCCTGGTTGCACTCCTAGAGTGACTGTGTGAATGAGTTTGATTCTGAGTACCTGACTGAGTAAATGCTATCCGCCACTCAGGTGGCACTGCCTCAAAATACCACATCCTATAGTACTTGGCCTCCCGAGCAGTCTCTAGCCCCTATGCTACAACCTCTCCAATAGAGGTTCTCTCAACTGATCTCAACAGTCTCTCAGCTACCCCCTCAGCCTATATGCATCGCTCCCTGAAGCTATCTCTCTCAACTGTGAGCTGAGCTATATGTGGGTCAGGAGGTGGTGGTTGTGTGATCTATGCCTGCAACTAACTAATAGTCACATGTTCCTGTGCTAACTGACTCCTAAGAGTCTGAATCTCGGCCTGTAAAGCATCCACCTATCCCTGTGATGGGGCCCTAATAGTAATATGTGGCACTGAAGTGCTGGCCTGACCCACCACTCTAGATGTCTGTGGCCTTGTGCTTAACGGGACATCAAAGAAAAATCTTTGTCTCCCACCACCCTCATCACCCCCGTCGTCCCCACTATCTGAGTCATCTGACTCCTCATCCATCTCCTCATCCTCTAAGCTCTCATCATCCACATCCATGGCCACCCCACCCATATCTGCGGCCTACTCTGTCGATACCTGTCATTGACCCTGTGGCTGCTGTCGCCCTACCTGAATAAATGGACCTCCCATTAATGGGGTAGGCTCCTCTGGACTGGTAAACCTAGGAAAGGGATGTGTGTAGAAGTATGTAGCATAGTCCTCTGTCATCCCTGCATCTGTGACCTTTGGCCATATAGTCTAATCCTCCAACTGTAACTCAAAATACTCCTCTCTGGCTGCCTCAATGGTCAAAATAGGACCCCACTCTAGTGTATCCCCCCGACACCTGGCATAGTGTGCCGCCCCCTATGGCATCATCTGTGCCCATCCGAACTACCTCAGAACCATCCGGCCCAGAAATCGCGCAATGATAAATGGGCTATGTCGAATCAAGTATCTGGACCTCATCATATACGACAGCTCTATGTCATCTGCATGCCATGGATCGTAATCTACATATGGTCTCCAGATAACTGTATCCAAATCATCAAGTACCCGCCGCCAATACTCCAACTTGCCCAGCCTTGGTTGGACAAGGGGCCCTGTGTCCGCATAAGCATATGGGAATCCAATGGGGTGATCTCTCCGGACAATGGGGCATGTAATCGTAAAGTGCTCTCATGCGAATATCTGTAAAAGAGCCACCCCGCAGGAAAGACTCTTCCCATCTGTGTACACGACCCGATGAAGATCATGGTATAGATGGGAAAGCATGCATGACCCCCATATATATCTGGTGCAGTGGAGAACCATGTCCTCCAAGATCCTACCCCACCCAACTGATAGTCCCTTTGACCTACTATCAGGACAAAGGAAACCACTGATCATGCCTGCTAAAACTGAAGGTAGTGGGGCATATCTCTCTGTCATCTCCTTCCAAGGAATCTCATATCCGTAGACATGAGGATCCTGGAAGACCTATCTCAGTGCATATGTCCCCCCAATCTCCTTGTGATCATAAATCACAAGCTCTCCAACTATAGGAATACCCAAAATCCTGTAAACATCCTTCGGGGTCACCGTGATCTCTCCTATCCTCAAGTGGAAGGTGTTATGCTCGTTGTGCCACCGCTCCACTAAGGCAATCAACAGTGCCCTATTAATCCAATACTGCGGGACACTCAACAGAGCTCTCAATCCACACTGGTCTATCACTCCCAAATCCTCATGGGATAGTCAGGGAATCATCTCCCATGTCTACAGAAATCTCTCTCTGATTTGGAGGAGGTTAAATTCCTCCTTTAGAATATCATCAAGAAAGCATGCAAATCAATTAGCAATGAATATCATCAATCAATCAGTATATCAAACAATTTCAAATCAATTTCTATTTTTTTTTCATATCGCATGGAAACAAATTTAATAGTCATCATGACTCAACATCTATTTATTTGACTTTCAATCAGGAAAGCAAATCTATCATTTTTATTTGTTTTCATACTGCATGGAAGCAAATTTATCGGACCTATTTGTTCTTCAAGCATGAAGACAAGCTTATCAAATCTAATCATTGATGATATTCAAAAACATAAAATCTATTGTCTAATCTAACAACAATCATCAAGCATGCATCAAATTTTTTTGAAAAATTGAAATTCGGCAAAAATACATGGATGCGCCAAAACAGTCAATCAATGCGCTAAAACCATGGATGCCCAACTTTACTCCATGGATGCACGATTTCATGAATGCACTATTTTATCAAGCAAATGCGCTAAAACAGTTAGTCTATGCGCTAATCTAACCTATGCGCTAATCTATCATCCTCCGCGGGCAAATATCATGGATGCGCCATTTGATCTCTCCTATGTGCTAAATCACCTATGCGCGACTATTTTGCATCTATGTGTGCCTATTTTGCACCTATGCGCCACTTTGGATGCATCAATTTATCTATTGTATGCACTAAACTATGGTTCGTATGCGCTAAAACAAAATTTTAAAAATCTAAAAAATTCGAAAAAACATCCAAAAATCATTAAATTTTTCACAAAGAGGTTTGGATCGACTTAGCGGAGGTCCATACGTAGGTGGTCTCTGATGATGGTGACCTCGCTCGAATCTGTGGCGCTCATACGGGATCGGCATCGCTAATATCTCTCTCAGAGCTCCAAAAATTCTCGAAGGTTACTATTCAAATGAAAGTGACTTCTCACCTTTTTCATCTTTTAAAGGGGTAAAAATGACATTTTTACTATGCAAAGTGCTATTTCGAGAGTTAAATCACCGAATTTTTTCTGAAATCATCTGAAAATCTTCCAAATCAGTCTCATAATCATTCTCATCACGTGATTTATCTCTCGAGGGGGCATATAGCATCATCAGTAAATTTTTCAAAGTCAGGGGCAAATTCTTTGAAGTAATGCGTAAAACACATCACTTCAAAGAGAGGCAAAATGTACACATCTAAAAATGGTCATGGTTAATCGAACCTGTTAATTAATTAAATATAAATTATTAAATTAATGTTAAGTCATCTACATATAAATAAATTTAATTATTTATTTATATTGTTCATTTATCAATTTTTCTAATTTAATTAAATAAATAAAGTTTATTTAATTAATGCTACATTTCCTATTAATTAATTAAATAGATTTCACAATCTATTTACATTAATTATCACAAGCTTAAATTCTTAATTTAAATAATATTCTTCTTTCCACATTTAATTTAATATTTTCGATATTTAATTTAAAGCATTTTCTAAATTTCCCACTCTTCTCACATTATTAAATATTTTCAATATTTAATTAAAAATCTTTTTCCTCTTCTCACATAATTAAATATTTTTAAATATTTAATTAAAACCTTTTCATTTCTCACACATAATTAAATATTTATTTATTTAAATTATGAGAGACACCTTTCAATTGTCTCTTCATTTCTCCATCCGTCTCTTAAACTTCCATCTCCTTTTCGAATTCTCGATCTCTCACCGTTCATTTTAACAGGTTTGAACTCAACCGTTGATCTTGGCAAATTGAATTCTTACCTTCAAAAATCTATAAATACAGCCCTCTTATGAGTGAAAAAAGACCTCGAATCTTAGATTTTCATGCGTAGTTACTATAGTCGCATCTTAGCATTCATAGCATTTCAATTTTCATAGCTTAATCTTGTAGCAATACAAATGCATTTTTATTAATCTCATTCTCTTAAGCTGCCATTCTACAAGCTACTATTTTAAACCACTGAGAGCAAGCGTCTTGAAACGAATCCTTGGAGATAGAGGACAATGGAATGAATTTGAAGAAACTATGGTTTAGAGTTTGCATTTACTTTTTTTAATTTAATTTCTTCAATCTAATATTTCATTGGTGTATTAGTTTAGATTTAATTTGATTTGCACATTCTAATGTACACCACTTCCAATCTTGACATTTCATCTTTTTGTAAATTGTTATCCTCTTTTAATATTTTAATCTTTTCTTCTCATTTTTTATTCTTCCTCTTAACTTCATCAAACAATTTCAAGTTTTCTTCTAACTTTTCATTTTTTATTTTAACTTTACCCAATTCAATATCAAGATCATACATTTTTTTTTCCCAATCGAATAAATCTATTAGTAATTCTCAATATCAAGATCATACATTTTTTTTCCCAATCCAATAAATCTATTAATAATTATTTTCTTTCTTTTTCCAAATTATTTTTCTCTTTTTTCCAATCTTTTTCTATCTTTTCTCTTCTAGCCTTTCCCTTTTAAAATAATTAAAACTTACCTCATGTTGCTGCACTTATCGTTGATTGTCGATTTCCTTCTTTGTTCGGTAGTTTTGTGTGCCTCACTCCTTCTTCAATGTCTCTTAATTGCCTTCTGCAACCTTTTTCAATGCCTTTTTCTTCCAATCCAGGTGGCTATCAATCATCACCTACAACTTCAAAATGGGCTTTCAGCAATTATAATCTGCGACGACTTCCTTCGTTCAATCTCCTCAGCTCTTTTAACACTTGCAATGACCATATAAAGGGCGACCTCTTTGAACTAACGACTTTTATTTGGTGACTCTGTTATGCCTACGATTTCCTTATTTTCATGTTGACAGAGATCCTCCCTTATGGTGACTTAGCTCTTGGGCGATCTGTTCACTTGTGTGATATGTCAAAACCTCTTGGTGTTTTCATTACCAAGTACGATCTCACTCTTCACTCTTCTGTAAATTCTATGATCTATAATGTCCTCATCTTGTGAAGAATATTGTGGCCTATATATATCTTTCCCTCCTTAGGGTTCTATTCTCCTTTCTGCCTTTAGATCTGCAACTCTTCATTGACATAACATAGCTTTGATTTCACTATGATGGTGGTGGATGTCACATCCACAAGACAATCAAACACATACACCAAAATATGAAACACTAAAATTTATCAAACACATAGATACACAGAAATTTAATTCATAACCGTGTTGCTGCACCTCATTCCATTGCTTGCTTGAATCAACTACATTATGCCTCTTTTATAGAAGTCTTTGTACATGCCTTGCCTTTCTAGGTTGTTCTATTCCTCATCTGCAAACAATATATATTTGGAAACTTCCTCTAGAACATTCTAACCTGGAACATTCCTGCTTTCTAGACTTTTCCCTTTTTATAGATTTTTGTCTTTTTGTCTTTTTCACATTTAATTAATTAATTACAATTGACGGGAGATATTGCATATGCCAATAGTAATTGCCTGTATTTGGTAATGGTGGAATCAATTAATGATTGAATTTCTAAATAGTATTTATATTTAAATGTCAGTGGAACTAAGTGTATGTAACTTGCATCCATTTAATTGCTAAACTGATTTGATATTTAATTGACAAACGAAATTTTTAGATTGAATTAATGTTTGACTGCGAATAGGTTGGTTGTGGATTTGTTTTGGAAGTTGTGTGTTTGTTGTCAGAGAAGGGTGTAACCTCTTGCATCAATGAGGAAGAAATTTTGTTTAACATTCAAGATCATATTTTGCATTCTTCTTTGGGCATCATTCAACATTCTAGATTCTATGATCTTATGTGGGGGCTCCATAGTATCTCTTTTTCTCTCCTATGGGGGGAACATTTCTTGTACTTATGTGATAGAATTTGTCCTTAGGCAGTCATCATGACTCCGGTATTCTTCACTTGTACATTTTATTTCATTATATCTTTTCTTTTTTGGAGAGGGGTTTTTAATTTCCCACTAGGTTTTTCTCTTTTATTCCATTGTATGAGAAATTTATACATAATTGTACCTAACAAGGCCAAGTGGATGAGACACATCATCTTGCATGCATTACTCCCTAAGTTGCACTTAAGAGAGGGTGTTATTATAAATAGGGTTATTATTTACCTAGTTAGCTAATCACCTTTCTAAGATTGACCTTTTCAAACTCATAAGTTAAGTTTAATTAGGCTTCATTTTCTCCTCACTTCATAGTGTCGAGACATGTGTTCTTGTTGTTGGAGACACATGCTCACACATTTTTCAAGTTTTCTCACAGGTGTTGCACATTTAGAGGAATAGTTAGTTGTTCAAACCTACCTTCTTACCTCATCTACCTTGCCTATAGATGCAAGGCTTCATCATTGTATTATAAACTATTCATTTTGTATATTGATAGGAATATTATTGTGTTTATTTTGTTCACTTATGGAAGTTTGTTTCATGCTCTCTATTCTTGGCATTCTCCAAAATGTGTCACATCCTCATCCCAAAAATTATATAAATAGATTTTTGTACTCAACTCTCTATTTTAATCTACTTTTCATTGAGTGGGCTAAGACCATTTAGCTCCTTAATTCCATACTTTCATAACCTAATCATATTTAACTCCCACCAAATCATGCAGATTCTTGTAAGGTATACAAAGGAATAGGTCATATGTACAAAAGACATGGGCCTTCAAACATATGACATAGCTTTGGTACCATGTCATGTGGGTAAAAAGACTTACCCATCTCTCAAGAGTACTCCTAAGAACCCTTTCTATCTTGTCCACCCAATCTTCCTATGGAGAATATCCACCCTTGATTTTCTCCTCAATACTCTCTCTTCATTTTCTCTAACCTAATGAAGACACTTCAAGACTCTCATCTCCCTATGGCTTTCAACCAATATAAGCCATTGATTTCATCTTTATATCCTAACTATTAAATGATTTCTAAAAAAATCTATAAATTGAAAACCACCCTAGAAAAATCATTAAACATTTTAAATGCAAACTTATGGTGCTATAAAGAGCACTCCCACCCATAATCCTTGAGCACAACCATCTCTTTTTTGGTTGAATAAGAATTAGTTTTGTGAGATGTGTTTTGAATTCATCAAATATTTTCTAATCATTTCCTTAATCTAAATGTTACGAGTAAATGGATTAACTTAGTTAATTTGCATACCCACATTTTCACATAAACACAACTATATAATCAAAGTGAGAAGAGAAAATAGTGGAGTGAGAAATTTAAGTGGGGTATGATGCATAAACCTCTTTACCACTAAATTATGCAAAATATGCCTCTAAGAGAATTGCAATCACATAGAAAAATGTGGTATACAATTAAAAAACAAAAGAAAATAACATTTTATTTAGAAATTTATTCTACTTTCTGGAGGGGATTTTTATTGTCCATGCAAACACCATTGAGAAAATATTATAATAAGTTGTCTTCATAGGAAATTGTTAGTTAATTATTTGTGTCGATCGTTTAATTGTAGTATGGAGAAGACAATAATATTTATTCCTAGGATTTGGTTTGAACCTTAACTCTTTAGTTAAGTTTCAAGTTTGAACTCCTGATTTATCCAATGATATAGATTTGAGATGTACACTGAATATATTTATAGATTTCCACTTAAAATACATTCATTGAGCTATTATATTGTTTTCATCTGAAAGAGAATTCAGATGAAAAAGATTGCACATATTGAAAAGTTCAAATTCAATAATGATTCAACACGAATGAAGAACCACTTGGATCTGATTGCACAACATAAGAAGAAGAGACTAATGGGGATAAAACTCAGCAGGAAGAAACAAATTTGAAAATAGTAATTCGTTTGCCTGTTTCAGCATGATGTCCAGAAGTCATACATGTCAGACTTTGATGCATATATTCAATTCATTTCACCTAGAATTTTCTTGCTTTTTCGCATTTCCTTATAAAGATAAGAAATCATTCTAGTGAAAGTAATATTCCTATACCTGTCTGTACTAGAATTTGCACAAACGAATCACAGATATTGATAAGTTCAAACGATAAAGACCATTGTTATTCTACATTAATGTAAGGAGCAGGAATTTTTCAAACGCATATGAAGCTGCTGCAACATTTCTTCTTATTATCTTAGGAGACCCGTCAGAAGTTTAACGTACTCTCACAGAACTTCAACGCCATGCAGTCATAAAGCCGCAAAGTTCTTAGGTAGTTTTCAGTCACTTTCCAACCAAGCTTGTTTAGAAGACTTCTTTAGAAGCCCTGATTTTCTAAACGCGTGATTCTCTCTCATAGTTTGATTGAATCGAATATATATCGATCAATGAGGCACTCTTTTTATCTTGCAGCCTTCAGTGGATATTCATGGGCAACTAAATTTCAGATTGGATAATGGATGTCGAAAATAGGAGGTGTACCAGTGATCATGTGTCTATATTCATAGGTTTTGTCGTGATTAGTGATGGAATCCCTTAAAAAATCCTTGGTTCCATCCTGTAAAATTGTGAAAAATATGGCTTGGTCCCTTGTTTTCTGATTCCAAGTCATGTCCTCGTCACTTTGATAGGGCTTTTATCTTCATAAAGTCTCCAAAATTTGGCACAAATCCTTGATCATTTTAAAATTGTATTGACATGTCTTTCCCATTCCCGGTCACTTAAGTTGTCACTTGTGCCATGATAGTCTTTGTTTTACCGGCCCCTGATCTTAGGTTTGTTGGTCGCCTCAATTCTTTTTGGCCTAAATTCCTTATGATCAAAGGCTTAGTCTTAAAAAGAATTATATCCTTATCCTTCATTATAAAGGGTTAGTATTTTGTTGCCTAGGGATGGCCCCTTTTTTATGACTAACTTTTGTTGCGTGTGCAGAAATTATGCATCATATTGGTCGTCCAATCGTGGGAGTTGATCCTAGTCGTTCCCCGTATGCCCGTGTTAGTTTATTCCTACTTATTTTATTGTTATAGGCTGACAGGCTTCGGGCATGTATCTCATATAATGGTGGACCCGGTCTCCTTGGTAAGGATGATTGGCACTTCTCAAGGAGGATCGACATTTGATGGACTTAAGACATCGCAATATCTGTGTCGCTCCCTATGAGCCCGTCTTCTTTTATTTCATAATATTTTATGGATACAGGCTAGTAGGCAATGGCCATGTGGTATTGTTTAAAAATGAGATATGTTCCTTCACAGGGTGGTGGGTGTTGTTTGAGGTTTGATCAATAGTGTACAGTGCAACATGTGTTCCTATTTGGGCTTTTTCCCATTCTCCCATCCATCTGCAATGATAAGATGTGATAGTCACATAGGCTAGCGGGCAGTTGACGCTTGTCATATGGTGGGACCCATTGGGTTTTCAAAGACAAAGGCTTGTTTCGTAAGGGATGAAGTTGGCAGTTGATGGTTGGTGACATAGTCAAATCTTGACCACTCTCCGCTATCCCACGAGGGCTTCTCCCATGTACCTCATTCCTCATCAGGTAGACAAGCAACTACCACATAGACACTCCAAATTTAGAAATCTCTTGACAAGAATAGGTGTGATTGAAGTTTTAGGTGAGATTATTCAAAGATAAAATGGCACTAAAGTTAGAGCTTTCTCTTCAACATGCTTGTGATATTGATAAACAATTTTAGAGTCGTCAAATCTGTCAGAGGCTAGTACACATGGGAAAGCAAAATTTAAATAAGGTAGGGTACAGGCAAATATGCTGAAGATAAATCATGATTGTTCCCCACTATCTTGCTATGATAAATTACAAGTGAGTTATTTTCTATGGGCAAGCGGGTAAATGTGAGATGACATGTCTGGTTGGAAAATTAAGTGTGTGATTGACATGCAAGTTAAGAAAATACTTATCCCACTCAATCTCTTGATTTGGGACGAGTATCAAATGCATGCACTTAATTTTTTCATCATTAAGAAGATGGAGTTTCTAACCATTAATTTGGTTCAAAGTTTTGATCAATGGTTGAGATTTAAAACAAGTTGTGAAAAAAATTGAGGTTCGAGTAAGGAAGTGATTTTGTGAGTCATTTTTGAGTAATTTGGTAATTTTGTTTGGAGAAATTTTGTAGCAGAGTTGGAAAATGGGAAAGATAAGTGTGAATGTTAGCCTAGTTCATTGTTCCAAGAGGATCAATCCTCTTGAATTTCAGAATTCTCTTCTTTAGGGTGAGGAGGATGGACAATAGGTATCAAAAACACTGGTGAAGAAGACAAAAGCTACCAAAGATTCATCATGAGGTGTTCTTAAGCATGCTTACCAACTTAGGGGCCGAACTATCTTAGAGGAAATGATCAAAGGAAAAGGTAAGAGGGTTGAGAGGCTAGAAAGGGAAGCTTCTAGGAAGAATAGGTATCATCACACTTATATGGGATGTCATCAATCTCCCATTGAGGTTTCTGATGATTCTTCTTATAGTGAGGATAAAATTGACTTTGGCTATCGCTAGTATCTTCTGGATATGAAGGATTGGGTTGATTCTGAGGATGAGGTGATCATGGCTACTCCTCTAAAGATAAGGACACCGAGTGAGCACACCTATTCACATGGTGACAAGGAAAAGTAATATTCTATTACTTTCCTTGTTAGGTGCTTGAAATTTTGGTCCTATGTGATGATATTCTCTATTTGGTCATTGTGTTATGAAGTGGGTCTCTGGTCTTTTTGGTTGATGGTGTTTATTTTCAGGGTGATATGGATTTACATATTCTGATGCTACCATGATGACACTTTTTGATGATTGACATGATGGTTTTGATTAATGGTTTCTTAGACTCTATTTTATTTTCACTTGGGCTTAATGATGGTTCCCAAAATCAATGGGGATATATTTTTTGTTTTCTATTGAAATTCATTTTGAAATTAAAACAAAATGAAATGTAAAATGTAATTCACCCCGATGCTTGTTGCTCCCTTGTCTTATAAAAGGGATTCTACGGCTAGTTATAGGGGGGTCAAGAGGTTGAGAATTCGGGAGGTTAATAGGTACTTATTTCCAAGGGAAATAGATACAAGAAAAATGGATACTAAGTTCTACAGTAATATGTTCTAGAAACTAGTCAACCAATATATGTTCTGGATAAGCAATATAGACAATAAAATAGTAAAAAGTTTCTATATGTTTTCTCTCCTATATGAAAATTATACAAGCTATAAATATGATAATCAATGGTTATCATGTTACTCTTTGTTGAGTTCCAATGGATGTGGTGTTTCATTCTGGCTTATTCATTCAAAGAATATATGTAAATGCTTGAATTCTAATAGTAGGTTTTTTCTAATATTTGTATAAGGATTTTAGTAAGAAGTTAATTATAGATATAATTGGTGGGAATATTGTAAGGAAGTATCTCTAAGGCCATAGGTATTTTCTCTAAAATACAAAACTGTTATCCAATCATATAGGTTTTTGGTTTGACCCCGTTTGCTAGAATATGGCACTGGTCGGGTTTAGTACTCATGCTTTAGTTTGATAAATGACTTGACTAATGATCACACAAATATAATCAAAATTACTTGCTAATCACTTTTCTGGGTGTGTATGAGTGTTAAAGGATTTACATCTTCTCTTGTTTAAGGTTAGCCAAATCTTCAAGCTAGGATTTCTTCAAAATAGTTTAAGGAGAATCATATGTTTACCTTGTGTTTGATACTAAAGACACACTAGTATCTAGGAACACGGTTATTTTTGAGATTACCCTCCCTGGTCTAATAGAGCCTAAAGTGAAGAAGTAAAGAACTAAAAGCCTTTACTTATGTGTTGGCTAATCCTTTCCCTTACTGATAATTTTCCTTGGCAAGTTCATAGGTTTGTCATAAGAATAAGTTTGGTTCTAAAAAAAAAACCAACAATTAGGAAGAAAAGAATTATATGCATAGGTTTTGAATGGCATACAATAAATTCACCACTAGCATTTCACTGAAATTCACCGCCAACAATTCACCGTGCTTGAAAATTCACCGCCAAGTAAAATTCACTGTCAGCAATTAACCACATTAACGACATTAATATTTTTAATAAAATCAGAGTTTTCAAAATATATATTAAAAAATATTAATATGGTTAATTTTTCGCCCGGTGAATTGCTACGGTGAATTTTTTGCCATAGTGAATTGCTGACGGTGAATTTTTCGTCGATGAATTGCTCACAATGAATTTTCCTAGAGCCATTTTCAACATGCATCCAAAACAGTGTATTATATGCTGACTATTTTAAATTTACTTGGCCTAACATACACATTTTTGTATATTTGACTACATCTTATGTAATTTTGAACATATTTTCATTTATCTAATATTTCTTTAACCCTTTCTATTTAAGTATTTACTCTTTAAATTAATGTTACTTCTCTCTTATCTTAAGTCGATTTTGAGGGTGTTGGATTGATCTTACATTTGCAAATGAAACCTTTGAATTCATAAAATTCAAATTCAAATTCAAAGTTTGTTACCTTTTATACATTTGACTATGCATAATAAGCCAATTAAATACACAATACATATTTGTACATTATTACTATGTTCTTATTTTAATTATTGTATTTTTTTATAATCAAGGACATCACACATTCATTGAAAAATAATTTGCATTCAAAGATTACTTATAAGAGAATTTTGATTGATGCATTACTTAAAGAATAACATTTTTGCATGATCATTCTAAAAAGTCTACATGCTTTTTTGTTACTTGTTTACCTTTAGCATGCTTGTCAAGTGGGTCTCTCTCATGAGGTTTAACCCACAATAATTTTTCCCATATGTTTGAAATATAATCACAACTACTCTAGCTAAACATGTCTTCTTTGTATCAGCCTCCGTATCAACATTAAAGAAAAAAAAAATTTGGGCAGCTGTATTTTTTTGGTGGACCCTTGGTGGTCTCTTCTCTATTTTGTAAACTTTGTGGTTTTGGGTCCTTGTAAAACTCGTTTTACCCTTTTATCAAAAACATTGAAGAAAAATCAAGAAGAAAGACCGAAAGAAGTTTTGAAAAAATTTGAAAGGATATCAAATTAATTCCTTTGTAGGATTAACATGTTTTCTAGGTGTAATGAAATATATTAATTTATTCTCTATTGTATGTCATCCATAAATTATTAACTCACTATATATTTTTGAGTCTCTATTGGTATGTACTCACTCTCAAGAGTTTAGCTCCACAAAGCTGTAAGTTGTAATAGTCGAATGTAATGGTGTTGTATGGATGAGTTGAAGCTCAATCTTTGTAATGTTTGATTGCTTTAAGGATAATGTAATGGTAGTACATTTTTTAATGTGTAGAAGCTCAAGCAATTGTCAAACTATAAGGGTATGTAATGATGTCTATCAAGGAGCAACATATCCAAGAATCTCAAGAAGCTTTGTAATGATGTTTGAGTAGCAACTCAACCTTTGTATTGTTTGTCTATGAATGAGGAGCAGCTTCGAAAATCTTTGTAAAGGTTTTTTGTGATCAATATAAAATTTCCATTTCTCTATTTGTTCTTCTTTTCTCCCCATTTCAAATTCCATCAATTGGTATCAGAGCCAAGGAGAGTAGGACTCAAGTTATATTTGCAAAAGTTTGAGAAGATCCAATAGAGACCAAAGGAAGTAGTGACCCAATAGTAGTTGAAGATTGAGAATCTGTTGCTGCCAAAGAAAAGAAGATCGTAGATAAGAAGAAGGTTGATTTGCATTATATTTTTTAAAAGAAGGAGAGATGCAAAGGTGATCCCAATTGGTCAATCAAAAACTAGCCAAAGTTTTAAAGGTTCATAGAAAAGGCATTGAAGGTGTTGTAGTTGTAGTTGCAGGAGCTTAGTCCATTAAAGGAGAGAACTAGTTGCTTCTAGAAGGGTTTGCAAATCATGATTTTTAGATATGGAGACATTATTTAGAAAAGAAGGTGAAGTCCATCAAAAGTATAGCCACCCCGCCAAAAAATTTCCTCTAAAGAGAAAGTGAAGGTGGAGCCACAAGTTGTAATTAATCTAAGTGAAAAATCATTTGGAGCAACTACCTATTGTTAACACGTAGGGTTGCACCTTGATGCTAAGCATGGAGGCTCAACAATACTATGTAACGTGGAAACACCTTTGAGCCTATTGGTTGTTCATAATGAAGGTGAATCTCTAGATTATGGGTTGGTTCCCCTTTTGATTTCCTAGAAACTAAAGATTTTTTGGGAAAAGAGAGAAGGCTTAATGATAATGTTGAAAAACAAAAACTAGGAGATGATGCACCTAAACGGTAAAAATACTTTGTACTTTTTGTTCAAACTCACAATCTCTCTCAAAATAATAGTTCTATTCTATACACAACTCAATCTTTTTACCAACCTATACAAAAATGTTTCAATGGAAGGTTGTGTTTCAGATTTTACTGCAGGAAAACAATGTGTTTTACAAATACAAGCTCTCTAAAATAATAAACATAGCAAATGACCTACATAACTTCTATATTCTTGCATGAAAATGGATTTAAATAAAAACGTAATTTGAAGATTCAAAACTGAAATCATAGAAACTAAGTCAAATCATTCATGAAATTTACAACACGAGGATTTTGAGAAGGCAAAAAAAATAATTTTTTGAATTGATAAAGGAATCTGCTTGTACAAATCATGAAAAATAAACTAAAAGTTGTTGAATATCAAAACTATAAAATCTAAGTTACAAAACTCTTTCTCTATGCAATGCATAAGAGAGAGAAATGTAAGAACTAAAGGAAAAAGCCTAAGCTTTGCTCCTTTAATACAAAACTCTATCTCAATGTACAAACTGGTGGCACTTGCAATGTAAGTGCACTCCAAAAATATCTCCTCCAAAGTGATTTATGAGAAAAGAAGAAAATCCCCAAAAAGGGGGCCCACAACTAGTCCAAATTAAGCTAAAATAGCTTGAAACTCCCTCTCTCAATAGTATAACCAAAGAGGAGTTCAAAATCAATTTATTTTGACTAAAATTCAACAAAAAATAACATTAAGTACCTCCAAATGCATGCATAAAGCTTTAGTTCCACCTCTTATATTTTTGCATGGCTTTTAGAACAAGGATAACTATTTGAATAAATATCAAATTCATTCAATTGTGATTTTTTTTAATATTTGTTATGTCATTGTTTTATGTCTCCATTTGCGTGACAAATATTAAAGTAATTTATATAATATCATCTTTAATATTCATTTACATACTCATTTTGTCTTATTTTCATGCAAAAATAAGGGGGGGACTTAATACATTAGGCAGATCATGTATTAAGTACTAGTTACAATGCAAACTGATGAAATAAAAGTGGAAGAAATAACTTGGGTCAGCCAAAAATTAGAGTTGCATTGGGAAACTTGAAAAAGAGTTTTAACCCTAACCTGAGCTCATTTTGCATTATTTCATTTGCTCTGCCTTTCACATATATTATTCCACTGCCATGAAGTAGCTAGGGTTTTGAAGATTTTATGCAATCTGGGACTATGGAATGTGTTCTTTTTTGCAAGTGAGTCATTTTCTCTGTGGTATTTTGATGAAAATACTGATATATTTTTCTTTTGGAAATAAAATATTGTTTGTTCCTAGTTTGTGACCAAAGGATGCTAAAATATGTTATTTTTTTGAGGTACTTTCTCTGAAATATAGCACATGTTACTGCTCTTGCCACTTCAATGTTTCTTCCAGCTTTGTTTGAGTTTCTTCCTTTATTTCTATCCTTGTGTATGAGAAACTCTTTGTTGGTATATATGGGTGATCCCACAATACTATTTTACAACGTTTGGCCAAACTGGACATTGAATTATTATTTTTAACTAAATCTTCACTTTCGGGCACCTATAGCGGCTAAACCATGCGGAATTTGAAGAGGATGCAAAGTAGTGATTTGTGAAAAAATTTCTATAGATTCTAAATATATATTTTTTCAAAAAATTTGGACTCAGATTGCACTTCATTTTCCATCTCCTTCAAAAACTAGTTTTTAATAGTAAAAACCATTTTTAAAGAGTGGCATTACTGGCTAACACATAAAAAAAATTCTATGAAGGAAAAAATTCTATTCTTTTGAATTTAGATTTATAACTATGATATCTAGTGCATGGAATTGGTTTCATAGCATTTCATTGAATATTTTTTTTAATTAAGTTTCAAAGTCAAACTAGTTATAATTTAGACATGATTTACTAGTTTTTGAGATCATATGACACTAACTGTCATGACTATCCTCTAATGAACTGTTTTGAAATTTGTATTTTCCTTGCCTCAACCTTTGAACTACAAACTGGAAGCTCTTGGACTATTCAAGGAGGTTTCTAAGACTACACTTCTTCATTAATCTATGATCTAAAAGGAGAGGCTCTTTTCCTTTCTTTGTCAAACCTTTTTCATTGTGATTATGTCATGGCTACATTAATAGTCAAAATATAGAACTTGATTTCCTGTATCAATTGTAGGCAATGTGGAGTCAATACTGACTATTTTCAAGCCAAATGTTTTTTCTTCCATTTGTTTCCCTTAGAGAATGAATTCTATTGTCCCCCTTTGAATTTCTCTATCTTTATGCATTATAGCATTATTCATTCTTTGATCTATAGGACTAATATGAATTTTGCATTTTGTTTGTTCTTCATGCCTCACTAGTTTAATGTTGATCAAAGTCCTTATAGACTATGCTTATAGTATGAAAACAACTTGCTTTAGTGGATTGTTTCTTTCCTCAATTAATCAAAATATCCTTATTTGATGTTTAGTGAGACTTGCATTGATGAAATTCATCCTTATCCCTCTCAAGAACTAAGAGGGAAGTATGCTGGGCTCAACCCTTGTGGGAGCCCATTTTTCTCCACATACTGTGATGTTGAAAGTATTAATCTTGCAATGGTAAATGTACCTATACCTGCATAGTGAACAAAGAAGTTAAATAAAAAATGATCTCAAAGCTTGATGATGATTGATGATTATTTTCTTTCCTAAATCATCATTATTCTAATGTATCTGATCTTCTGATTCTTATCTCTAAATTTTTGATATGGTGCTTAATAAGAAACAAATTCAATTCTTGCCTATTTAGTATGTAAGAGTGTTGGAATCCCAAGCTCTAACACACTTCCTTCTGACCCTTTCAAGCACTTCATGTAGACAACAATAAAACTTCGAGGAGGGATTGGAGATTCAAAGTTGATCAACTGTGGGGTTTTTCATTCAGGAAATGAATGGTCCCTCCTCTCTTATATGTTATTTCTTTCAATTATTCAATCTCCTTTTCTTATTGTATCATATTAGTTATTCCCATGGCTTGTGTGGGGAACTTATGAACATATTCTTTTGTAATGAATATAACAGCTATTTTATGCAAAGTTTGAAAATAATTTCACCTTTCTGTAAAACAATTTCATGCAATAAAATGAAAATTATTTCTATAGCATTGTTTGAATGAACATATCATATCTTTAGCAAAATTTTATGTACCTTACTTATGTTCAAGGTAGAAAGTCTTAGTGTTGTGCCAACCTAACTTGAATGGACTGAAAATTATAATTTAGGTAAAATTTAGGTGACCTCTACTAAATGCTTTCCTGCTAAGCATCCTTGAATAGTATCATAACTTATCCATTGGGCATAGGAGTCAGTTCTCACTTTTTGTAACTTAGAAAACTGTATGTAACTCAGGTATTAGAATTTAAACAATAGAAAAACAAAAACTACCATGGCTCTGAATAGGGCCAACAAACTATGCTACAACACTTCTTGGAAAACAAAAAAAAAACTTAAATAGATGTGCGATCAACACTTATTAACTAAAAAATTACCCTACCCTACCCTAACCAGTAGTGGTAAAGATTAGACAAAGCCAATAACTAGTATTGGGAGATAACTTCCCTTTCTGATTAAGAAAGGATGCTCTACAAGGTGATTTATTATTGATAAGATATGACCCATAAGAACATACCCTATAGAATGTTGCCAAACTCTCTGAAGAAAAAAAAAAAACTCACTCACCATCTGAACCTAATTGTAAATACTACTATTGTGGGATGAATAGGTAATTTGGCTCTATTGTTCTAAGGCTGCAACCTCCTCCTTGGGTACAATAGTAAAATGTGTCTCCTTATTTAGCTCTTTTCCAGCTAAATCCTTGACTGGATGTCCTCTTGCAAGGATGAAGATTTGGCTCATACTCCTAGTTTCTTGATTGAGATCTATTGTTGCATTCTCAACTTGGAAAGCAATGAATTTATTTTAATCATCTTCATGCCTAGAAACAAGCATGAAAAGTGGTGGCTTCTCCTTGTTCATTTCCAACTAGGCTAGATGTCGAATAGAAGATCATTTTGACAAACTTATGCCCAAACACATAGTGTTGTTTTTCTCTTAAAAATTTATTGCTCTTTCTTCATGCTGATTAGAAACCCCTGGAAAAGAGGTCATTTCCTCTTGATGCTCTTGCTTATCATGAATATTTTCCTCTTGAGATGCTATTTTGACATCTAAATTTGAACAAAAAACCTCTAATTCATCCCAAAAAGAGTCATCTTCAAAATCTTCTTTCATTTTTTGCATAAGAGGATTCACCTTAGATTTAAGATCATCCTTTTGAAACATAATTTTTGACCTGGGTGTTTTTTCAATCTGGTAAACTTCTTCATGCAAAGAATTTTCATAAACCTCCAAAATAGGGCTATCATTTTGCTCTTTCGTATAGATTGAGGCTTCAATCTCATCCTTGCCTTCATGAACCAATGGTACATCAAGTTTTATAATATCTTCTGGCTATCCCAACTCAACTAGTAAATTGGGTACCTATATTCTTTCTTCATCTTGCTAAACAAAACTAGGTAGTTGATCAAACAAAGAAACCAATTCTTCCTCTTCATGTGGTTCCTTCTCCAATGAAATTTGAGCATCCTGTCTTTGCAATTGAAGATCTTTACCTTGTAAGCTCTATACTTTTCTTTCATTCATCTTATAAAAAGCATTAGAAATTTTTTCAAATGAATCAAAATGCAAGGGATATAGTGGAAAGATTGATTGAACATCCTCTTCACATGAATAATCTTTATAATTAGCTAGGGGGTATGTGTAGGATCATCATGGAAAAAATAGGCCCTTAAGTGGCAATGAAAATTCAGAAAATCAGAGTTAGGCAACTTGATGTAAAAATTTGAATAAGTTGTCTATATTATTTAAAAAATATGTAACAATAGAATTTGTAGCAAATTGAATGTAGTTTCTAAAATACTAGCTTTATTTTGTTTTTAAAAAAATCCATTTGGTGAAAATTTGAAATTTCAATGGAGTATTACATAAATTTTAGGGAAAAAATAAGAAGTAGGTGTCTATCTGACCACCCTAACCACAATAAAATGATAATATTTTTTTTTATAAGATTTTATATATAAGTAGAGGACTCCTGTCCTGATGTGATGCATATTTTTTTGTAATTTTTTCCAAGTTAATAATTAATTATGAATTTTTCATTGCAACTTTTAAAAAATATAAAAACTCATATGCTTGACCACCTTAACTTGGTGAAAAATTCATGAAGTTCAATTATTATTTTTTAATCCTATAGTATGTGAAGCATAGAATGTGACACATGTTTCATATTTGAAAAATGTGATATTGTTTGAAAGCTATAGATTTTTTTTCAATCATCCTATCAATCAAGACTTTAGTCATAATTCAAATAGAAAATGAATAATAATTATTTATTAAATTCAAATTAAAGCATAATTTATATTGGTAGAAAGCTGAGAATCTCCTTTAAAAACCCTTTTCATTTCATCAATTTTGGCTAAAAAAAAATCCGTCAACCACATGGGCCATCATATCACTTACATATCTCCACTTTTTGGCCCATCATGATCTTGCACATACCCTAGGGACACAGTACAAACAACAAGAACCTCTACTCATCCTGCCATATAATTTATTTTTCATGCTTGCTTCCATGTACAAAGTCAAATTTCTCATCTTGTATATTATGTGGAGGCTTCTAGATAACATATGACTCCTTTTTTTCCTTCACTAACTCTTTCTTTTTCCCATTATACCAACTTGGAATCTTGATTGATTTAGGTTCTACAACCTTTTCCTCTTTTTGATCTTGGATTGGTATACAAGGAATGGCCTTATCAAAATTTGGCATTTTAAAATCAGGATGCTTGGTCCAAGAAGGCCACCATGGTTGTTCAATACTTTGACGACTTGGTTCATGCTCTTGATATGACTGAAACTTAGGATTACTGGACTATTTTTGGGTAGCTTCAACTTGTAAGCAAGTATGAACTTGGGCCAGAAGTTGACTCATTTTTTCCTCCTCTTCTTCATGCTTTTTCTTTTCTTTTATCTCTTTTTGATAACAAAAGGCTTCATAATATTGTTGTTCCTATTATTGTTCTCTATTGATCTTTTCTATTTTCTTTGTGAAGTCAATAAATATACTATTTATGCTTGCAATATCCTCCATTTCACTCTCTTGGAGTTGGTTGGGAAAGGTATACTATTGGCTTTGAATAAAATAGGCTTCTTGAAGTTGATTTGGCTTATGTATAGGTTGCCAACCAGGCTAAACTAGGTTGGGTGGGAGGTATTCATATTGTGCATGTGATGTAAGCAAGGTGACTCCCAACTAAACTAAGGGATTATGATCTTTCACATGTACATTAAGAGGCATCTAACAAGATAAAGATGCTCTTACAAACTCAACTTATCCTCAAAACACACCCTAAAGGCATGTAGCCTCAAAACACAACTTTGCACAATATCCTTTAGACAAGGTCATCCAGAGGCCTTAAAATTATCATTTGAGAGACACTTCAACTCCTGACACAACATACCAATAGATCCAATAAGGTTTCTTTGAATTTTTTTTGAAAACCTTTACACTTCCCCTATTTTAAACTACTCAATCAGCCCTCTTTTACAAAGGAGGTCCCTCCTAAACAACTATTTTTCACTCAAACTCAATGGAAAAACTCTCACTTTTCATGTAATTTCCAAGGGTTTATTCAATCTCCCAGCACCCAAGCTTTCCAAACTCAACCAATGCATCTAACACTTCAAAATCACCCTACACAAACTCAATCTACACTCACTTGGTCAGTTCCAACAACAATTAATCAAAACCCTTCACTAACTCACCATTTTCATAAGGAAAACACTCAATTTTACCCTAGGGCATCATCCCAATTCTCGCAACTCAACTCCACTACCAACCAAAACATGGAAATTTTTTTTTAGAGAGAGTATTGGACCCATTACATGAGAAAAATTAAGTACAAAAAGTGGAATGGGTCAGTTTGACATTTTAGAAGGCAATCAACCCTTAAATCTATGTTAACAGGGCTGCTTCAGGAATTTAAAAGAGATCTTCCACAAAATTGGATTTTAGACTCTCAAACTTGATGGAAAATAAAGGTAATTCATGTATCCACATAGTACAACATGTTATAGAGAATCTACATCCTATATGGTTCTATATAGTACAAGGAGTGTTTAGAAAACAAAGAATTTTATAGAAAAAACATTGTATTATGTTGGGAATTCTTCAATACATCAATCAACTAACTATATTCAAGCCTTTTGGGGATTTTTATAGATATTACCACAAAAATATAACTAACAAACACCTATAACTATTCTCCAATTCTATGACCCTTCGTATTCCCTAAAAGTTGCATTTTTTTCAATTTTTGCTTAACAACAATTACATCTTTTTGCAAATTTTGCTAACAATATCCATTCATTTACATAAATGGTCTTTTAGACCTTATTTAGCATAAATAGACTTAATAAACCCCTAGAATCACCTATTGACCAACCTATCAACCTTCAAATGATCAAATTTTGATAATAAGGCTTAGGTGCTCCTGCACCATACAACCCCACAAAAAAGAACTCATGCCACATGAGTTGTTTCTTGTACCAATTTCTCCAAGCTTCACACATATTCCTCTAGTTTGCAAACACTTTCCATTGGTCCATACACTATGATCCTCCAATCTGCTCTACATCCTCAACTTTGTTTTTAGTTGAATATTTCTTCATCTCTGCCATCAAACCTGATGTTTTCCCTCTCCCTACTCTTTGATAAAAACCTAATGATTTATTTTTCTTTACACCTACAAACAAAAAATTGTTATTAATCCCTTAATATATCTCCCTTTTTACATCAGTTTCATGCTTGCAACTATCCTCAACACTTTTTCCAATCTATCCTCTCTTCACTGTCATCAATTTTATTGTCTTGTCCACATTTTGTACCATTGTACCATCAAATATACACCCTAATGTACCTATATATCTTACTACTTTTTCTTTCACCATTCTTCCAATCAATGGACATACCATCGTACCAACCAAAACATTCTTATTCCAATCTACTAGCAACAAACCTGAATTATCTTTCTCACCTATTGTCCCAACATTCCCAAGTTTTGAAACAACTGTAACACCTATCTTTTTGTCTTCTCTTGTAACTTCAACAAGCTCTTTCTTTCCACACATGATTACCTTGGCTTTACCCTTATCATCTTCCACCAAAAGATTCAAAACAAAATTACATCCATCCTTCTCTATAGTATACATGTGTTCTCTCTCCCATCATACAATGCACGCCTCTCATACTGCCAGGGCCTGCCTAGGAGTAAACAAAAACAATCCATAGGAAAGATATCACAAACTACCTTATCTCTATAAATCCCAATTTTAAACTCTACCACAACTTTTTCATTGACCAACAAATATTTCCCATCAATCAACCAAGACACCGTATAAGGTAACTCATGAGGAAATTTTTTGCAACTTCACTTTATTAACCATATCACTCAACACTATATTTTTTAGTAGAGCCAAAATCAATAACAATCTTGCATACCTTATTCTTGCACTTACATCTGGTCTTGAAAAGACTCTTTCTTTTCAATGGTTCCATATCCTTTGCTTCCTTCAAAATAGTCTTCCTCATCATCAACATTTCACATATTTCAAGAGCATCACATAGACTTGCATAATTTGTACTCTCACACTCCTCTTGAACTAATTGAGCCCTCCTTTCAATCCAATTTTCACCTCTGCTAGATGAACTACCAAAAATTTTAGGACACTTCCAAAAAGGATGACCATATTCATTACAATTATAACATCTCCATGCAAAAGTATTAGAATTTATACCACCACTAAATCTACCTCTACCTCTAAATCCTCTTGTAGCATCAACACCTTGCTACTTACCTTTACTTTCTTCTTCTTGTTCCTCAAATGGTTGTCTTGTTGTAGGGATTGATCCTCTGCCTCTTGTGTTATTACCTCCACCTATAACATATTTCTCTTGCGGGCTGATGCAAGAAGTTGGGTCCACAAAAAGCTCAAAAAGTGGAAGTGTTTTTGTTGTTTTTCATAATTTGTCACACTTGGACTGAAAATTTGAGGCACTTACACAATGAATTTTAAAAAGAATCAGTAATATGAAAGTTTGAATTTTGAATCTAGTTTCTAAATATGTAAATTATTCAAATACCCAAATTGTAGAAATTAAATTTTGATAGGGATCTATAATAACCACTTTTTAAAAGTCCCTATTTTTTTACCATACCATGCACGTGTACGGACACCACTTTTTGACCCAAATAAAAGTATTTTGCTAATTCCTTTTGAGGAAAGAGAGCTAACAACATGAAGATTGATGAGGAATTTTTTTTGTAATTTTTTGTTGAATTTTTTTGTTTTTATTAAATTTTTATTGGCCTTAATTGTTGTTTTTAAAAATCAACGTGTACGGACAACATAATTTGACCTAAACTAAACATTTTTTGAAACTTTTTTTTTTCATTTTGTAAAGAATTGTCTAAAGATTGATGTCATATAATTTTTTTTACAAGAAACTTCACCAAAAAAAAGTTATTAAAAAACAAAAAAAGCTTGATATTTCATGTTTAAGGACTAGTTTGCTTTGAAATTAATTTAAAAATATCAAATATAATCCAATATTAATAAAAATTATATATTTGGAAACAAGAAATCATGTTCTTTAATGGGTTTTAATTTTATAGATTGATTCAGAAAAAAAGTCCATCAACCATATTGTCAAAGATGGACATTCTTCTTCAATCTACCTTAGTTTTTTAGTTGTAGGTCAAAGGCTAAGGCTCAGATTGCCAAGCCTTTCCCGAGCCTAAAACCAAGGCTGCAAGTGGGTTGGAGATTCAAGTTTTTAATAACGCGTATGCATTTTTAAAAATGTGTACGCGTTACAAAACGCATATGCACTCTTTATTTGTTTGATTATTTTTTTTAAAAAATGCTTTTTAGAAACGTGTACGCATTTTAAAACGCGTACGCGTTTTGAAAAGACAAACGCATACGCGTTTTGAAACGCGTACGCGTTTCTAAAAAGCAAAATGCGTACGCATTTCTAAAAAGTATTTTTTTAAAAATAAATTATTTGTATGCACTCAAAAACGCATATGCATTTTATAACACGTACGCGTTTTATAACGCGTACGCATTTTATAACACATACGCATTTTTTTAGGCTCAGGAACCCAATGCATAACGCATACGCGTTTTCTGCGAGATTTTTTTTTTTGGCTGAAACTTCCCCTCTTCGTGGACCCAACTTCTTGCACTTACTTTTGCCTTCTTTTGATCTTTTCCTCAACCCTAATTACCAATTGAAAACACTCTTCAATAGTTTTAAGGTTAGCAACAACAAGTTAATCTTGAATACTAAATTTGAGACCACCTAGGTATCTAGCCACTTTTTCAACTTCATCTTCATGTCTTCTTGACCTTATACTTATTTTATAAAATTTATCTATATAGGCCTTAACATCTAGATCTTTTTCTTCAATCCTTGCAATATTTTATACAATTGAACTTCATAGTCTTTTGGAAGAAATTTACCTTTCAGGTTTTGTACCATCTTGTCCCAAGAAACTACTCTTAACTTGCCTTGTTTTCTCCTTTCTGTTTGCTCATAGTCTCACCATAGAAGAGCATGACCTTTGAGTTTTTTTTTGCCACCTTCACTTTCTGTTCATCTAAAATGTCTTCTCTCAAAGTGATTGTCCATAGTAGCAATCCAATCAAGCAACTCTTCTTCATTTAAATTTCCACCATACATAGGAAGATCAACCTTTACCTTCATAGAATCACCTTTAAATTCCTTGCACAACTTTTCCATCCTATGATATTCAGGGTCTAACTCATCATCCACATCTTCATATTCTTCACCTTCCTCCTTTATTTAACTCTCATCATTTTCATTTATTCTTTTGTTTGTCTCCAAGGCAGCAAGCCTTTCCAACATAGCATTGTGTGACTCCAAAAGCTTAGCATGCTTCTCCTCCATTTCCTGCAACTCTCTAGCAACACCAACACCCTTCGAAGGCATCTTTAGAAACTTATCTTTTCACCTTCCAACCTGCAAAATCCAACCAAATCACCAATAGGGATCTACTAATTGTTCTTTGATACCACCTGATGTAAGCAAGGTGGCTCCAAAATACACCAATATATTAGGATCTTTCACATGGAATGTAAGAGGCATCTAACAAGATTAAGATGCTTTTACAAATTTAACTTATCCTCAAAACACACCCTAAAGGCTTGTAACCTCAAAATAAAACTTTGCATAATATATTTTAGAGAAGGTCATCCAAAGGCCTACAAAACATCATTTGAGAGACACTTCAACTCCTGACACAACATACCAACAGATCCAATAAGGTTTCTTTGACACAAATTTGAAAACCTTTACACTGCCCTTATTTTACACTACTCAATTAGCCCTTTTTTACAAAGGAGGTCCCTCATAAACAACTATTTTTCACTCATAGTAAATAGAAAGACACTAATTGTGTTACGAAACAATAAAATCCATCATCAATTCACAAGTTCAAGACTACTAGGATGTTGATCCAACAAATCCTCACTTTTCATGCAATTTCCAAGGGTTTATTCAATCTCCCATCACATGGGCTTTCCAGACTCAACCAATGCATCCAACACTTCAAAATAACCATGAAAAAATTCAATCTACACTCACTTCATTGGTTCCAACAACAATTCAACAAAACCCTTCACTAATTCACCATTTTCATAAGGAAAATACTCAATTTTACCCTAGGGCATCATCTAAATTCTCACAACTCAACTCCACTGCCAACCAAAACATGGAAACACATAAATTAGAGATTATTTAACCCATTCGATGAGAAACAACAAGTACAAAAAGTGGAATGGGTCAATTTGACATTTTAGAAGGAAATCAACCCTTAAATCTATGTTAAGAGGGTTGCTTCAAGAATTTAAAGAAATCTTCCACAAAATTGAATGTTAGACTCTCAAACTTGATGGAAAAGAAATTTAATTCATGTATCCACATAGTAAAACACATTTTAGAGCATCTACATCCTATATAGTTCTGTACAGTACAAGGAAAGTTCAGAAAACAAAGAATTTTACAAAAAAAGCATTGTATTATGTTGGGAATTCTTCAATACATCAATCAACTAACTATCTTCAAGAATTTTGAGGATTTTTATACATATTCCCACCAAAATATAACTGAAAAACACCTATAACTATTTTCAAATTCTATGACCCTTCATATTCCCTAAAAGTTGCATTTTTTCTAATTTTTGCTTGACAACAATTACATCTTTTTGCAACTTTTGCTAACAATATCCATCCATTTACATAATAAATGGTCTTTTGAACCTTATTTAGCATAAATAGACTCAAAACACCCCTATAATCACCTATTGACCAACTATCAACCTTTAAATGATCAAATTTTGACATTAAGGCTTAAGTGCTCTTACACTAGCATGTCAGCTTCTTTTTAAATCAAAGGAATTGTGTATAAAACCAGCATAATGATCAGCTTGATCAGGATGGAAAGAGGGTACTCTAGCATATTCTTAATGAAATGAAGCATGATGAAAAATTTCTTCATGAAATGGATACATTTTTCAACTTTCATATAAGTTGGAATCTTATTGAAATGCCCAGAAACTAGAATATCAAGATTGATCTTTAAAACATTAAAACATACCAGCACTTTTTCCACCTTAAAACTAGTAGATTTGAGCTTGGAATTGCCAAATGTGTGTATATTTTTCCTCCAAAGGCTGATCTTATTGATATAAACAACTAATATCAAGAATATACATGAGAAAAATTTGGACTGAAATAGTCCAATCGAGTCCCACTAGCATGCAAAAACTATTAACATGTAGGATTCCACCCTGATGCTAAGCTTGGAGGCTCAATAATCTTGTGTAACATGGAAATGACTTCGATCCTATGGGTTGCTCATAATGAAGGTGAATATCTAGATTATGGGCTGGTTCCCCTTTTGATTTCTTAGAAACTAAATTTTTTTTGGGAAAGGAGAGAAGGATTAATGATAATGTGGAGAAATAGAAACTAGGAGGTGATGCACCTAAATGGTAAAAAGACATTATACTTGGTTTTCAAACTCACAATCTCTCTCAAAAGAACATTTATATTCTATGCACAACTCAATCTTTCAACCAACCTATACAAAAGTGTTTAAATGGAAGGTTGTGTTTCAAACTTTGTTGCAAGAAAATCGTGTGTTTTCACAACTACAAGCTCTCTAAAAAAATCAACACAAACAATGACCTGCATAAGTTCTATATTCTTGCATAAAAATGGCTTTAAATGACACCTAATTTGAGGATTCAAAACTGAAATCACAAAAACTAGATCAAATCATTCATGAAATTTACAACACAAGGATTTTGAGAAGGCAAAAAAAATTACTTTTTTAAATTGATAAAGGAATCTTCTTGTAAAAATCACAAAAAATAAACTAAAAGCTGCTAAATATCAAAACTGTAAAAGCTGAGTTACAAAACTCTTTCTCTTTGCAATGCACAAGAGAGCAAAAAGTAAGAACTAAAGGAAAAAGCCTAAGCTTTGCTCCTTTTATAGAAAACTAGTATCAAGGTGCTAAGAGATGGTAGTTCTAGTCTAATTGCACTCCAAAAATATCTCTTCCAAAGTGATTTATGAGAAAATTAAAAAATCCTCAAAAAGGGGGCCCACAACTACTCCAAATTGAGCTAAAATAGCTCAAAACTCCCTTCTCAACCAGTCTAACCAAAGAGGACTTCAAAATTAGTTCACTTTGACTAAAATTCAACAAAAAATCACTTTGAGTACCTCCAAATGCATGCGTAAAGCTTCAGTTCCACCTCCTCTTATATTTTTGCATGGCTTTTAGAACAAGGATAACTATTTGATTTAATATTAAGGACAATCAGTTATGAGTTTATTTAATATTTGTTATTTGATTATTTTATCTGTCTATTTACATGAAAATATTAAAGTGATTTACATAATATCATCTTTAATATTTATTTACATTCTCATTTTGTCTTATTTTCATGCAAAAATAAGGGGGAAACTTAATACATTAGACAAATGTATTAAGGCCCAAGTATTAGTCACAATGCAAAATTATGAAATAAAAGTGGAAGAAATAACTTGGGTCGACCAAAAATTAGAGTTGCATTGGGAAGCTCAAAAAAGAGTTTTAACCCTAACTCAAGCTCATTTTGCATTATTTCATTTGCTTTTCCTTTCACATATATGTTGTTGCGCCGTCATGAAGTCACTAGGATTTTGAAGATTTTGTGCAATCTGGGACTGTGGAATGTGTTCTTCTTTGTAGGTGAGCCATTTTCTCTATGGTATTTTGATGAAAATGTTGATATCTTATTCTTTTGGAAAGAAAATATTATATATGCCCAGTTTGAGACAAAAGGAAGCTGAAATCTATTATTTTTCTAAGGTACTTTCTCTGAAATGTAGCACATGCCACTGCTCTTGCTACTTCAATTTTTCTTCTAGCTTTGTCTGAGTTTCTTCCTTTATTTTTTTCCTCGCGTATGGAAAACTCTTTATTGGTATTTATGAAACTTGAATACTTTCTTTTGTTGCCTTGAAAATTATTTCTCCATATACATGCATTGTACATGCTTTTCACAAAGTGTTTGAGAAGCTTTAAGAGAAATCTTTTGTAGTATGTCAAAAACTAATTTATTCATCTTCATTGTCCCAAACTAGTGAAGTTTCTTCTCAAACCACAAACTAGATTTTCATGAAATTTAATGGGGTTTTCAACTAACTATTTCCTAATTTCTTTCCAAAAATCATGAAAACTGAGTTCATGCTTTTTGATATCACTATCACTATCATGATCATCCTCTAATGAACTATTTTGAAATTTGTATTTGACTTACCTCAACTTTTGAACTACAAATTAGAAGCTCTTGGACTATTGAAGGAGGTTGATATGACTGTACTGCTTCCTTAATCTATGATCTAAAAGGAGAGACTATTTTCCTTTCTCTATCAAACCTTCTTCATTGTGATTATGACATGGCTACATTGATAGTCAAAATATAGAACTTGATTTCTTGTATCAATTCTAGGCAATGTGAAGTCAGTAATGACTATTTTCTAGCCAAAGGTTCGTGCCTCTATTTGTTTCCCTTGGAGAATGAATTCTATTGTCCTCCTTTGAATTTATCTGTCTTTAGGGTATGTGGAGGATCATCATGGAAAAAACAAGCCCTTAAGTGGTGATGAAAATTTTAAAAAATTAGAAATAGGCAACTTGATGTAAAGATTTGAATAATTTATCTATATTATTTCAAAAATATGTAAGAATAGAATCTATAGAAAATTGAATGAAGTCTCTAAACTACTAGGTTTATTTATTTATTTTTAAATCTATTTGGTGAAAATTTGAAACTTTAATGTAGCAGTACTTAAATTTCAGGGAAAACATAAGAAGTAGGTGTCTATCTGACCACCCTAACCACAATAAAATGATAATATGTTTTTCTAATATTTTAGATATAAGTAGAGGAATCATGTCCCTATGTGATGCATATTTTTTTGTAATTTTTTTCCAAGTAAACAATTAATTATTAATTTTTTATTACAACTTTTAAAATATATAAAAACTTGTATGTCTAACCACCTTAACTTGGTCAAAAATTCATGAAATTCATTTTTTTAGTTTTTAATCCTATATTATGTGAAGCATATAATGTGGCGCATGTTTCGGATTCAAAAAATGTGATATTGTTTGAAAGCTATAGATGTTTTTCAATCAACCTATCAATCAAGACTTTAGTTGTAATTCAAATCGAAAATGAATAATAATTATTTATTAAATTCAAAGTAAAGCATAATTTATATTTGTGGAAATTTGAGAATCTCCTTTAAAAACCCTTTTCATTTCATCAATTTTGGGTTAAAAAAAGTCATCAGCCACATGGGCCATCATATCACTTACATATCACCAGTTTTTGGCCCATCATGATCCTGCACATACCCATTATGCATTATAGCATTACTCATTCTTTGATCTATAGGACTAATATGAATTCTACCTTGTTTTTTTCTTCATGCCTCACTAATTTAATGTTGATCAAAGTCCTTGTGGACTATACTTATAGTATGAAAGTATCTTGCTTTGGTGGAGTGTTTCTTTGCTCAATTAATCAAAATCTCCTTATTTGTTGTTTAATGAGATGTGTATTGATGAAATTCATCCTTATCCCTCTCAAGAACTAATAAGGAAATATGCTAGGCTCAACCATTTTTCTCCACATACTGTGATGTTGAAAAGATTAATCCTACATTGTAAAATGTACCTATACCTGCACAATGAACAAAAAAGTTAAATAAAACAATGAGCTCAAAGCTTGATGATGATTAATGATTATTTTCTTTCTTGAATCATCATGATTTTGATGTATTTTATCTTGTGATTCTTTTATCTCTAAATTGTTAATATCGTTCTTAATAAGAACCAGATTGAATGCCTTTTTGTTTGGTATGTAAGAGTGTTGGAATCCCGATCTCTAACACACTTCCCTTTGACCCTTTTTGGTACTTCATGCAAAAAACAATAGAACTTCGAGGAGGAACTAAAGATGAAGCTAATAAACTATGGGGTTTTCCATTCATGCAATGATAGATCCCTCCTCTCTTGTATTCCATTTATTTCAGTTATTCAATGTCTTTTTCTTATTGTATCATATCAATTATTCTCATGACTTGTGTGGGAAAATTATGAACATATTCTTTCGCAATGAATATAACAACTATTTTATGCAAATTTTGAAAATAATTTCACCTTTCTATAAAACAACTGCATGCAATAAACTGAAAATTCTTTCTATAGCATTGTTTGAATGAACATGTATGAGGTCTTTAGAAAAATTTTATGTACCTTTCTTCTCTTCAAGGTAGAAAGTATAAGTGTTGTACCAGCCTAACCTGAATGGGCTGAAAAAAATAATTTAGGTCACACCTATATCAATAAAATATAGGTTGCAAATAGATCCACACCAATTAAAGAAACTAACTAAGAGAGGGAGAAATATCAATTTCTATGGAAAGGATCATGGAAGGTGCAAAGGATGGAAATGGCTGACATATGGGTTAAATGATAGACTTTAGAAATATATAACTATCACTTTAAAATAAGTTTGTCACTTCCCAAGTGGTATGAGGAAGAAGTGACCAAAGTATAGCCATAAATCTTGGATGAAAGGTTTGTTTTTTTCACATATTTTTATTTGGAGTTTTTAAAGAATTGTCCCAAAGCTTTAGCCACTCTAAAGAAGGATTCAACCAAGATAAGAAGTTCAACAAAAAGGTAGATGTTGATGAACAAATGATTATTGAATATGAAATGAGGAAATGAAAGATTGTTGAGATATGAAAGAGGAGTTGTTAAATGATCATAGGATCAAAGGAGGGTAGAGAAGTGAAGGCATAAATTTCTAAGGAAATAATATGGTTGAATACAATAGCATTATGTGTTTTTGTAATAAATATATGAGGCTAGTAGTGTCAATTGAAGTTAGGATTCCCAAGCACCAATAGTGTAGCTCAAAGGGAGGTATTGAGGGAAAAAGTTATATCACACTTGAACCTACAATGGACTATTAACAAGAAGGCCAAAGATTTTAGTTAGAGCATCCCAACAACAAATTGGGATTTCCTATCTACAATCCATAGAACTTGATGATTGTAGATGCAAAAGCATTAAGAAAGAAATTTGTAGTTGTGATCAAAGGAGGGTGTTGTAAATATAATCCCAACTACTCTAACTAAACCTATCTTCTTTATATAAGCCTTCATAACATCATTGAAGAAAAAATAAGAAGAAAGACTTTGAAATAAGATTTTAAAATATTTGAAAGGATATTATATTAATTCCTTTGTAGGCTTCATATATTTTCTAGGTGCAATGAAATATATTATTTTATTCGAGCTATCATCTATCATCCACGTAATTACTTAACTCACTATATTTTTTTGAGTTTGTTTTTGTATGTACTCACTCTTAATAGTATGTTTTTGTAGAGCTATAATAATTTTTAATAGTCAAATGTAATGGTGTTGTATGGATGAGTTGAAGCCCAGTCTTTGTAATATCTCATTATTGTAAGGAGAATGCAATGGTAGTACATTTTTCAATGAGTATAAGCTCAATAAATTGTCATACTATAAGGGTTTACAATGTTTTTTGTTAAAGAGAAACATCTACAAGAATCTCAAGAAGATTTGTAATGATGTTTAAGAAGGAACTCAATGTTTGTATTGTTTTTCTATGAATCAGAAGCAGCTCAAAAAATCTTTGTAATGTTTATTTGTGATGAATATTGAATTTCAATGTCTCTATTTCTTTTTTTTCCCCATTTCAAATTCCATTACCCTAGAGAGACAACATCAAATTTAAATTAATTAGACAACATACATTTACAACTAGCAATATCTAATATGTGATTTTCAAGACATGTTCATTCAATGAAAATGGCTCAAACTTTACTCAACTACAAAATAGTGATAGGTTTCTATAGGAACTAAAAAAAATAGCACACCTAAAATCCCTACCTTTCTATCCTAAATCATTATGGTTAGTGCCACACCAAATTTGGTACATCATTTCTTTTATTTAGCTAAGTGCACTCTTCCAACATATTTAATTTCCTAGTTTATGTTTTAATTAAAAATTATATACTCCCACATCTATCATTTATTAATCTAGCTTAGATTATTCTTATGCACTTGTATTTTACTGTTGTTCTATATTACATTTAAGGAAAGGTTATTTTCCTCTACAACTATATTATGTGCTCATTTCCACTTTATGTTTAGATATGGTTTCTATACTAATTATTGTATACCTTATGATTTTATCCTTCATTTTGTGCATATTATTTAGATAGCCCCATTTAGGCTATCTTTTATGGAATCTCAACATCTAAAATATGGTACATAGAATAAACCATAGTTATTATCATCTTATACTTGTTTCAATAACTAGCTTTTTTCATAAATTCTCACATTTATTGGCTTAGGTCAATTCCAAATTTCTAATTTAGTGATATAGCTCACTTCTACACTTGTATAGATTACCTTTATTTTTGAAAATTCTCATTTAAATTCAAATTAAGATCCACCCATTTTCTATCCATATAGTTTGTGGTTTGTTGACTTGATGCATGAATATTTTCATTTGACACTTTCAAAAAATTTCTGAAAAAAAAAAAATCTTATTCATTTGAAACATATAACAAACACGTGGAATAAAATGTCATTTATTACACATCATATAGCCTGAAAGGAATCATAGATAGTGATATAAACGTTGTATTAAAATTTTAGGGTATACTTCATGACTTAAAATTATTCCCAATCTTATTTATATTTTTTGACTTAGCATCCTTCCATAGGTTGATATGAAGGGAGAAGTATCCTTGTCACGTGACAACTCTTAGACATAAATTGAACTAGGTTTTTAAATCCAATTAATAACTTTGAGGTGAGTTGAAAGTGAACATTTTCAAATTAATAAATATCATATTGTAAGAGAAGGGGGATTCACTACTCACGAGTCTCTTCATTCTCAATAGAATCTCAGGGAGTGAACTACTCTTAACTACCTCAAGAAATACTAAATAAAGAAATTACAAAGAAGGTTGTATTAAGGATAATTATTCAACTGTAGTGTAGGAAAAAAGTATCCCTTTTTAACACTTAATCTAGAAATAATTAATAATAAAATGAGTGTAATTATGACTTAATTTAGTGTTGCGATATGTTTTTTATATTCACGTTAAGTTTAGGGCCCTTTAAAATTAAATGGACTTATTTAGGGTGTTGTAAGGTGTACCTTTACACTTTCACACTAATCTAAGGCTTTATTAATTGGTTGAGGTTAATTTTCCTTAATTGGCCCCTTTAATTAAAATCCAAGCCTAATTAAATATAAATTCCAAGGGATAAAACCCGACATTGATAAATTTCATATCACAACACTTAACTTTGGAAGATGTGTGTCTTATGTAAGTGACCTAGGACCCATTTTCCATAGGGTGAATGGGTCCTCACTTAGACCTATGACCCTGATTTTGTAAAATGTTTAACATTTATCGGTGTATGTCCTAGGTAAGTGTCTTGGGACCCATTCACCATATGGGGAATGGGTCCTCACTTAAACATAGGAAACCCCTTATAATATATTTTTGGTGTTAATTTAATGATTTTAAATCTATAATTCAATGTCGGCTTGTGATATTTGAATTTAAGGAACTAATGTTAAGATATGTATAAATACGAGATTATTTCACTAATTTCATCCTAGAGTTTCTATGCAAGCATCCTAATAAAAAACTTATGATCAAGAGAGAATTCAAGAGCATTTTCAAGGAATTCAAGAGAAAATTTGAAGAAGTTTATTGCAACAATCAAGATTCGATTGTCATGTCAAAGATTCATTGCATCATGCATGTTTTTTGAGCTAATATTTTGATGTACTATTCAAGATCAATTCAAGAATATTCAAAGGAATTATCTCGAATCAAGTTTCATGATCAAGATCTACATTCATTGAGGCCACTTCATGCAAGTTTGGATATTTGTAATCCAACGTTTCAATTAAGGTTTAGTGAGTTGTTACATATTGTTGTTCATTCATCATTCCTTTCATGCTTTTATTCATTTCAAGGTTTAATTGTCAAAACTAGGTTTGACCAAGGCAAACCCCCATTCACGTAACACACAACATTTTTCTCTTTTAGATGTGTGATTGCAGATTTTAGGTTGAAGATCATTTGAGGAACAAAGTTGAAGAAAGTTGCAAAAAATGTTATCAAATAACAAAAAATCTTAAAAAATATTTATTTTCAGCTTTATGATAGTGAACAACTAGAATCTGGGAGCGCATACATAGAAGAAAAGAACCCAAAAACCATTCTTTTAGGAGCTCTAGCTAGGACCCATTCACCATATGGTGAATGAGTCCTTTGTGAGGTATTAAAAGGCATCTTTGGTGATAGGTACACAACTTTCTCACCTTCCCAGATCTTTTTTTTCACAGTTGTTTGGGTTAGATTTGATTACTGATTCTCATTTGTACTTTGTAGCACATATTTTGAATAAGGAAAATAGGTGCATCATATCCCTTTTCATAAATTTTTCCCATGATCCCTATTTTTCACCATTTCATTTTGGTGAACATTGTAAGTGTGAATAAGTAATGAGTAAAATAACTAGAAACACCTCTTAATATGACATTATATCAATGAATGTAACCAACAATTAAACTATTAAAAACCATAAATCCATTGAAAGTGTCATATTGATCTCTATCTCCAAAGATTTATTAAACCACTATGGCTCTTAGATCATGTAAGCATTGTGACTATTAAAATGACAATCTCGAGAATGAGAAGTTGTCAAAATTCAGGAAACTAATCCTATATGATGATATTGCAAACTAAATTGACATGAAACTGATAAATGAAAGGTAAACTAAAACTAAGATGCAACCGTGATTATGATTCTATTGATGCTATGATTGCTAAAATGCTATTGTTGTGATGCTTGATTGCTTGATTTCTATTTCCTGCAGATTAAGATTGTAAAAAGTTGGGATCCATTTCTTGTTGAATGAGGTTGCATTTATAGATTTATGGCAGCATATTTGCACAGGGGCAAAAAAGTAGAGGCTTGGATTCAATCTAGAAAAGATTTTGGGACTGGTTCCTACCCATGAAAACACCAAGTAGGCTGATAGAAAGAATTGATGGAAGAGGATTGAGAGATTGATTCAAATTTGTCTCCAATTTGTCTCCATAGTTTCCCATGAAGATTGAGTCAATTAATTTAGACATAAATTACACATATAATATTTAATTTGATTTGTGCAACTTTTGAGCGAAAATAGGAAATAGCTATAGAATGCATTTCCATTAAATATTTGGATTTATTCAATTTAGGCAAGAAGATATTTAATTTAATAAAATAAACTTGAGAAGTCTATTTATTAATTAAATAAATATGGAAGAAGTGTGATAATTAAATAAAACAAAGTCAGAATTTTTTATATTTAATTTAGATAATGATGTGATTAAGATAATAGAAGAATTTAATAATGATAATTAAATAAATTTGTTTATTTAATTAAGAAGAAATACTGTAATAAAGATAGAAGAAATAAAAGGTGAACTATATAAATAAATATTTCTATTTATTTAATAGTAGAAGAATAAAAGGTTAATTAATCAAATAATTTATATTTAATTAATTAGATTGTCTAGACCATTTTTAGGTGTATACATTTTTCCCCTCTTTGAAGTGATGTGTTTACACATTACTTCAAAGAAAAAATTAATGTTGCTGCTAGTATCGACGAAAAAAATTAGTATGCCCCAGACATTAATTTTCAGGTGATTGATGATAAATGCCCCCTCGGGAGATAAATTTATGATTTTTTGGATTTTTTATTTTTTTTTCAAATTTTTTCAATTTTCTAATGATTTTTCAATGATTTGATGATGATTTGATGAAGATTCGTTGGTGAAATAATTTCTCCCGATTAATAATGTAGAAAGTTTGGCCCTAGATAAATTTGTATTAAGCCTCTTTATGTTTGATGTTTTTTGATCATGTCAACCTTTGATTTGATATTGATTGATGATCTTGATAGATTAGAAGATTATTGATCTCATGATAGGTGAGATTCAATGATTGATTGATTGACCTCATGATAGGCGAGGTTCATTGATATATTGATTGATTGACCTCATTGTAGGCGAGGATCAATGATAGATTGATGATTGACCTCATGATAGGTGAGGTTCAATAATAGATTGATTGATTGACCTCATGATAGGTGAGGTTCAATGATAGTCTCTCATGAGATTTCATCAAAGTCTCACCAAAGCCAATTAGATTGATAGGCGTATTGATTGATAATATTTTTGATTTGTGATATGTTATGATCATAGGAGGATTTTAGAGTTCTTCCCAAAGATGTGGGACATGATTCCTCATCTGGTGCAGGCTGATATAGATATCATCAGTTGATGTGGAAAATCTATAATGCAGATGCAAAACTAATATGAATGCAATCTAATTTAACCATGCAAATCTACATCTGCAAGCATTTGCATCTTAACAATCCATTTATCATGTTTTTTTATCATCATTGAGCTTTTAAAATGTTGAAAGTGAGTACAAGCATCAATGCTATATGTTAGACCAATGATGACCAGATTACTACTTTCATGTTTTTTGATACTGCAAGTTAACACAAGCATCTAAGTATAATTAAACTGAGATGACCTGAGCATATCTTGCATAAATCAGACAAGGATCAATTATTTTTGTATGTGAATTGGAATATCATCAGTGATACTTTTTAGAGCACGTCTCATTACAATTCACACATTAAATAATTAATTCACAAACAATAGACAAATAAAAATACCATTCTTCTTCCTTGCTTCTCTAGTTCAATACATCATTGAGTTACTCCAAAGAAATGATAACAAATAATCAAAGTACAACATATCCAACCTTTACTTAAAGTGTTTCAATCATTAGTCAGATTAGATTATCCATCTTGATTTGATTTTATGATGTTTTTGTGATTTTCAGTGATTTTGGATCAAACTTAACCTAAAGACCTATCCTAGGGGCCTCGAGGGCTAATCAAAGATTATCCTTGCCTATGTTATACTCGTAGAGACCACACAGTTCAACTATATGACTCTGTTTTTGACTTTTTGAGTGATTTTTGACATGTTTTTGGATTTTGATATGATATGGATGTTTGATCTGCTCCTGATTAAGTTGGGTTGTGTTTGTCCTCTTGTTGTTTGTCTATTTGATTAAGTTCATTTTTTTATTTCCCCCAGTGAGATCAGGATTTTTCCCCCAAGCTAGGGTGAGACACAACCACATTTGCCAAGATATGTAAATGAGATTTTATTGCACCTTTTTCAGATTTTTTAATTTTTTTGTTTTTTTTGTTTTTTGACTTTTCAAGATATTTAAGATGAAATGAGATGATATGACTGATTGAAGGAATAAGATGCCCTAGAATAGAGATAATGCAACCATGGATAATTGATAGATCAAAATGAAAGATTCACTGCAAAACATGTCACACAAGCAACATATCTCTTGTCGCAAGATGATAATGGTTGATTGATTAAGATGATAGGAATGATTGATTCCATAAGGCATGATGATGATAATGTTGGAGTTGAGAAGATACAACACCACAGAAGCCCAAAAGATCTTTGCAAGCAAATAACCTATTACAAGGAGAAACAAAGAGAAGCAACAAAAGAAATGGTCAAGAATGTGGAGCAATGTATTCACCTGAAAATGTAAAATGAATAATGATACAAAAGATAGTTTTCAACTACATATAGATCAAAACCCTAAAAAGGAAAACCCTAGGCTTGCACAATAATAATTAATAAAGTAATTAATTATTATGTACCTAATGTTAGCTTAAGTGAAAAAAGAGTTAAAAGGAAACTTTACGTAATTAAACAAATATTGTTTAATTAATAAAGTAAATGTCCAATTACTCTAACAGATAAGATTGATGATTGTTGATGATTTTTGATGATTGATAGACAAAATATATGCAGATTGGACAATGTTTGAAAGCTAGGCTCAAATTTGATTTGCATGATAAGATTCAAGGTTGAAAAGGGACATGGTGACATGGATTTTGATAAGCTAGGAGATATGGAATGGAAGAAACCAAGGATAAAAATAATGAATTGTATGATCAAGATCAACCAGATAAGATATAGACACAAGGCCCAAGTATTTTTCCCCTATTCCTCATCAAGACCAAGGAAAGTAAGAAATGATGTATTTAGTAAGAATGATGGAATATCGATAAGATGAAAGATATGCTATGGAAGATATGGATAAATTGTATAGGATAAGATATATGATGTTCAAGAAGATCCTTAACCTTTTCAAGATCAAAGGTGGAAATGTAAGGAATGAACATAGAAAGGATAATGACCATGAATGATAAGATGGATGAAACTTGTCCCTAAGTGTAGTGTGCAAGAGGAATATGGAAGATAGGATATGGATGATATGGAAATAGAGGAAGGACTTAAGCATCAAATTTCACAACCAAATATTTCCTATAATAAACCATGGAAATGGGAATTAGACTCCTAAATGTTGGCAGATATGATGGAAGAATCTAAGGACTTATGCAAAGGTTTGGATTAAAGGAGAATGATGGGGGATGAATGTTCGATAATGAATAGGAGGTTGGAAAGCTTGTTGATGGATAGATGGAAAGGATGGAAAGATCAACATTAGGACACACCTTGAATGGTGGTCGAGTGATGGAGGAAAGATGGATTTGGAAGGTGATAGATTATTAGATGGAAAATTGGAGGAAGCTTTTGGATTAGAAAATTTGGATGCCAATTTAGATTTTATTGCTTCTATGAGTCTTTTAGGAATCCACATGACTTTTGACTTTGATTTTTTCTTTGTGGGACTTTCTGGCCTTTGACATTTTTATTTTTGATTTATGAACCTTTGTGGTCTTTGAAAATTTCCTTTTTGCTTTGATGGGCCTTTGTGGCCTTTTAGATTTTTCTTTTGATTTATGGACTTTTGTGGTCTTTGAGATTTTTGTTTTGTTGGGCCTTTGTGGCCTTTTAGATTTTTCTTTTGATTTTGGATCAATTTTTATTTTATTTTTGCATGTCTCTTCAAGGAGACATGTTGATCCTTTGATACATGTGGATTTTGATATATAATATTTTGATATTTGGCGCCCGAATTGCTTCCAAGAGAAATGGGAGGGGTGGATTGAGATGAATGATATGGAGGTATTATGGATGAGTTAATATGGGTAATATTTTGAAAGCACATTAAGGATGTGTGCCTTTGTTGTTCTTGAGAATTAGGATATCGACCTAAGATAGAGGGAAGGTTTGATGTACTAGGATGAAGACCTAGGATAGATGGTATGTTTGGTGGATTAGGATGAGGACCTAAGATGGATGGTAGGTTTGATGAGCTAGGACACTTAGGTGTATAACCCAGGCTGTGGTGATATGGGTTTCTTTGAACAAAAAGGGGTTCTAGGATACCTTGTTCATTAAGGCCTAATCCTTTTCCTTTTTAGTTCATACTTTGACACATTTGTTTACCAATGGGATATGTATTGTTTATGAAACAAGATACGAGTCCATTTTAGGGAGGATATGATATGGATGAGAGGATAGGTGTTGGAAGTAAACCAAAATTGATAAAGGTGGAGGATCCAATTTATAGGTGTGGGGTTCATGGATAGCTTGAATAAGTGTGATAGGATCTTGACATGGGGATGATGGGGTGTTTTTATCTTGACTTGGAAAAGGATCATGAGGTGTAGGAGAGGAAGTAGCTTGCCCTTTATTAAGTATGGAACCATTATGAAGTGGTATGAAGGGCATATCTTGATCATGAGAAGGATAAACATCTTCATGGGATGAAAGGGTATCCTTGAATGGAAGCATATCTTGATCTTGAAGAGGAAGGGAATCATGAGATTTTGTAGAAAGCATGTCTTGGTCATCAGTTGGTAAGACATCATTAGATAGGATGGAATAATTTTCATGGTCTTGTGATGCAATAGAATCATGAGATGGCATGGATTGATCAGATTTTTTGGATGAAGAACTTGGAAGGATACTTGTCTCTTGAGATGGAAGGGAATTATTTTGGATGAAAAGTGAAAGGAGGGGATCATCATAAGATTCTTGAGAAATGGGATCTTGATCAAATATTGGAATAATTTGTGGAATGTTGATATCAGTGGATGGAGTGGAAAGAATATTTTGATCTTGATGTGTAGGGGAGTCTATGCTAGCATGCTTTGGATAGAGAGATTGACATGAATCATTGGATGTTGAAGATATGATAGAAGAGGATGATTGGATGGAATTGTTAAATTGAGTGAAAGAATCTTGAGGTTTATTTTGGATTATGGTGGATGGGGATAAATGCATGACATGATAGGATTTCTCAATAGAATTTTTGTTTGAGGATTGAGATTTGGGCTTCGGATTTGATTTTTTCAAAAATTCAAAGATATCGAACTTGGATGATGTAGTTGTTGGTGGAGAGGGTGTCATGTCGAGATTTTTGTCAGAGGAATAAGAACAAATGTCTGGTAGAAAATATCTCTCTGTAGTTGTTTCCCTTTGCATATCCCAGATTTGTTGTTGAAGGTTTTTCATTTGATGAGCTAAAGCATTCAATTGATCCTCATCTATTTCAGCCATGGTGGTTTGAGTTTCAATTTCCTTTTTCTAAGAGATTTTAGTCTTTGTGACCTTTTTAAAATGGACATACAAAGGTTATTGTTTTCAATAAACTTTTGATCTTAGTTTGGTATAGTGTCAAGGATATTAACTCAAGTCAAATAGAATGATAGATTCTATTGATTAGACTAAGTTGACAAGTTTTGATTATACATTTTCATTTCTTTGATTTAGGATGAATGATCCTGACACTTAACTTACTCATCAAATGTGTTTGATTGAGACACTTTTGGATGGTGGGTAAGTGCAACAAGTTGAGTCCATGAAATGTGGAAGTTTTTTCCTTAGCCAAAAAAATGAAATCGACATTGCAAAAATGGGATCTCGTTTTTAATAAACGGGATACCATTTAGGTTCGGGATCCCGAGACTAAAATTAAAAAACAAGATCCCATATTTTAAAAAATGGGATCTCATTTAAAACAGGATCCCGTTTTTTAAAATTTTCCAAAGCGGGATCCTGTTTTGGAAATTTTCCAAAAAGGAAATTTCCATTTTTGGCAAATTTTCAAACGGGATCCCATTTTGAAAAGTTTTTGTTTTTGGAAACTATCCATTTTTGAAAAAAAATCCAAAAATGGACAATTTTCAAAACGGGATCCCGTTTCGTAAAGCAGGATCCTATTTTGTAAAAGTATAAAAATGATTTCTTATTAAATTTTTAAAATTTGAAATTGGTTATGCTTTGTGGTCGTGTTTTTGCCTCGTATTTTGGTTCGGGAAAAGTATTGGGAGTCCGAACCTAGGCCTTCAACCTAGTTTGACCTACAAGTTGAAGGTTCTAACAATGTCAAAGAAAAATATCGAGTTTGGACATATGGCTAACGACTTTTTTTGTAGAATTTTTTGACGAGATTAAAACCCATTTTAGATGAGACAATGTAGATTCCAAATATGTAATTTCTTTTACAATTGGATTTTTTTTCTATTTTTCATTTAATTTCTGGTGAAACTGGTCCATAAACTTTAGATATCAGAGGTTTTTACTATTTTAATAACTTTTGATCAACATAACATTTTGATGAATAGATTGCATGAGGACAAACTTCAGACAAATCTTTTCAATTTTTTTTTTTTAAAAGGATAAGTTTAGGTCATCTTATGCATGTCGTACATGACGATTTTTTAAAATGATAAATATGCCTAATAAAAAATTAACAAAAAAAAATATTGAATAAAAAATTACAAAAAAATATCCAGGACAAGCTTCAGTGAGTCACAAATCTTTTTCCAAAAGGATTTAGAAAAATACGATCATTTAGGTCAAAATATGGATGTCATACACATGCATGGTATGGTAAAAAAAATGACTTTTAAATAGTGGTTTTTAGAAACACCTATTGAAACTCAATTTGTACAATCTAGGTTATTGGAATAAATTACATATTTGGAAACTAGACTTCGAGTACTACATTTTATGATTAGTGACTTTTTCGAAGTTTCCATCTCTAGGTGCTTCAAATTTTAAGATCAATGTGTCAAATTCTGAAAATCAGGGAAAACACTTCCACTTTTTGGTCAAAAAGTGGACTCAACAATTTGCTAGCACCCTGGTAGATCTTGGTTTGATTTGAACAAATTCAATTATAAAGTCTAGTTTATGCAAGTTTAAGACTCTGTTTTGATTTAGGAAAGTTTATGTTCTGATAAAAAACTAAATTTTGATGTTAACTATTTGATAGGGGTTTCCAATAGCGTTATGTTTTCTTTGTGTTTTTTAGGATGATGCTATCTGATTTAATATTTTGAAAACACAACAAGCATTTGTAAAACAATTGGTTTTTTAAGACCTAGAGTCTAGACAATAAGTGTATGTTCAAGAATCAAACATGATCCTCCTTGATTTCCACTAGTTTGTTTAAAAAAATACACTTTAGACAGACTCACTCTTAAGGTCATCATTATACTCAACAAACCACATCTTAAAATTTCATCAACTCACACAGTCGTGTCACCCCCTAGAGGGCGCCCATGTTTTTGTCTTTTCTAGGTGTGTACTCAAGGTTATATTTCTCGATCCCTTGAGAAAATGATCCTTGGAAATTATATGGTGAGTGTCTTGGGGGCAGATTCTTCCCTCTCCTTGCACGGCGAGTATTACAATGTTTGGTTACTGAGTTAGCTAGATTCTACACTATGGTTCATAGATAGGGTTTTCATTCGGTGCGGCAAATGATAAACTCCTTCAATAGACCTCCCAACCTTTAGAACAAAGTCTTTGGGTTATCTTGCACACTTTCATCGATTTGGAATTTCATCAACAACTCACTTTTGATTATAGTGGGTTGGAATCATTGGCTTTAGGCGTTCCCACTTAGGTAGTTCTCGTAGAGTGATTACTTTTTCCCACTATGGCAGGCCTTCTAAATGATTTAAAAAAGCGTAAATTGCATGAAAATAAAGGATGAGTCTGGAATTTTGATCACCCAATTAAGGGGGGAGCATAGGCCTACCACCTCACAATCACAGTAAACAATGTTCAGTTTTAAAGCCCCAATGACAGTTTTCTATTCTACGTGAAGATATTGCTTCACAAAAGACATGATGTTCATTTTAATCGAGTTAGCAATGTATGATGACTACCCTAGGATTGGTTCATTTTAATCCAAATCCAAAAACCAGTGAGTTTCTAATATTCTTTTTAACCAACTTTGACAAACCTTGTGTAGATGGTTAATTTTAAGCCCAAAGTAATGCTAGTTGGTCCTAAATCATGAATTAAAAATAACATATGATGGATTATTTTCCCATGAGTGTTTGAAAACAATATTACAATGGATATCAAATGTTTTTTTATTTTACTTCAATGCTCCATGTTCCTCTTAAAACCTACAATAAATGCTCAAAATTTTAGATGATATCAAGAAATAAGAAGATATAAGGGTTAGATGAATGATTAAGCATAAAAACCCTAAAACTTAGACCAAGTTACAATGTGATTTGACTTTAAATATAAAATTGAAACTTTTAACTCTACAAAAAGTGAGAAATACCTACACCATTGCATAGCTTATAAAATTTTACCCCATTTCAAAAAACAAAGTTTTGAAAAAGACCTTTGTATGACCCTGATATGGCCATTTTAAGATTGACTGTCAAAGCGCTAAATTTTTTTGCAGAAGTGTTATTTTGTAGAAGCGCTAAAACAGACCTCAGAAGCACTAAAATAGAGTTTGTAAGTGCTACTTTAGATACAGAAGTGCTAAAATAGACCTCAGAAGTGCTAAAACAGAGTGTGTAAGTGCTACTTTGGATACAAAAGCACTAAAACAGACCTTAGAAGCTCTAAAACAGAGTGTGTAAGCACTACTTTGGATATAGAAGTGCTAAAATAGAGTGTGTAAGTGCTACTTTGGATATAGAAGCGCTAAAACAAACTGCAAAATTGTTATAGATTTTGTCAGAAGCACCGAAAAATCTCTCGATCGCGCAAAAATGAACATGCCAGAATCCTCTATGACAGTTTTCAGATATTTTTTGCGAAATATGGGATTAGAGGCCCCATGGTGGGTGCCAAATTGTAAGTGTGAATAAGTAATGAGTAAAATAATGAGAAACACCTCTTAATACGACATTATATCAATGGATGTAATCAACAATTACACTATTAAAATCAAAAATCCATTGAAAGAGTCATATTGCTCTCTATCTCCAAAGATTTATTAAACGACTATGGCTCTCAGATCGTGTAAGAACTATGAATATTAAAATGACAATCTGAAGAACGAAAAGTTGTCAAAATGCAGGAAACTAATCCTATATGATGGTATTGTAAACTAAATTGACATGAAATTGATAAATGAAAGGTACAGTAAAACTAAGATGCAACCATGATTATGATTCTACTGATGCTATGATTGCTAAAATGCTATTGTTGTGATGCTTGATTGCTTGATTGCTTGATTTCTTGATTTCTTGATTACTATTTCCTCTAGAGTAAGACTGCACAAAGTTGGGATCCATTTCTTGTTGAATGAGGCTATATTTATAGATTTACGGAAAGAGATTTGCACAAGGTCAAAAAAGTAGAGGCTTGGATTCAATCTGGAGAATTGAATGGTGAGAGGTGAATAAATTGGAGGATATTTTGGGATTGGTTCCTACCCATGAAAACACTAGGCAAGATGATAGGAAGAATTGATGGAAGAGGATTGAGAGATTGATTCAAATTTGTCTCCAATTTGTCACCATAGTTTCCCATGAATATTGACTCAATTAATTTAGACATAAATTAGACATATAATATCTAATTTGATTTGTGCAACTTTTGAGTGAAAATAGGAAATAGCTATAGAATGCATTTCCATTGAATATTTGGATTTATTCAATTTAGGCAAGAAGATATTTAATTTAATAAAACAAACTATAAAATTCTATTTATTAATTAAATAAATATGGAAGAAGTGTGATAATCAAATAAAACAAAGCTGGAAATTTGTTTATTTAATTTATATAATGATGTGATTAAGATAATAGAAGAATTTAATTATGATAATTAAATAAATTTATTTATTTAATTAAGAAGAAATAATGTAATAAAGATAGAAGAAATAAAAGGTGAAATATATAAATAAATATTTATATTTATTTAATAGTAGAAGAATAAAAGGTTAATTAATCAAATAATCTGTATTTAATTAATTAGATTGTCTAGACCATTTTTAGGTGTATACAAACCCAACCTTTAAAGTAGAAATTGATCATTACATTTTTTTTATTTTGGATTCATTTTTCATCCTATATTTAGATCTTGCATTCATTTGCATTTATTTGCATTGAATTAGGTCTCATTTAGGGTGTCTTGTCTTTGCATTTTATTTAAGGGTTTAGGATTGCATATTTTGCATTATTTAAATCTGAAAAATACAAAAAATCACTCATCTTGCATATCATTCTTTTGCATTTGAAAATTGAAACAAAAAATTGCATATCAAACTAGCTTTTCTAGGCTCTCATTTTTTCTTGCATTCCATGTTGAATTTAAGGAAAATTTAAAATGAAACATGTTGTAACAAACCAAAATCTGAAAACCATTTAAAAACACTCAAAAATATGTAAAAATTTATTTCAAAACCCTCATCTAGGACCCATTCACCCTAGGACGAATGAGTCCCTGATCAAGTCATATTCTAATTTTCTGGGTATTAAAATATCTATTTATGTATTTCTATTTGCTACTTTCACAATTTTGTTAGTATTTACAGAATTTTTATTTCATCATTTTGATCATATCTATCTTAATTTGATAGAGTTAGTGCATTATGTGATTCCAAAAATTGTGTTTACAAGACTTCATTTTCATATTTTTGCATAGTGTAATAAAAAAATTACCTTGTTTACAATTTGAAAATTACATTTACACATTACATTTTAGGTCATTGCATTGCATCTTACCCTCTTTCCATTTTGGGTTGGCATTGAGTTTGTAAAACTTGTACATGAGATTTACAACTTGGTGTCATATTAGCAATACTCTTGTGATACATAGTTCAAGACTCATGTCATGTCATGGATCTTGGGTTTTGTAACTCTCTTTATAATAGTGTTGATAATCAACCCTCTATGGATCCCATCATGCATACCTCATTTTCAATGACTTCCTTACCTACAACCAATGTATATGATTCTATTCATGTCTTGCAAGAGAACACAAGGTTTTTAGATGAAGTATTAAAAACTTTACAAGACCTTGTGAAAGATGAACCTATTGCTATCAATGTTGTTCCTCTTATATGAATCTTAAGAAATCTACTTAAATAAAAACAAGGAATAGAGTATGTATATATTTTGGGTCACCTTATCAACAAACAATCTCCTCCCCCTCAACCCAGTTCCATTAAATTATCCATGAATAAATGAAAATGGCGCAGGAGCACCTAGAAGAACAACTAGGAAACACTAGGAATAGGAAAGGTTTGTGAATTTTTGTTTTAATTTGATAAGGTCATGTTGACCATTGAAATTGTGGGAGATACTAAAAAAATATCTTGGTCAGGAGCTATCAGGAGTGGAAGAGATTCGGAGTTTTGAATACACATGATTGGTTAGTTTCTAGGAGATTGGCAAAGGTGGCCAAATGGAACATTTTGCATTTGCTTGCCACCTTGTAACCACAAAGTATGACCAAGAAGGGGGAAACCAACTTGGGAAATCTATTTAAGGATTGCCTCGACCTGTGTGCAAGGTTGGAAGGCTTTTGAAGTTTTGTATTCTTGCAATTTTCATGAAGGAGAAATAAGAATAGTAGGTGTTCTTAGCAGTGCACTAATTTCTTAACCAGGCCTTGGCACACGTGTGGAATATAGTGTAGCTGATCTCTAAGTGTTGGTTGGTAAATAGTTAGTTGTTTCATCATTCTATTTGTTGATTTATGCTCTCCAAGTTCTAGTTTCTTGATTATTCTACCTGGCAAGCTGTAATAAATGGAGACCTAGACCACCTTTCCCCTGTACCTAGTGTATGGGCTCTTGGAAATAGTGGATAGGCTCCATGCCTATATTTTTAGTAGGGTTAGGATTTATTAGGAGGAAAGCAAGCATGAAAGAAGACCTTTCCTAGGCGAGAAAAACAGTGCCCGACTAGGAAAGTCTAGAGGTGAAAATCACCTAACTTGTAGGGGAGACCTCTCCATGAAAATTCCCGTGGTAGAAAGGTGGAGGAAGGCCATACAGTGGTCTGGTAGCTGGTAGAAAGGTGGAGGAAGGCCTTTAGGGATGATTAAGGGTCAAGGGTGAAGCAAAGGCAAAGCACCAAGTTTTGGTTGTGTTGTGTGACATGGATGGAAGAGGGGATGGCTAGTAGAACTAGGGGTATCTGCATTTGAATCATGACCTGTAGGTTGAGTTGGTGGAGAGAGCCACCAAAGGGAATTGCTAAGGTGAGACCCGGAGCATGGAGTAGTGAGTGTTCCATCCATACCCTTTTACACCAGATTGGTATCAGAGCAAGTTAAAGATTTGGGAGTGACTTTTGTATGTCAGACCTGGAATCCAATGGTTCCACAATCATGGTGACAAATGCTAAGTTGGCAAATAAGTTTGAAGACAAAGAAGAAGACAATAGGAGACTAAGGGAAAGACTAGCACAATTGGAGGAGACATTGAGTAATGTGCTAAACAGGGACGATGAGGACAGTAATATGGCACGAAAGAAAGAAGAGGTTGCAAAGGAAGACAAGATCCTTGAACCTGACCCTGTTCTACAAGAGGAGCCTTTCTTGAAGGCATTGAAAGCTTTGAGTGGGAAAGCACTTGAAGGCATACCATTGTTCAGTGGGAAGATGGAAGCCGATTTAGTCATGGATTGGATAGAAGGCATGGAGAATCATTTTGAGTGTGATGGAGTCATAGAAGCACAGAAGGTGAAGGTGGCTAAATCAAGATTGAGAGGATCAACCTTGACTTGGTGGAAATTCATCCAAATAGAGAGGGAGAAGGAAGGAAAGAAACCTATGTCAACTTGGAAAGGTATGGTTGCAAAGGTGAGAGAAGCCTACATGCCTGATGATTATGAGATTTAGTTACAGAAGAAGAGACAAAGCTTAAGGAAAAAAGACTTAGATGTGAATACCTACACAAAGGAGTTCCAAAAACTTTGTATGAGGTCTAATGTTTCAAAAGATGAAAGTCTCAAGGTGGCTAGGTATATTAATGGTTTGAAATGGAACATTCAAGAGGAGATGGCTCTTTTAAGTCCAAAGACAGTACACCAATGCTATCAATTAGCTATCAAGATTGAGGAAAGAAGAAAGAGGAAGCAAGATCAGGCTTCTAAAGGTAGAGGCAAAGGTAGAGATCAAAGAGATCAAAGGGATCAAAGAGGACAGCGAGGTGGCTACCAAGGTAGAGGCAATTACCAAAGAAACCAAGGAGAGTTCAAATCCACAAATCATGGCAATGAAACACCTTCTAGAGGAGGGTATAACAAAGGTAGTGGTTCTCAAGGAGGATCAAATAGAGGAAGAGGAGTAGGCAGAAGCAATTCCTATTTTGCAACCATGAAATGCTATCATTGTGGTCAAGTTGGACACCCAGCCTATAGGTGCCCAGAGAAAGCAACTTCATCAAGCAATGAGAAGAGAGTGGCTCATGCACAAGAGGACACCATGAGTCCTAAGGCAACTGAGGTCAGTCACATTGAATCTGAGATGGGAGAGAGTTTGATGTTCAGAAGGGTCTTGATCAGAAAACCAGTCAAAGAAGAACCAAAACAAAGGAGAGCTTTATTCAGGGTAAGGTGCAAGATACTTGGTAAAGTATGCAAGGTCATAGTAGATTCAGTTTCAATAGACAATATTATATCAAAGGAGGGAGTAATGAAACTGAAACTGGAGAAGGTACCCCACACTAACCCCTACAAGGTAACATGGCTTAACAAAGGGCAAAGTGTTTTAGTGAATGAGCAAGTAACGGTGGAGTTTTCCATTGGAGGGTACAAGGAAAAGTTAGTTTGTGATGTATTACCCATGGATGCATGCCATCTACTATTGGGCAGACCATGGCAATATGATAGGAGTGCCATGTATGATGGAAAGGAGAATACCATCTCATTTAAGAAGGATGGAAAAACTCTTAAGTTGTAGTCACTGTCAGAGGAGGATGAAGGACAGTCAAAGACACCAAGTGTGCTACTAAGTAGTGGGAAAGATTTCCTCAACACCCTACATGAAGGTGGAGAAGGATATGTAGTTCTATTGCAATCCAAGGAGGAAGATAAGACTGAAAAACTAGTCATACCCCGAGCTGTCTAGAAATTACTTGAGAAGTACAAAGACATAGTAAGTGATGGCACACCTACAACTTTACCTCCTAAAAGAGCTATTATTCATCAAATTGACTTCATACCTGGAGCATATTTTCCTAACAAAGTAGCATATAAGCTTACACAAGATCAGAATTTGGAAGTGGCGAGACAAGTGCAAGAGTTGTTGGATCAAAAATTGATTCAAAAGAGTATCAGCCCATGTGCAGTACCAGTAGTTTTGGAAACCAAGCAGGGAGGAAAATGGAGGTTATGTACTGATTCTAGAGCAATAAATAGGATCACAATTAGGTATAGGTTCCCTATTCCTAGAATTGAGGATCTAATGGATTGTCTTGGAGGAGCTCAATATTACACCAAGCTAGATCTTAAGAGTGGATACCATCAGATCAGAATTAAGGATGGTGATGAATGGAAGACAACATTTAAAACAAATGATGGGTTATATGAATGGAGAGTGATTCCATTTGGTCTCTCCAATGCCCCTAGCACATTCATGAGGCTCATGAATGAAGTGCTCAAGGATTTCACAGGAGTATTTGTGGTGGTATACCTTGATGACATCCTAATATCTAGTACGATAGCAGAAGAGCATTTAAAACATGTGGATTTGGTTCCTAGAAGGTTGCAAGAGGAGAAGTTTGCAATCAATCCAGAGAAGTGTGAGTTCTTTAAACAAGAGCTTGTATATCTGGGATTTGTAGTGTCTAAGGGATCATTGAAGATGGATTCAAACAAGGTGGAGGCAATCATAAATTGGCCTACACCAACAATAGGGACTGAGGTAAGAAGTTTCCATGGATTGGCTCAATTCTATACAAAATTCATAAGGAAGTTTAGTGGTATTTGTGCAGCGGTCCTAGATACAATAAAAGGTGGTTTGAAAACCAAGTTTGTGTGGACTCAAGCAGCTGAGAGAGAGTTTGAGAAACTGAAACAAGAAGTGGCAACTCAACCTATTCTCTTGTTACCTAGCTTTGACAAGTTGTTCACTATGGAATGTGATGCTAGTGGAGTGGCAGTTGGAGGAGTGTTAAGTCAAGAGGGCAGGCCTATAGCATTCTTTAGTGAGAAACTCAATGAGGCAAAGAAGAAATATTCAACTTATGACTTAGAACTTTATGCTTTGGTTCAGTCACTTAGGAAGTGGAGGCATTACCTTCTACCCAAGGAGTTTGTAGTTTTTACAGACAATCAAGCACTCAACTATATAAACACTCAAGAGAAGTTGAGTAATAGGCATTTGAAATGGATGGAGTACATCCAAGCTTTTACCTTCACCATCAAGCACAAGAAGGGGCAGATGAATAAGGTAGTAGATGCATTGAGAAAGAGGTTGTTGATAGTACAAGAAATACAAGTGAAGAGCATAGGGATTGAAAGTTTTAAAGATCTCTATGGGGAGGATGAAGATTTCTCAGAAGCTTATAGGGTATGTTCTGACTTTAAGAATCATTTTCATAGTGAATATGCAGATTATACATGGAAAAGTGGATTATTGTTTGAAGGGAATCAGTTATGTGTTCCAAGAGGGTCAATGAGGGAAAATCTCATTCAAGAAAAGCATTAATGAAGTCTTAGTGGACACTTTGGCATCAACAAGACCTTAGAATTAGTACAAAGGTTTTATTACTGGCCTAAGTTGGCAAGAGATGTCAGAAAGTATGTGGAACAATGTGTTGTGTGTATGAAAGCTAATGGAGGAGCTAGCAATGCTGGTTTATATCAGCCTCTACCCATTCCTAACAGACCATGGGAGTGTGTGAGCATGGATTTTGTGGTAGGACTCCCTAAGACCAAGTCTGGTTTTGACAGTGTGTATGTAGTGGTGGACAGATTTAGTAAAATGAGTCACTTTATTCCTTGCAAAACTACTCATGATGCTAGCTACATAGCTCATCTTTTCTTTAAGGAGGTTGTAAGGATTCATGGCTTACCTTTAAGCATTGTTTCAAACAGGGATGTTAAGTTTATGAGTCATTTTTGGAAGACTCTATGGAATAGATTGGGTACCAACCTGTCATTTGGATCATCTTACCATCCTCAAACCGATGGTCAAACATAGGTGGTTAACATGATGTTGGGTAATCTTCTTAGGTTCCTAACAAAGGAATATGGATAGACATGGGATATGGTCATCTCACAAGCTAAGTATGCCTATAATGATAGTGTCAAGAGGACCACAGGGAAGAGTCCTTTTGAGGTTGTGTATGGGATGCACCCAAGGTGTATTTGTGAGCTCAGAGATCTAGGAACCATGGAGAATAGGAGTGGACATGCTGAAGACTTCAGTCAAACCATGAAAGAGATTCAGGAGCAAGTGAAGAAGACAGTCATTGAAGCTACACAAAATTTGAAGGAGAAGGTGGATTTGTCAAGGAAGGATGTGCAATTTGTAGTGGGTGAGTATTTCATGGTTCACCTCAACAAATCCAAGTTGCAGAAGGGAGTTTCAACCAAGCTATAGATGAAAAGGGTAGGACCATGTAAGATATTGGCCAAGTATGGGGAAAATGCATACAAGGTTGAGCTTCCTACTGACCTAGGAATCTCACCAGTTTTCAATATAGTTGACTTGATCAAATATAAGGGATCAGTCAAACGAATGGATCAGAACAGTCAAGAGATCTTCAAGGACATCAACAACATACCCCTACCTACTCAGGACAAGCATCAAGCTGAAAGGATCTTGGAGTCCAGGGTGCAAAAGTCTACAAGACATAAGGTGTGCATGGAGCACCTTATTAAGTGGAAGAATAAGCATGAATCAGAAGCTACATGGGTTCAAGAGGATTAGTTCTAGAAGCTTGGCATTGACATGTCACTGATCTCTCCTTCTACTCCTTAGTGTTTGGCAGGGAGGGGGAGAATGGTGCAGGAGCACCTAGAAGAACAACTAGGAAACACTAGGAATAGGAAAGGTTTGTGAATTTTTTTTTTAATTTGATAAGGTCATGTTGACCATTGAAATTGTGGGAGAGACTAAAAAAATATCTTGGTCAGGAGCTATCAAGAGTGGAAGAGATTTGGAGTTTTGAATACTCATGATTGGTTAGTTTCTAGGAAATTGGCAAAGGTGGCCGAATGGAACATTTTGCATTTGTTTGCCACCTTGTAACCAAAAAGTATGACCAAGAAGGGGGTAACCAACTTGGGAAATATATTTAAGGATTGCCTCGACCTGTGTGCAAGGTTGGAAGGCTTTTGAAGTTTTGTATTCTTGCAATTTTCATGAAGGAGAAATAAGAATAGTAGGAGTATTTGTTCAATTTTCTGTGTTTATGTTCTTAGCAGTGCATTAATGGCTTAACCAGGCCTTGGAACAAATGTGGAATGTAGTGTATCTGATCTCTAAGTTTTGGTTGGTAAATAGTTAGTTTTTTCATCATTCTATTTGTTGATTTCTGCTCTCCAAGTTCTAGTTTCTTGGTTATTCTGCCTGGCAAGCTGTAATAAATGGAGACCTAGACCACCTTTCCCCTGTACCTGGTGTATGGGCTCTTGGAAATAGTGGATAGGCTCCATGCCTATATTTTTAGTAGGGTTAGGAGTTATTAGGAGGCAAGAAAGCATGAAAGAAGACCTTTCCTAGACGAGCAAAATAGTGCCCGACTAGGAAAGTCTAGAGGTGAAAATCACATAACTTGTAGGGGAGACCTCTCCATGAAAATTATCATGGTAGAAAGGTGGAGGAATGCCATACAATGGTCTGGTAACTGGTAAGAAGCTTCATCAATTGATTTGGTGGAAGAACTCTTTGACAGTCCAATCGGGTGGCCATGAAATGAAGGAAAACCCCACATTTTGCCAAATTTGGTGAAGTAACCTGTGTACGGAAAGACCAAGCATAAGACCATGTAAATATTGAAGAGGTTGGTATCAGGACCAAGAAAATATAGAGAATTTTTGGGGTTCTTTGGGAAAGTCTTGTGAAAATTCCATTTTTCTCGGGTTAGGAGGGCTAAAAGGGGCTCTAGGCTTGTTTCCTTTTTAACCCTAAGTGAGGGTTTGGGGGGAGTGATGGTGAAATGGAGTCTAATGGTTGTTCAAGAAACCTAATAGGATGCTAGGAAGCATGATATAATATCTTTACGCCCCTGCAAGTATCTAGTTGAGTATTGTGGGTATTTGGCCTTTAGGGATGATTAAGGGTCAAGGGTGAAGCAGAGGCAAAGCACCAAGTTTTGGTTGTGTTGTGTGACATGGATGGAAGAGGGGATGGCCAATAGAACCAGGTGTATCTACATTTGAGTCAAGACCTATAGGTTGAGTTGGTGGAGAGAGCCACCAAAGGGAATTGCTAAGGTGAGACCCGAAGCATGGAGCAGTGAGTGTTCCATCCATTCCCTTTTACACCAGAAAAGAAGCCACAGCTCCCAAAAAATTTACTACCCCTAACACATCCTTTACTAAAAAAAGGAAAGGACTTGCAATTAGAAGATGAATTTGATGGAAACAAAGTTATCATACCAAAGAAGAAGAAACCAAGAGTGCATGATTATCAAAATATTTAGTTACAAAAATTGTATGAACCTCCTAAATCTCTTTATAACCTCTTACAACTATCAAAAACCAAGACAATATTCTATCCTCTTTTATGTTGGAAACTAATCAAGTACCTACATAAAAATGAACCATATTGTTCTTATCATAGATTCTCTAAACATTACACCAATAATTTCCATCCTTTTAAGAATGTATTGAATAAGTTTGGACCCTCTAAGAATCAAACTTGACTAAAAGTGCATGCACTTTTCTCCTTACCATGTAATCATTTTAGGATCATAGCACCCTCACTATTAAATGGTTTACATTCATTACAAGTCATTCTCTTTATTAGAAACCAAGATCAGACCTGCAAACCTAATGTTGACCTAAAAACAAGTCAACTAAATAAAACTTACTTATTAATTAAGTAAACTAATTATTACCTAAGCAAAACCTAAGTAAATTTATGCAAGTGTAATTAAATATTAATTACACTAACACCCCCCCATAAGTGAAACTTGGGGAGACTAGATAAGCATGCACCTAAAACTAAGATGAATGCAAGAAACCATGAATGGTTCCCGGCAACAAGGCCTGATCAGGTACCCATGTACAAATGCAATAATGAGGTAAAAAAGGAAAACCTAGAAGGACAACCCCCCCTACAATGAGATGACTATTGCAAAGAAGCACTAGAAGAACATTGTGGAGTAACACTGGAACCATAATCTAGCAAGCAAGGAAAGATGCTTTTGTCGACAAGAAACCTTAACGGAATCATAATAATGCAACAATAGACTAGATGCCATGAAACACACGAAAACACCAAACAGGAACAAACCTTGAATCTATGAAGAAACAATAGATGATAGAATGATGAAAGAATTTGGAAGCCATGAATTTCAATGCTGATGCCAAATTGATACTAAAACTTTTCCATGGGAAGAAGTACCATAAAGACTCAGGAACATTAACCACAAATTTAGTGGCCCTCAAACTAAGATGGATCCGATGTGAATTTGATATGTGTCAAGCTAAGACAAAATATGGCCAAAATAAAATAAGAATCCAGATTACAACCCATGTCAATTGTCATGAAAACAATATGAAGATCAAAGTGCATGCACACTCTAATCAGATTATTATGCAAGAAACCCCCCCTGATGGAACTTTATATCAGTTCATTTACTACAATACCCAATGATTGAAAAAGGAGAGAATTCCTAAATATGCATAAATTTAAAATTAAAAAAGACCTAAAATATGTGTAGAGGACTGAACCAGCTTTCCAATGTCGCAAGAATGGTGAAAAAAGGATCACCGAGTCAAAAGATATGCCCTCCGGAGTGAAAAACACAAGTTCTAAGTTCAAGGACCTGCAAAATAAAATTGGAGAATAATAAGAGAAAACTACCTTCACCACTAGATTGGCGTCCAAATAAGCTTTCCAACGGTATCTTGTTTCTGAAAAAAGGACACCGTACGCAAAATTTACGCTCGATTTTGTAAAAGTCTTCCAATTTGGCCAATAAGGCTACAGGTAGCCTAGGGGGCTAAAAAAATTTCGACCCCTGGTCTTGTACGTGACCAGGGGCTGGTGGGTTGGGGGCTGGGGTGGAGCCCCTTGTAATCCATGTGACAACAGTGAGTGTAGAGGAGTCAGCTGGGGCCTGGGCACATAGCGCCCGGTCCCCCATGTGACCAACGCTAGTGCTGATCGAGCCCGCGGGGGCTGAGAGTGGACCGGCGGTGGAGGGGCTGAGAGCCACTCGGCAATGGCCACTGGGTGGCACTTTCCTGCAACATTAGAGGTGCAGAAACTAGGGTGGTTTTTGACATTTTTTGGATTTTCATGTCGTTTTCGCCTTGTGAAGCGTGTTGGGGAGGCCATACAGCCTCTCTGGCAAATTTTTTTTGCCTTCTGAACCAACTTTGCCAAAATTGATGAAATGAAGGGCGATCTTAGGGTTTTGGGGCATTGCGAATGCAATGGTAGTGTCCATTTTTCTCCAAGATGCTTCGAAAAAAAGGCTTCCCCCAGAGCTTCCAAAAAATCAGCAAACATGAAACACTCACAGATCTGGCAAATGATGATGAAAATCTGCAAAGTAAAAGTCAATCTTGAGTTTTTCCAACACTCTAAATCCAATGATGAAGCCCAATCTGATCCAAAATGCCGCATAGATGAACTCAAGGCATAAAATCCTCGAGGAACCCCGAACAAACTCTGCAATGATTTTCTCCAGAATTTGAGAAGGTGCTGCATGTCAAGGCTATGATACCATGTTAGAAACCAAGATCAGACATGCAAACCTAACGTTGACCTAAAAATAGCTCAACTAAATAAAAATTACTTTTTAATTAAGTAAACTAATTATTACCTAAGCAAAACCTAAGTAAATTTATGCAAGTGTAATTAAATATTAATTACACTAACACTCTTTACCGCAATGAACTCATTCTCATCACCCATCTCGACTCATCCTTGTCCTATACTTAGTGGGGGAAAGGGGTTAGATAGCTTTGTCCTAGTTTTGGAATTTGATATTGTCCCTTTGACTAGTTTTTTGCCTTTAGTATATACTAACCAAGATTATGATGTAGATGACTGTTTATAGGTTGACTTGCATGTGCCTTACTATTCTTTTGCATTATTTTATTTTCATGTTTCTTTATGTGATTGCATGTGCATAATGTGATCGACCGTACTATTTCATTTGATGTATCTATCTCTCTTCTTGTGCATTCCTCTATATCTACCTATATTCTTTTATATGTCATAAACATTTTATCCTTTTTCTCTTTTCTTGTGTTTTCCTTTTGGGGATGAAAAAAGGCATTGAGGGATTTAGATCTCTTCTGTGTTAACCTAAAAGGTTTTCTCTTCTTTTTTTCTCTCTATCTGTCATTCTCTAGTTCTATGAGTATTTAGGAAATGTTGATGTTTCTGAGCTCTATAACAACATTGTAGCAAAGACATACCAGCCCTAAATCCATAGACCCCTTATGTGTTTTGGGGTAAACCCCTCCTTCATTTTTCATTTCATAGCTTCATTTCGAAAACATATGACTTGGCATAGGGATTTCTAAGTAAGCTCTCATATCTTAGGATTGAACATTGGCTACTTTAAAGAAATTTCTCACAAAATTGGTGTTAGGAACTACTTTAAAGTGGGCACATACATCGATAATATATTTTGATATTTTTCATGTTTCATGGTGCCATTTTATTTTTCCTTGTGATGCATTATTTTCTTAGTGGTTTCATTGGGTTGGATGTCCCTAAGAATGCAATATTTCTTAGTTTACAAATTTCATCTTACTGGTGATGTGACACAATACATTCCCTAATTTGTTGATATTTTACTTTTGACTTGTCCTCTTGGAGACATTATGCATGGTGTTCCCTAAGAAGAAGACCTTACACAAACCAAGCAAAACCCCTTTGAAAAATAATTACTAGCATTATTGTTCATAAGTGCTAGGATAACACAACTTGTTAGCCTTATGAAGCTCAAAACTCTAAATTCAAGGTGACCAAGAATAACACACCTTTCTTGCTAGTGGAGCCTTGCCCTTGTTCATAGGTATTTAGCATAACACAACTTGTTAAGCCCTATGAAGCTCAGACTCTAAATTCAAGGCCACCTAACATGACACATTGTGCTTTTCTATGGAGCATTGCCTAGCATTGTGGTGCCTTATTGAAGTTTTTAGGAGGATATATTTGATTTGGTATGGGAGCCTAATATAATTATCTCATTTTCCACCCTTTTGGGATACTTACCTAGTGGACAGTCTAAGGTTCCACTACCTTAGAGTGAACACAAAAAAATCAAAACTAAAGGCTTAGATGTATTCCACATCATGTTGGACCTTCTAGGCTTGGTATTCCTAGTCTTTTATGTTGTATTATTTTGTATCTTTGTCAAATTGATGCATACATAAGTTTTTTGAGTGTCTACTTGAGTGTGAGCTTGAAATGGGGTCATCCTCTCACTAAAGTGGGGGTAAAATATAGTGTAGGAAAAATAATCCCTTTTTCATAATTAACTTGGAAATGATTAATAATACAATGAGCCTAATTTTTCCTTAATTTAGTTAGCCTCCACCCTTTTTAAATAGCCTCTTCCCTTTTTCAGCACATCATTTTATTTTCGTATTCATGTGAGCTTTCTAGTTCTGCCAGGAATTCCTTCATGTCATGCTATGTGCATGAACATCCACTTAACTAATCTAGCTTTTGTGCTTTTTCACAATCTTCTCTTCTTATGGTTATTATCATCTTGTGGAAAGGAACTTTATTTTTTTTCTTCTTTGTCGACTATCATTTCCTATATCTATCACCATCATTCACTAGATTTCTTCTTCTACACACCTACTAGTTGTCATTTATTCATTCATCCTTCTTCATTTTCTATCCTTCATCCTCTTTGGTGGCATCATTTTCGACATATGTGGTACATCCTTCTCACATGGCAATGGTCTCCTCTATTGTCCTTTTCCAATATTTTCTATCCTTTCAGATATTTTTTTATATTTGTTCATTACTCGTCATTAGCCTTCATGTGTGCAACCAGCTCACCTCCACATTGTCTTCCAAACTTCTATTGGTATTGGTAAATTTGAAAGCTTTAATTTTTCTTTTACCTTTATTAAATATTGTTATTTCAAGATTTGACTAAATTATGTTGGGACCTATAAGAAGGCTTCTCATTAAGTTGGGGGGATTCTATTACCTTGTTAAACAATCATTCTAGTTGTCACTTTATGACATCATGGAAAATTCAAATCTTACCTACAATTGTTTGGAAAATGTGTCTCAACCTTGCAATTACATAAGGTACTGTTAATTCAAAAACAAAGGGGGGGCATCTAGGGGGATCATCTCCTTGGTTGGATTCTAGGGGTTGCGTGCCCTGGTGGGGGCTTGGGGGCAACACCCTCGGAAGGAAAAATTTATTTATATTTTATTATTGTAAGTCTAGACTGTTCATAATAATGTCTCATATCCAATGACCGATATTTTATTAGCTTGAATTTCCCTAGAAGGCAACCCTATGAGGGCATTGTATTATGACTATGTATTGCAATGTATTTTGAGAGTTTGATAGTGATTGTGTTGTCTCTAGATCTCTGAATGGTAATACTCCTTTAACAAGATTTCTCTACAATAATATATTAGGTAGCTTTACGAGTGTGGGTTTTTTTCTCTCGAAAGGGTTTTCCCCACGTAAGTCATTATGTTGTGGTATGCATGACATTTGTGTTTTTTTTTTCAGTTTCTATAACTATTAAAGATCTGTAAAATTTTATATTTTTCTCTTTTCAAGATTAGTGTAGGAAGTTGTTAAACTACCTTAGCTTCCTTACAATACTCCACAATAAATTCACTCATACCCCATCATCATTACAACTCCTAACTACCATTGCTACCATTCATAAAATTTTACTAGTGTAACATTTGTGGCATTTCTTGTTACTCGTGCAAGTTCTCTAGTTTTCTTATTATTAATACTTCTTGGCATTCCATGGATAATGACCAAAGACCCCTTTATGAACCTACTTCAATCAAGGAGCTAAGGGCTAACAAGAATAAATAAATTTATGAAGTGTTCAAACAAGCCCAATGGGATTTTTATTTCTAGAAGTTGTGAGGGTTTGATAAAAAAGTCACTCAGGAATTTGCAATAAGTTTTGATGGTAAGAAATTCTTTGTGAGAGGTGTCCAATTTCCTATCATTTTTGAGATTATATCAGATGTAATAGGGTTACCATTGTTTGGAGAAGATTACTTCGCAAATAATAAAAAGAAAGTTGTAGAAGTCCAACCGATGCATAAATAATTTCTGAGAAGAGGTGAGTCTATATAAATGGTTCATGGTCAAGGCATTAAATTGGCTTCTCTACCTAGAATCTAGAGGGGAACTTGGCTAAGTTTATAATTCAATACATTACTTATGAAGACTGGTATTTGTATTTTCATGCTCAACACTTTATTTTAATGTTGCATTTATGATGGGATCAATTAGTGAATGTACCTTATTTCCTTCATTATTCTCTAAACCATATGAGTAGGGTAGTGTAGAAAGGGAAGAATAATTCATTAGCCTACCATGGCTTAATTAGGTTGTTAATCATCCATGCCCTAAAAATTTCTATCTCTCTTGGGTGATTGGGACTCATTTGTTAATATAAAGGACAACAATAGTTTTTAAGCTTCCAAAGACTCTTTAGATAAATCTTTAGAAGATTTTGATGAAGAACAAGTTCCTATCACACCCAAAGAAGGTTTTGAGGAAAATAGAGACCATAGTAAGATTCCTAATCCTTCCAAAATAAAAACCCTTGAAAAGTCATCTACAAAATCCCCAAGTCATACTCCTAAGGAAATTAGGGCCTCAAGTGCTAAATCATTTTAAAGTTTTAGATGTTGAAGGGTCATCTACCAAACTTGTTAAAAGGAAAAATACCCTTTCTATAGATTGTGAAAAATAGCTATTTCCTAAACCTTCCTATGATAGGAAGGGAAAAAAGAAATTAAAGGCTTCAACCAGTCCTATGAATAGACTAGAGGATCTAGATAATGTTGTGTCATATGGGAAGTCCAAAAGAAATAGAATTTTACTCAAATCTTTATTTGAAGTAATAAAGAAACAAGGTAAGGGCAGAAGAGAACATAAGTGGTCAAAGAGAAAAAATGTATATAAACCAAAAGAAAAGAAGTCTCACATTTCTATGCCAAACATTGTTGATATAGATTACGAACCCAACAATTTCATTATTGAAAATTCCCCCAATGATAATCCCTTAGATTAACATAGAGAAAATGTTCGATTTGAATGTGTGGAGCAAATTTTTCCTTCAAAAATTTTGGTTTTTGGCCCTTACATCATTTCCCTGTGTTAAGATGACTTCACGTTTTGAATGTTAAGCCTTATTCATTCTAAAAAGTGCACAATGGACACCATGGTGGTTGTGCAGATTTCCTTTATATTATATTTCTTTTGAGCCCAAACTAGAGCACATGTTGGCTCAATGGGGATTTCCTTGAGGCCAATCTCACAAACTCTAACATCACCCACCTAAATTTTCACATTAGCCATTTCATTAGACAATCTATATCATCTATGAATGTTTTTCTTTTTGGGAGAATTTTATCGAATTGTGTGGTGGATTTCTTTCAAGTGCATAATTTTAGGGTGGCGTTATTAATCTTCTTAGTTGATCGATCATATTTTTACAGGATATTCTAAGATCTAATTGTCTTCTGACATTATATATTTGCAAAGATTCTAGAATATCCAGAGCCATTAATGAGGTGGCCAAGGACTTTATGAGTAAATATTGGTATGATCTAATCATACTCTAAATCAGATTGTGATCAATCAGGTGGGGACATCTAGTGTTGGTTCATCTCTATCAATTGCAGTGGTGGCTCTCCCTCCTAGATATTTAAAGGGGTTAACAACAAAAAACAAAAAATATTGGATAATCTTAAAAAAGAACCATCTTCTAAATTTTTTCAGAAGAGGATAGTTTTTAAGGAGTTTTAATTTCTTAGGGATAGGAGCATTTCATAGATCATGGTTCACACTCTCTTCCATGTTATATTTGTTGAGACTATTAATCAAATTGGCATTTGACCTCTGTTTTCAGTTAATTTATTGTAATAATTAGATTGGTTAAAAGGAAATCTCTAGAACTGTGCATGCCATGGCTTTCATCATGATTTTTTTTTTCATATGTCATTTATGCTGAGAGAATTATGTTAAAGATTTATGTAAGTAGTCTAGACAATTATTTCACATATTATTAGCTTTTATGTTTGATGCTATCTTTTAGAAACTGGATCATATTTATTATACTCTTTCATTTTCTGTAAAAGATATGTTATTGTTCATACTATGTTGTAGGAGAGGAAGTGTTCTGTAAAGATCCAAATATCCCTATTGGTCTTTGGGTTTTCTTATTACTATCAGACCTTAATGGATGCTTCTTGTGGGGATATTTGAAATACTAAATTATTCTTTCTCTAGCCCTTTTTACTCATTATCTTCCCAACAATGAAGGGTATATGGCATTTTGTGTCCATTTCATTAGTTATAAGGAATTGTTAAATTTTTGAAATGTTGTAAAATCCTTGGCGCATCGTGATTTTTTATGTTTTTTCTTGCAGTTTACTTCCCCTTTTCCCACACACAAAGAAGAGCTAAATTTCTTTAAAAATATTCGAGGTCATTTAGTGAGGCACAATTTGTGCCCCCACTCACTAAATTTCCCATAAGGCTATTTAGAGAGGTGCAAGATTTTATGATCAATAGTTCTTTTATTGGCATGCCCATTGGGACTCAAAGTTTTTCAAACGTCTGATTGGAAGTCAAAAATATTTCATATACCAAACTAAGAGGAGAGGTTGGAAACCTCATTCCTATATTTCAAACAAGAGCACCTTCTAGAGGCCACTTTTAGTACTCCCTGGCAATTACTTGCTTCAAAACCTAGGAGGAGATTCCCTATAGGTTCCATATCACCTATAAGGATTAATAGGGTAAGAAGTGTTAGCCCAAAATCTAGAGCTTTTTTGACTCCACGAGGATGCCAAACCTTCTAAATTAGAATACCCGTATACCCTATCCATAGGAATATATTTACGTTGGATCACTTAGGTGCTCAGTTGCTCCTAGAAATTTGTAACATGGGATAGTGGTAGCCTACTACAATGACCTACCCTCATGATGTATGGCCTACCATACTCGTCAATTCTCTCAAGGAAATCCAAAAAATTTCTAGGTAGTATTTTAAGACCTCTTCTGAGCATCTCCAAGATATCGTAGAGGTATGTAGAGTAGATAACACCACGAAAGAAAATGTAGCCCTCAGGTTATTGGTTGTGTCTTTTAAGGGAAATCCTCAAGACTGCTATGGGTCCTTGGCTTCCAATTCCATATTCTCTTTGGATCAACTTTGGGAGAAGCTATTCAAGCAGTTCTCGAAGAAGGGAGATCACTCCTCTTTGTAGCATTAATTAATCACTATCAAGAGGGGCCCACAAGAGGCCATGACAAACCTCAACACCAGGTTCCACAATACCTTGTAGAATATTCCTATGATAGCCAGGCCTCCAACAACTATGGAATTCATGTTCTATCTAAAGGCTTTCAATTCGAACATCGTAGTCATGATACAATCTATGGAAGGAGATACCCTACCTGATATATATGATCTAGTTTTGTGCATAAAGAATAGTCTGATTGACACTAGGAAGCTTCCCCCATGGCTACTGATGCCCATGTTCATGGAAATATCTAGTGGGCCCCAAGAAGAAGCAACTCTTAGCACCTCCACTCAACAAACAAGCATGTCAGGCTCTTCTTCATTATCAATATATGTCAATGATATGAAGAACCTCATGTGGTCCTTTATGAATGAGCTAGCCCTCATCTGACAACAACAATAAATACCTCTAAAGCCTCCCATGGAGACCTATCAAGGAGGAAGGAAACATTATCAATAGAACACATATCAAGGAGCTCTAAAGGGAAGTAACCAACAATAGGTTCCTGCTAACCAGATAGTCCCAGTCACCATGTCAGTTTAGACTATCAAGAATAGTCTGAACAAGGATTTGGTCCAGGCCATAACAACATGGTGGAATATGAGAACACATGGTGCTTCCCATGCAATTATAGCCATATGCCCTATAATTTTCCAAGGGGAAATATTCAATAGAATATAGCGAAGCAGATAGGCGAAGATATGTTTTCTTTAATATGGAAGAATATTGATCTCCAAAAATTGAGAATGCCCACTTTAGAGCACAAATGCAAGGGATGTCCTTAGAGAAAGAGCTTGATATCTCACTGGACCAAGCATTATTTTCTTGGATGAAAGAATAAGATGGAGTATTTGCAAATGATGTTCTGATGAATAGTTCTTTGTAGGTATAGTTAGACTAGAACACAAGGTCCAAAAGAAGGCTCACTAGAGAATACATGCAATGAGCTCCATAATGACCACAACCACAACAACTAAAACCACAAGTAGAGAAAGCCTCACAAATATAACCCACTCTGCAGTTGCAAGATTTTTCATTGCCAGAGAAAGAGGTGGACAAAGTAGTGAGCCCATCCACATCAGATCAACCCATTCCTAAGACAAAGGAGATACCACCATTCAAACCTAAGGTCCCACTAGTCAAAATGGTTAACTTGGTATATCAACTAAAGAAGGCACCTACTAATGTATCTCTATGGGATGTTATATTGATTCAAGAATAGAATAAATTGCTGCAAGAGGCATTGAAGAAAGAGAAAAAAATGTTGTGAATGGATACAATCCTAGCATGTAATCAAGATAAAGGAAAAGAGCCTATGTCGAACCCATAACCTTTGGGAGCTATGACATACATAAACCTCATGAATAATATAGACATGAAATAGGTAAGAAAACCAAAGCCTAACCCTTTATTTTTAACACTTATTGTGGGGGATAATATTTTACACACTAACAATGATTGATTCAGGTGCTAGTACCACAGTCATGCCTAAGCAAGTGGCCAATGCCCTAAAACTTAAGTGAAAGCCTCTTGAGAAAGGGATGATGGAATTAGATGGGAAGAAAGTCCCGACCATCGTCTGCATCAAAGATCTGTCTTTGACCCTTTTCTCATGTCTAAGCCAAACTGTCACACAAGAAGTTCTCATAATAGATGTCTCCCCAGTTTTTGGGATGTGTCTTTCAAGAGACTTCACAGGAAATCTTGATAGATATCTAGTACTTGATTGGTCTCATTTGATACTATAGAAAAAGCATGGGGGAAAGATAAAGATCCTATCTGAATCCTTACACCCTAAAGATATAGCAAACATCTGATCTTATGCTTTGAAGTAGTATTTACCTCCTCAAAATAGGAGACATATTGCATAGAAATGTTGGAAGACAAAGAGGACACAAGTGATTGAAGCCTTGAAGAAGAGGTCCTGCTCAATTAGTTTATTGATTCTAACCCATTTGGTAACTTCCATGCTACTTAGTTAGGCACCTATGTGATCTTTGAAGATGACCAAGTCCTCTAAAAATTGGTAAAGGAGTAGGAGGAGCTTGGAGAGCCAGACGATGATAGTCTGTGGACACTATATTTTGATGGTTTCAAATGCCAAATTGGCTCTAGAGTTGGAATTTGATTGGTATCATTGACTCGATGAGAGACCCTCAAATATTTTTTCTTCCATTTCTTATGCTCAAATAATGACGTAGAGTATGAGGCTTTGGTCCATGGTTTGATTCTTATAGAGTGGATGGGTATAAAGAGAATAGGATCGTTTAGAGATTCAGAGTTGGTTGTAAACCAATTCCACAAATAGGGAACTAAAAAAAATGCAAGAATGAGGTCTTACAAACATATAATATAGTATCTGATCAAGAGCTTCAAATATTTTAACATAGGGGTTATGCCATAATCCTAGATTGTAGTCACATATCATATGGCTTTGATTGGATCATAGTTTGATCCAACCCTCAAATGAACAAAAAACTAGAATACGTTGCATACCATATTTCGACTGTCAATAATCGACAATGATAAAAATTGGTAGGTGGTTGAGGATGACATTCAAATTACCACTTTTCTACAAAACTCAAGGAAAGATTTTGATCATTCATAATCAAAAGTTAGGAGGATTACTGAAGGATATGTAATTCAATTAAAAAGAAATAAGCTCCCACGATGTTTGATTTCCCTCGAAAATCTCTTCAACTATGAAGATGTGACAAATAGCAAACAAAGATTCACCATCGATGTAGGAGACTATGAAGAGCTTGGTGTCGGGAAAGATAGAAAGTGAAAAGGTGACAAATACATCCTATAGGCATACAGGGAAAGATTAAAGGGCTTGTGTGCTAAATATGACAAGGTCATGGCCTAACCTTATGATGATCTCAAATGATATATGATCCAAGCATCATTCAACATATAATTGATTTAGTTGAAGGCTCAATGCATGTTTGACAAGAACAAAGGCTGGTGAATCGGAAGGTCGAGGCACTGATGGTGTAGTACCTTATAAATTAGTCTAGTGAAAGATCATATACTCAATCAAACATTCCACCTAGGTGTCCAATCTTGTCCTGGTCTGAAAGAAGAATGGTGATATTTGACTTTGCATGGAATTTTAGGATTTAAACAATGCCTCATTAAGAGATCACTACCCTTTTCCCTCTATGGAGAAAATTTTGTAGACCATGGTCAGATCAGAGATGTTCTTTTTGCTTGATGGGTTTTTAGGGTATAATGAGGTCTATGTGAAGGAACCACCTTTTAGCAAGCAATGGATATCACCTTCAAAGGTTTGATCAATTAGATCATCCTAATATACATGGATGACATAACTATTTTTTCAAATCAAAAGATGATCAGTTTGATCATCTGGAAATGGTCTTCTAGAAGTTTCAATAGTTCAAGATTTCCCTCAATCCTAAGAAATGTGTCTTTGGGGTACTTCAAGACAAGTTGCTAGGTTTTTTGGTATCAAAAGAAGGAATATCCATAGACCCCGAAAGGATGAAGTTTATAGGAGAGTTATCATTTCCAATCAACTAGAAGGGTGTACAACCCTTTCTAAGAAATATCAACTTCATTAGCCCATTTATTTTTAGACTTTTTGGGTATCGTGAAACCCATTACACTTATGTTGAAGAAGAATTTAGTGTTTAAATAGACTCCTGAAGGAAAGATTTATTTTGAGCGAATAAAGGCAACCATCTTTGCAGCTTCAGTATTAATCAACCTAGATTTCTCTAAATATTTCTAGGTTTATGTCTATAATGACCAACACAACATAGCCTCGGTGCTCACTCATAAAGACAAGGAGGGAAGCAGAGTATATCCCATCACATTTCATTCCAGTACTCTCAAAGGATATGAAACTAGGTACAACTTTGTTGAAAATTAGGCCCTTGATTTCACTAAAATCCTAAATAAATTTTGACACCTGGTATCGGCCAACATAATCCTGATTGCCCATCCCAGTGTCAAGGAATACATCATCGAAGGAAAGATAACCAAGAAAAGGGCCAACTAGATCACCAAAATCCTAAAATATGATGTGGGCATTCGATCGACCAAGTTGGTTCAAGGAAGAGGTCTTTGCAAATACCTTGCATAGGAATTGATCTCCTAGGTGGAAGAAGGGACCGACTAGGTCTATACAAATTAGTTCAAGTCCAACGAGTCATGGGTGGCTAATCAGACATGATTTATGCTAACTAAGAAATACCTAACCAAAATTCTACCTCACAAAAGAAAATACTATCGATTGCAAGGCACTAGGTATGTATTATTTAAGGGGGTTTTATTTAAAATAAATTATGATGGAGTCTTTCTCAATTGCTTAGATAAGCCACAAGTAGAAAGGGTTTTAGGTGAATTTTGCGATAGTCCCAAGGGTGGAAAATTATTCGCAAAGACCACTTCTTTAAAGATAATGTGGGAAGGCTATTATTGGTCTTCCATGTTCTCTGAGGCCCATCACCTAGTAGAGAAGTTTACTCAGTGCTAATATTTTTCTTTCCATGCCATTGAGCCCGATTGTGATTAAGGAACCTTTTTCACAATAGGGTCTAGATTTTTTCAGGATGATCAATCCCATCTCTAATGTTTCCCATAAGTGGATACTTATTATAATTGACTATTTCACAAGATGGATGAAGGCCATTTTCTTGAAGAATGCTACAAAAGTATAAATTGTTAATTTTCTTGAGGAGTTAGTAGCTAGGTTTGGTTTTTCCAAAACCATCATTTCTAATAATGCACAAGCTTTCTTAGGCTCTAGGATGTTGAAATTTTCTCTTAAGCATGGGGTCTACCTCAAGACTTCATCCAATTATTACTTGCAAGGAAACGAATTAGAAAAATCAACTAACAAGAACTTGGTTAGGTTAATAAAGCACATCAGGTCAAAACACTAGAAAGCATGGCATAAGCATCTATGAGCAGCTTTATGGTCCAGTAGAATTACACCTAAGCAGATCCTAAAGACCTCCCATTTTAAATTAGGGTATGGGAAGGAGGTAGTCCTACCTATTTCCATGGAAATTTTGGCATTGCAATTGTTAAAAGCTTTGGATTTCAAGGAAGACGACGGAATGGAGGTGAGATTAGCGAATATTTTGAGCCTCGAAGAAAAAAGAGAAAAAATGTATGATGCCATAATGGGGTGCCAATAGATATATAAATGATGGTTTGATAAAGGGGCCTCCTACCTAGATTTTTGGGAGGAAAGGCTTGTGCTAAATTATGACAAGCGCGCTGCAAAACTAGGGCAACATGCTAAGTTTTGACTCACTATGGAGGGGTCCTTTCTGAATCCATGCATACAAGAAAATAAATACATGTAAGATGGATGATATGAATGGTAATGTATTATATTTATTGGTAAATGGTATTCATCTAAAACTATTCAATTGAAGTGTGTACAAGTTCATTTAAAAATTATTATTATGTACCATATGCAAATTTTTAGAAGATGTTTCTTTGTGAATAAGCCATGAGAGTAAGCACATGAATAGAAAAATGTATTATATTTTATATGCATTAAAAATATTTACAATATAATATGTGTATCAAGCTTGAGGCTCTGAGAGAATTTCGAAGCCATCTCATTCAAACCCAAAAAGAGATACATCTTCAAAAAGAAAAAGAGGAGGTGACACAAAATATGGCAGTGGAGATTAAAGCCTCCATCCATTGCAATGGTCAAAATATTGTTTCTTAGGGTTTCTTCAACAAGGTAGCATTCAGGTTAACCACACACAATACACAACACATGTGGGAACGACACATACCCTAATCCTTGACACCAAGGCTATAAACCAAGAATTGAAAGTGATTCTTCTAATCAAGACTAGGAATGAACTCCACTTTATACTTGTTCAAAAGAAAGGAGGCAAGGGGATGAGATAGCAACTACTAGTGCTCCAAGTCCATATTCTAGAAGTTTTTGAGGAATGGAAACTAGGTTACCACTTCCCCATAATCGATGTGCCTTGGAATATTCATGGTAGTCGGAATACCACCACAAAGGATAGATACCTATAAGGCCTCGCCCAACCCATCTAAGTATACTGAGTCTAACATTGTATGGAATAGTTCTATTATAAATGGCTTGGAGATATACAAGTCTAGCAAGGAGGCCACGAACTAGGAGACAACGTTAGAGTCACATTGTGGCTAGTTCTCATCCTTCACATAATCCTTCCTGAGCACCCACTTAAATTCCATTATCAAGAGGTGATCATACTTCCCTATTAGTCATTTAAATGGCTCACTGGTCACTTCACCTACAAAAGAGTTATGTATCTTTAGGTTCAAGAGCCAAATTGGGGTACCTAGGCTAGACATGACGGCAATAAGAAAGCTACAGGCTAGTGTAATGGAAAACGCAGTGGAAGGAGCTCATTAACTCAAATGCTAACTTAGTGATTTTCTTCACTAAGTTGATATTGCTATTTATAGAAAAATGTGTGTAATTAGGGGTAAAAATATTAAAGTTAATGCAATAAAGCATATAAATCAAACCCTAATAAACAATGAAGCACAAATGAGCATAAAGACATAAAGCATAAACAAATATTACAAAATCTTTATGCCACCATTGATTCACCTCCATTGCACTTGTCCATTTTGCTTGAATATGATAATTTCCCTCAAATTTGAGTGTGCAATAATAATCCTATGAAAAGTGACTAGAAAAATATTAAAGATTGTTGTCTCACACTAGCAGCATATACTTGCATAATATATGTAGATCTGTCCCTGACAATGACAAGGGTAATGTCTTTTATAGAAAAGACAAATTTGAATGAATGGTGGAGATTGAAAGACAATAAGATGTCTTAATCAATGGCCAAGATTGAAAGATGTAGTATGGACTAGGGTTAGTGCAAAATTAGAGAAAATGATAAGGATGTAGGGTTGAAATTGAATTATGAGATAATTCAATCAAGGGCTAAGATTAAATGAGATGTCAAGAGATAAGATTTGATGTGGAAGATAATATTGGCATGGATAAGGAGGTGATAGGAGAAATTAAATAATAAAAATTATTTAATTTAGGTGGCCAATGAATGTGACAAAAGAAGTCATTTTGAATTAAATAATGATTTAATTCAAAATTCAAGAGAGTGGACCAAATTAAATAAATAAAATTTATTTAATTAATCAAGGAGGAATAAAGATTAAAAAAATTAATTAATTAAATAATTAAAATTATATAATTAATAGAAGAATTATGACTTTAGAGAATAATTAAATAATTAAAATTATTTAATTATCAAAGAAAAAAGGGGAAATGATGAAGAATTTAGAAATCACAGGCCTAGGATAATTTTTAGTGTCTACATTTTACCCCTCTTTGATACAATGCAATTTATCATGTTGTATCAAAGAAATTCAATCAAAACATGCCCCAGTGTAAAGAGGATGAGGAAGGATGACGAGGAGGGTTGTGGTATGCCCCCTTGAGAGGACATGTGGGTTCAAAGAACATGAGTGTGCTCTCGAAATGGATGCAAAGACTAGAGGATGAAGGGTAGAATAAATGTTAGCATGAAGGATATGGATGTTAGTGGAGACAACTTTAAAGATGCATTATTTTCTAGACAAGACTCTGCACTAATCATCATTGGGTTATAAAATGACACAAATGGACAACAAACACCATGGTATGACATAGACCAAGGCGTGCAAGGTCATCCACTTGCAAAATAGACAAACATGGATAAGGAATGTCCTAACTCATACTAAGGGCCAAGTTGCCCTAGTCTTTTTGTTAAGACAATCCACAGACAACAATCAAAGAAAAAAAAATAGGTCATGAGATGTCATCACACCTCTAAATCCTTCATGGGACATCCTCGAGGTAGCTAGTAACATGACCAAGAGACAAAAGAATAAAAATATAATACAAAATAGACCAGATAATTAACAACAATTTAGTTTTGTTTGCCACTGTTTGCTTCTCAAAGACTGATTGCATGATAGTTTGACATTTTGACAATTTGGACGGTTTTGACGGGTTGCCAATTTGATGGTATTGATATGTGGACAGTGCCTATAATCAAGAAGAACACATCTTGCGAAGGAAAATTAAATTTTGATGAGGTCCAAGTCCAAGAATGACACATCTTGGAGGGGACCAAAGAGTGACGAGATTGACATTGCTTTGACAATTTGATTGATTTTGACTTTATGACCAATTGGACTATGTTGTCTATTGTCTTATGTATGAGTTCGACTATGTCTGACTTACTTGATGAGACAAGATGAATCCTAACGGACTAACCTAATGCCTCAGGGGCACATCGACAAACAAACCTGCCTACATTGAGTCGCAGAGGCAATGTAGTTCAACGATGACATGGACTGACTGTCATGACTAACTTGACTTTATTTTTGGGGTTTAGAAGGTTATTTGGATGTTTTTGAATTTTCTTCAGGACATTTTTCAATTTTTAGGTCTTTTTTTTAGGACTTTTTATGATTTTTATGGCTTTTGGATGTTTTAATAGGATCGTGACAAATGCTTGTGAATGGTGCCTACAAGCAAGCAAGCACATATGCACAAGAATCCCAAGACAACCATAATCTTGCCTCTAGTCAAGTTGAATAACAATTCACAAGTGATGATAATGATGGCATTGTTTGACGTGGGAAGGTAATATCCCAAAACAACGTGAAGATGATGAGTATGTGACTAAAGCAACAAAGCCAAGGAATGTTTTGGATGATGCACTAGGTTGCATGGAAATATTGTTAGGATTAGGCTCATTGCATTTGGAATGAATTCGTTAGGACTAGATGGGATGATGGAGGATATTTAGACCATTGACAAGGGAAACCAAGATAGGTGATAGGTATAAAAGGAAGATGAATGGCTATGGGAGACATGAGACTGGGGGAATTTTCATGTGATCTTCAAGGGCTATGTCAGATAGGGATAATGAGGCTATGAAAGTAAGGACATGATATTTCTTGAATAGGTATGGTCAAAATGATAGACATGTCAAAATATTTTCCAAAGAATTATTTATGTTTGTACCTCAGTCACTATCAAGATCAATGGATGGAAATGCCAAGGCTTAGATGGATAGATGGAAATTCCATAAGTAAATGTCATAGGAAAGGTATAAGAGATGAGATGACCTACCCCCAAGTGTAGTGGTCTTCATAGATAATTTATTTTCCACATGATGCCTGTTTTCTAGATTTTCATCATGGTACTTATCCAAAGCCCCATAAGAATGGTTTTCAGTATTGGACGAAATTTTTATCTTTACTATTTTTTTGACTTTTTTATTTTTTTGGTGTCACCACGACACCTATTCACTAGGTTCTCATCAAGGTGACATATTTTTTTATTTTTCATTTTTTTTGTATTTTGGAATTGTTTTAGCCAAGCTCTTTGATTATTCTAAATCTATTGTTGATATTGATGTAGAGACGAGTTCCATGACATACCAATAATGACCTTTCTAAAGTAGTTGCCTTATCAGGATCATAGTGCTTGCATACAACTGATTGATGTCATTGTGATCTTTTTTGATACTAGAGTTGTCCTTATCAAAATACGCACATTCTGATATAGTGTCATGCGAGTCCGTATGATAAAGAGTTGTGCCAGGATGTGACAGATTTATGACATGGTATTTTTGGACTTTAGGCAAGATGTGGGATTATGACAGATGGTGGTAGGCATGGAAGGATTGTTTGGATGTTTGGATGAATCACTTTTTATTTTTCAAACTTTAAGTGTTGGATGGCAGAGTTTGGAATTTTGATTAGGATAATGTTTGGAACCAACACTTTTTGATGCATTGCTTGATGTCCATTTCAAAGTAGGTGGACATTTATTATATGTGTGAGTCCTCTTGTCTTGTTGTTTGAGTCAATGGACTTTGATATTTGATTTTGGACTTTAGACTTGTAAGACTTTTGTTTTTGTTGGTTCCAAATGGAAGGTTTATTTATGTTAGAATGATGGTGTATGTTGTGGATGGAAGAAGTGATGGTAATAATCTTATGACAAGGACTACTCATGACATCCATTTTGATGTTTTAATTAGATAAATTTTCCCCCAATATCGAGGAGGTATCATTAGCATCATTAGATTTTTTGATTGACGAATAGCCAAGACCTTGATGTCTGTAATTTGCCTGAAGTTGTACAGGTTCTAGAATTCCTTGTTTGTGTAGGCCTAGTCCATTTCCTTGATAATGAATGTTCTAATTTTATTTTTTTTGTGATGAGGTACCTTTTTCACACTCACATCATCATCCAAGTCCACTTCATCCACATCTTCTACCAAACCATCATCTTCCTCACTTCCTAAGGCTGAGCCGACTGTTAACATCTAGGACCTGGGTTGTGGAGAATTCAAACTGAATATGACATATTGCATCACAAAAAGACCCATTCCTCCTAAGGTCTATGGTCGACCGTGTTTCAGAATGGAACCTAAGGAAATTTTCAAAGTTCCACAAAAAATAGTTTTCATAAGATGGGGAGACATAAAAAATGAAGACATTGCTGATATATTAGGATGGATCTATAAAGAAATTTAGGACTTACCCCCATTACCACTTAAGATATATGGCAAAGGATATGACATGATGAAGGCAAAAGTCTATGATGGAACTAGTGGCCTTGGCCAAAATAAAATTGGGTGAAGAGAACCTATAGCACCAATGTAATTAGGGCTATAAATGTTAAACATAATGCAATAAATCATATAAATCAAACCCTAATAAATAATGAAGCACAAATGAGCATAAAGACATAAAGCATAAAACAATATTACCAAATCTTCATGCCACCACTGATTCACCTCCATTGCACTTCTCCATTTTTCTCGAATATGATAATTTCCCTCAAATTTGAGTGTGCAATAATAAGCCTATGACAAGTGACTAGCAAAATATTGAAGATTTTTGTCTCACACTAGCAACATATACTTGCATAATATATGTAGATTTGTCCATGACAGTGACAAGGGTAAGGTATTTTATAGAAAAGAAAAATTTGAATGAATGGTGGAGATTGAAAGACAATAAGATGTCTTAATCAATGGCCAAGATTGAAATTTGTAGTATGGACTAGAGTTAGGGAAAACTTAGGGAAAATGATAAGGATGTAGGGTTGAGAATGAATTATGAGATAATTCAATCAAGGGCTAAGATTAAATGAGATGTCAAGAGATAAGATTTGATGTGGAAGATAATATTGGCACGAATAAAGAGGTGATATGAGCAATTAAATAATAAAAATTATTTAATTTAGGTGGCCAATGAATAATTAAGTAAATAAAATATTATTTAATTTTAGAAGAATGTGACAAAAGGAATCATTTTGAATTGAATAATGATTTAATTCAAAATTATGGAGAGTGGACAAAATTAAATAAATAAAATTTATTTAATTTTAGGAAGAAGAGGACTTAATTAGTGATGTAATTAAATAAATAAAATTTATTTAATGAATCAAGGAGGAATATAGATAAACAAATGAATTAATTAAATAATTAAAATTATTTAACTAATAGAAGAACTATGACTTTAGAAAATTATTTAATTATCAAAGACAAAAGGTGAAATGATGAACAATTTAGATATCACAAGCCTAGGATAATTTTTAGTGTCTACATTTTCCCCCTCTTTTATACAATGCAATTTATCATGTTGTATCAAAGAAATTCAGTCAAAACATGCCCCGGTGTAAAGAGGATGAGGAAGGATTACGAGGAGGGTAGTGGTATGCCCCATTGAGAGGACATGTGGGTTCAAAGAAAACATGCATGCTCTCAAAATGGATGGGAAGAATAGAGGATGAAGGATAGAAGAAATGTTAGCATGAAGGATATGGATGTTAGTGGAGACAACTTTAAAGATGCATATTTTGCTAGACAAGACTCTACACTAATCATCATTGGGTGGTAAAATGACACAAATGGACAACAAACACCATGGTATGACATAGACAAAGGTGTGCAAGGTCATCCACTTGCAAAATAGACATACACAAATAAGGAATGTCCTAATTCATACTAAGGGCCAAGTTACCCTAGTCTTTTTGTCAAGACAATCCCTAGACAATAATCAAAGAAAATAAAATAGGTCATGAGACGTCATCACACCTCTAAATCCTTCATGGGAAATCCTCGAGGTAGCTAGTAACATGACCAAGATACAAAGGAATAAAAAGATAAGACAAAATAGACCAGAAAATTAGCAGCCATTTAGTTGTGTTTACCATTGTTTGCTTCTCAAAGACTGATTGCATGATAGTTTGACATTTTGACAATTTGGATGGTTTTGATGGGTTGCCAATTGGACGGTGCTAACAGTTGGATAGTGCCTATCATCAGCAAGAACACATACTGAGAAAGAAAATATCATTTTGACGAGGTCCAAGTCCAAGAAGGACACATCTTGGAGGGGACCAAAGAGTGACAAGATTGACATTTCTTTGACAATTTGATTGATTTTGACTGTATGACCAATTGGACTATGATATCTATTGTCTTATCTCTGAGTTTAATTGTGTCTAACTTACTTGATGAGACGAGATGAATCCTAACGGACCGATCTAATTCCTCGAGGGTACATCGACAAATGACCTTGCCTACGTTGAGTCATAGAGGCAATGTAGTTCGACGATGACATGGATTGACTATCATGACTAACTTGACTCTATTTTTTCGGTTTTGAAGGTTGTTTGAATGTTTTTGAATTTTATTCAGGACATTTTTCAATTTTTAGGTCTTTTTTTTTCAGGACTTTTTATGATTTTTATGGATTTTTGATGTTTTAATAGGATCGTGAAAAATGCATGTGAATGATGCCTACAAGCAAGCAAGCACATATGCACAAGAATCCCAAGACAACCATGATTTTTCCTCTAGTCAAGCTAAATACCAATTGACAGGTGATGATGATGATGATGACATTGTTTGACGTGGGAAGGACACATCCCGAAACAACGTGAAGATGACGAGTATGTGCCTAAAGGAACAAAGCCAAGGAATGTTTTGGATGATGCCCTAGGTTGCATAGCAATATTTTTAGGATTATGCTAGTTGCATTTGGAATGAATTCATTAGGACTAGATTGGATGGTGGAGGATATTTAGACACATAAAATCCATTATTTGCATAAACTAGCTGATAAAATGTTGAAACAACCTCATAAATAGATAAAAAGGAATGCGTACGTGTAAGGTGATGATGATTTTGTCTATAAGTTTAGCATGAATGATGTTTCAAAGTTCTCAAGAGTTTGTTGGTGAAATGGAATTTGATTTTGATGATTGAGAGATGGATGGGAGTGATCGATTTTGATCCTAAACTTGACCTAGACAAGAATCTTTCTTACAAGACCTTGGTATTGAAGAACGTGCCATACTTCTAAGTGAGAAAAGCAAACCTTTGAGAAAGAGTTGAATTTTGTTGATAATAGAACTCATACAAACTTGGGTTGTTCTTTGAGGCCTTCTTGTAGAAATTATATACCAATCTTTCTCTATGACTTATTCAATCTGCCTTAGTTTTTTAGTTGCAGGTCAAAGGCTAAGGCTCGGATTGCCAAAGCTTTCCCGAACCTAAAACCAAGTCTTCAGGCGGGTTGGGAAACAAATTTTTTAATAACGCATACGCGTTATTGAACCAAAATGCGTACGTGTTTCATAATGCGTACGCGTTATTTTTTTACCTGTTGGGTAAAGGTAACGCGTACGCGTTCCTCTTTATGAGCCTTAGCCTTTCACCTGTAACATTCCTTTAGAGGTTTTCTTAGCTTGGTGCTAAAAAGGTTGCAATTCTTGTATGAAGAATTTTCTATCTTGTGTATTCTAGTTTATGAGATTAGATTGGATTTTGAGGTGTTATGTTGATAGAGGATGTGGCATGTATGAGTGGATTTAGGTATGAGTTAAGGTGTCATGTGGTTTTCCTTCATTCTTTTCCATCGTGGGAATGTTTTGGTAATGACCTTATTTTAAATTTACACAGTTGAAGTGCATAACTAACCTTGGAGAATGTTTTCAAGGTTGAAGAAAGTATAAATAAGTGTTATGTTGATAGAGGATTTGTGTGATAAAAGGAAGATGAATGGCTATGGGAGACATGAGATTGGGGGAATTGGCATGTGATCTTCAAGGGCTATGTTTGATATAGGGATAATGAGGCTATGAAAGTAAGGACATGATATTTCTTGAATAGGGTATGGTGAAAAGGATAGACATGTCAAAAGATTTTCCAAAGCATGATTTATGTTTGTACCTCAGTCGCTATCAAGATCAATGGATGGAAATGCCAAGGCTTAGATAAATATATATGGAAATGTCATAAGTAAATGTCATAGGAAAGGTATGGGAGATGAGATGACTTGCTCCCAAGTGTAGTGGATTTTCAAACATAATTTATTTTCCACATGATGATTGTTTGCTAGGTTTTCATCATGGTACTTATCCCAAGCGCCATAAGAATGGTTTTCACTATTGGATGAAATTTTTCTCTTTACTATTTTTTTGACCTTTTTTTTGGCTTTTTATTTTTTTGGTGTCACGAGGACGCCTATTTGCCAGGCTTTCATCAAGGTGACAATTTTTTTCCTTTTCAATTTTTTTAATTTTGGAATTGTTTTATCCAAGCTCTCTAATTATTCTAAAGCTATTGTTGGTATTGATGTAGAGATATGTGCCATGATAGGCCAATAATGACCTTTCTGAAGTAGTTGCCTTGTCAGGATCATAGTGCTTGCATACAATTGATTAATGTCATTGTGATCCTTTTTGATACTAGAGTTGTCCTAATCAAAATACGCACATCATGATAGAGTTCCATGAGAGTCCTTATGATAAAGAGTTTCTACCAGGATGTGACATGGGATTTTTGGACTTTAGGTGAGATGTGGGGTTATGATAGATGTTGGTAGGCAGGGAAGGATTTTTTGGATGTTTGGATGAATCACTTTTTATTTTCCAAACTTTAAGTGTTGGATGGCGGAGATTGGAATTTTGATAAGGATAATATTTGGAGCCAACACTTTTTGATGCCTTTCTTGATGACCATTTCGAAATAGGTGGACATTTATTATATGTGAGAGTCCTCTTGTCTTGTTGTTTGATTCAATGGCCTTTGATATTTGATTTTGGACTTTAGACTTGTAAGAATTTCGTTTTTGTCGGTTCCAAATGGAAGGTTTATTTATGTTGGAATGACGGTGTATGGTGTGGATGGAAAAAGTGTTGATAACAATCTTATGACAAGGACTACTCATGACATCCATTTTGATTTTTGTATTAGATAAAGTTTCCCCCAATATAGAGGAGGTATCATTAACATCATTATATTTTTTTATTGACGAATAGACAAGACCTTTATGTGTGTAATTTTCCTGAAGTTGTACAAGTTCTAGAATTCCTTGCTTGTGTAGACCTAGTCCTTTTCCTTGATAATGCATGTTATGATGGATTCTATTTGCAATGAGGTACCTTTTCCACACTCACATCATCATCCACGTCCACTTCATCTACATCTTCATTCACACCATCATCTTCCTCACTTCCTAAAGCTAAGTCTATTGTCAAGATCTAGGACCTGGGCTGTGGAGAATTCAAACTAAATATGACATATTGCATCACAAAAATACCCAACTCTTCTAAGGTCTATGGTTGACCATGTTTCAGAATGGAACCTAAGGGGATTTTCAAAGCTCCACCAAAAATAGTTTTCATAAAATAGGGAGACATGAACAATGAAGATATTGTTGACATATTAGTATGGATCTATAAATAAATGGAAGACTTACCCCCATTACCACTTAAGATATATGGCAAAGGATATGACATGATGAAGGCAAAAGGCTATGATGGAACTAGTGGCCTTGGCCGAAATAAAACTGGGTGAAGAGAACCTATAGCACCAATGTAATTAAGGCTAATAATGTTAAAGATAATGCAATAAAGCATATAAATCAAACCCTAATAAATGATGAAGCACAAATGAGCATAAAGACATAAAGCATAAAACAATATTACCAAATCTTCATGCCACCATTAATTCACCTCCATTGCACTTCTCCATTTTTCTTGAATATGATAATTTCCCTCAAATTTGAGTGTGCAATAATAAGCCTATGACAAGCAAATAGCAAAATATACTTGCATAATATGTGTAGATTTGTCCATGACAATGACAAGGGTAAGGTCTTTTATAGAAAATAAAAAATTGAATGAATGGCGGAGATTGAAAGCCAATAAGATGTCTTAATCAATGGCCAAGATTGAAAGTTGTAGTATGGACTAGGGTTAGGGAAAAATTAGGGCAAATGATAAGGATGAAGGGTTGAGATTGAATTATGAGATAATTCAATCAAGAGCTAAGATTAAATGAGATGTCAAGAGATAAGATTTGATGTGGAAGATAAGATTGGCATGGATAAAGAGGAGATAGGAGAAATTAAATAATAAAAATTATTTAATTTAGGTGGAGAATGAATAATAAAATAATTTAAATATTATTTAATTATAGAAGAATGTGACAAAAGGAATCATTTTTAATTAAATAATGATTTAATTCAAAATTCAAGAGAGTGGACCAAATTAAATAAATAAAATTTATTTAATTAATCGAGGAATAAAGATAAAAAAAATGAACTAATTAAATAATTAAAATTATTTAATTAATAGAAGAATTATGACTTCAGAAATAATTAAATAATTAAAATTATTTAATTATCAAACACAAAAGGGGAAATGATGAAGAATTTAGAAATTGCAAGCCTGGGACAATTTTTAGTGTCTAGAATGTGTGTGAGAGATCTCGACAAATAGAAAACCTATCTCTTGTTAGGTAGCAACAAAATAAATATTAATGTGCTAAGAGGCAAGGGATAAATCATATGGAAGATCTCAAACCAAGATTTGATAAATTAATTTGAACATTACGAGTAAATGCTCGCATATACCAATTGTTGCCATGTGTCTATCATTATTATCAACACCAGCCTACTCTCTTATGAGAAAATAAATTTCTTAAAGTGCTAAACTCTAGTAAATTAAATGAAAATTTATTTTCAAAGCACACATTCAATTGCTAAAGGCATGCTTCCCATCGCTCAAGGCTTATTTGTAAAAGGGGTAGTGTAAGGAATGTACTAAATACATTCTCACAATGAAGTTGGAATTCCCAAGGGATAAAAATCCCACTCCACACATATCGCTTTCCTGACAACACGTAGTTATCTAGTGGTAATGATAATGCCTTATTACATGTAGGTGCAAAAATTAAATGCACTCAAAAAGCAATTTTTTCTATCAAAAATATCAAGCAACTGCTAAAGAATTTTTTTGTAAATCCTTCCAAGAACACAACAATGGCGAAGGAATCATCTTCTGGTTGATAGGCTGAAGCCTCGTCTACTAGACCAGGCTACACCAACATCTTTGGAAAGAATTTGTATGCTAATTCCCTAGCACCGGAAGACCAGAGTTTTGCGCATACCAAAACCATACAAGCAGGCAACCTCATTAAGGATGAAGCAATTAAGGATTTTGCAGATAAAATTTATGACCCAAAGTTGCATGTAAACCCTAAAAGCCTTAGGGAAGGAGCAATGCACAAAATGTTCACCCATGGGTGAACTAAGGGCTTTGCAACAGAGCTCTAGTATTGTTGTTTACCACAATTCATATTACCCTCCATACATCAATGCCTAAAGTTGGTGGATGCATGTGTGAAAAGGTTGGATAAAGAAACAAGGGTTATCAGTGGCAACAGGTTGAGGGTTAGCATCAATGTGCAACCATCCAGGATGATATGTAATTAGAGGTTTACAAAATAACTTGCAATTACTAAGTTCACTTAATCCTTTACATAACTCAATGAAATTAACTAATTACTAAAATGTTGTAATTAGAACTTAAATGCCAAATTGAAAAATACTAAAAAGAAATTAGAGAGAATGTACGAAAGGAGATAGAAGAATAATAAGACATAAGATAGAAGAATTAGACACAAGTTGATAATGGAGTTCGTCCACTCAGGACTACGTCTGGGTCTGCTTCTCAATGTTGGGCCACTTTCATTAATATCGTCAAGCACCTAAAGATGCCTTCTTACAATATTCAAGCTTCAAAACCTGCACAAAATTCCTCACAATCTCTCTAACTTTTACAATTTTGGTGTATAACAACACCTTGCAATTCTTCCTCTCAAAAAGAATTCAACTGTCACAAAGGAAATATTTCTCCAAGTAGACTTGATTAATTCTCAAGTCAAAACTCTCCCCCTTTTATACAAAGCAATTTACTCAATATGGCTTAATCCATATGATTTGAAAATCTCACCCAGATCTCCTATTTACATTCCAAATATTTCAAAATCTCCTTGAAATAACATGTAAATCTTTAATAATAGTAAAATCCATTGAAAATAATCCTAAATATCCTCTTTAATATTTTAGCCCTTTTAATTTATCTTGAATATATGGCTCTCATTAAATCGAGCCCCCTATGATAATCCCTTCAACATTTCGGGAGGGTTTGTTTTAGTTTATGATTTTAAAACTCCTTAATAATAGGGATGGCTCGAGCCCTATTTTCAAAGCTCATCTTAAAACTCTAAGAATATTAATTATTGCGAAATTTATCCCAAAAATGTTGGGCGGCACATTTGTAAGGAGCCCTTAATGGAGTGTGAGATGTTGGGTGTTCAAACCACCTGACCCCTTATTTAGAGATTCTTCATAGCATTTAAAGCATTCAAATAAGAGAAGTGCTGAATTAAAGCCCAAGAATCTCGTTTGGCATGGTGGTAAGAGATAATAGTGGGTAGTATGAGGTTGGGGAATCAGATCTCCCAAAGCATTTTGGAACATAAAACAAATGAAATGGTTGAATCCACATACCAAGGACCTGCCACGTGGTAGCTATTCATTTGTTGAGAGATTGACACGTGTCACACTGCCATTGAACATTTCATGCACGGATTACTGACAAGACTACCACGTGTCAACACATGATTCATTGTCTACTGCCACATCACTTGCAACATTGGATGCCATGTGTCGAGATAGCATTAGTCCACATCATCAAACTACCAGCTGTACCTGCCACATCAGCATGATGACATCATGATGACATCATCATTTTGAATGGTCAACTCCTTTTGTCTGCAAACTTTGACCGGCTCTAGTTTGCTCATACGGACTCCGTTTATGAAACCGAATATAGTTCTGGAATCAACACGACGAGCTCTACAATTTGGTGTTATTTTTGTCTCATTTTGAGATGATCAATTTTCTACCTTTTTCTTAACCCCCTGAGTCGTCTATTTGACCAAACCTTTCGCTGTGCATAACTTCTGCATATAGACTCTTTTTGAACCTGTTCAAGTTGCATCAAAACTGTCTCAGCAAGCTATACGTGATGAAAGCCATCTTTTGTCACATTTTGAGATTGTGAATTTTTGGGTTTCTTGGATCCACCTAGATCATAGGATATGCTATGCATCCCTATAAATTAGGATGTCAAGAGATTCCAAAGCAGAAGAATGGAAGGTTCCTGGAGAACCAAATATACACAATTAAAATTCTATATTGATGAAACAAATAAAAATTCCGATGGTAATAAACTCATCTTCCTTCTAGCATACAGAATGTTCAAATCAGACATGTACGCTATTTTGTCAATGTTAGCTTATATTTATAGTTTTGAAGATGACATTAAGGTTTACGAATTTCAGGCTGGAGCCAGAAATATTTTTATTTTATCAATGGAATCGCCAATGGGATGCTAGAACAATTAAAAAATTCTAGAACAACATTTTGAACAATTTAATTATTCTTCTTTTCTGGCACACTTGATTTTACATAAAAACCTGAAAATTTTCACAGGGTATTTGTTGCTCAATAGGTTTGACGCGGTAGGGTTATATCAGCCAGTTTTGGCCTGGACCCATGTGCTTTCAAGAATATGGGATTATTATTCATTTTTTGATTATTTCGTACAACCAGTTCTCTTGGATTTGTCTCATGGGGGTTTTGTGCTATCATATGGTTTAAGACATAGAGCACACCCACTTTCAACTATTCCACTCAAGGATAACCTTAGAGATCTCAATACAAAGGAGAAAGAGATCTTGCAATAGGGTTGTCCTAGGGGTTGATTATAAACTAATGAGGGGTTCACCACCAAGTAACAACTTGAAAAGGAAAATGCAATGAAATATGTAATACTAAACCCTAATTCAATGCAAACTTTAACTAGCTGATCTAGAAATGCAAATAAAATAGAATAAAAAATTGTAAGATGAATTGTGTGCACCTAAAAATCTAGAGATGACGAGGAGGTATGAAATTTTGGAAATTCTAATTTTAATGTTGAGTGGGACTCATTTTCCAATATGGGTGAGTTAATCCAAAATCTTGGTTTTTGTGTGGGAACAAGAATTTGGCAAATGGGTATCTGAATCTAGAAAAATCTGAATTTTTACCAAAACTAGGACTCATTCACTAGAAGTGGTGAATTAGTCCAGTTAGGGTTTTTTGAAACTTTAAGATCCAAATATGCTCTTCTTAGTCTGCTCAATCTGCCTCTTCAAGTTTCTAGATCTGAATCTCTATAAATCAACCTGCAGGTGCTCTCCAATGTTCTCCAATGCCTAATGACAACTTTGACAACTTTTCTCCAATCTTTCTCTTCAACGTTTCTTCAATCTAAACCTAAAAATCACACACTAAAGAGAGGGAAAATTTTTGTCTTGTTAGTGGATAGGGGTTTTCCTTGGTCAAATACCATTTTTGTAATCAAACATTGAAATATAATGAAATAGGAATGGAGAATGATGAATGAAAAAAATAAGATATTGCAACTCACCAAACCCTAGAAATAAGAGGTTGCAAACATGTATGAAATTACTCCAATGGATGTAGATCTTGAATGAAATGCTAGCTTGAATCACAAAACCCTACATCACAATTGTTAGCTCCAAAATAAACATGATGCATGAAGTCCTTGAAATGATATTTGATGCTTGGATGTTGCTCTAAAATGCTCAAAGCTCTTGAATGCTCTTGTAAACACTTGAATGCACTTGTGAACTCAAAACTTTTATAAGGATGAATACTTGAATGCTTAAGGTGAAGATGAGTGAAATAAACTTGTATTGATACTTAATTATGCAATAATTCCCCAAATTACAACACTACAAGCCGACATCAAATCTATGAGGATAAAATCCCACCAAGTATTTGAATTAATTCTAATTTTCGGTCACACAAGACTCATTCACCCTAGGTGGCGAATGAGTCCCATTAGGTATAAGTTTTGGGACTAGGTTCGGGATCAAAAAATCTAAGTTAGATTCATTCATCCAAAGTGGCGAATGAGTCCCAAATCACTAAATTTGGGCCTCACAAGCTGAAATACCTGAACTATGATTGGGTAATTATTTGTGTCGGGGTTATCCTTGAAAAGATACATTAAATATGTCTTGTGGATGCAAAATAAGGCCAATTAGAACATAAGAAATCCTAATTATTAATGACAAACCTAGAAAAGTGTTAAAGTGCATTATAAAACTTTACAACACTCCAAATAAGGTAGGATTAAGGTTTATTTTGATTAAAAAGAGGTTTATTAGGTTTAGTTAATTAATAAAACCTTAGAAAAGTGTGAAATTATGTTACAACACTTTAGTAAGGTAGAATTTATGTTCATTAGCTAACAAGGGCCCAAGACCTAATGTGAATGTGTTAAACACATTACAACACTACATCAAGACACCATTAAGCTTAGTTTACAAGGAGGGCCAAAACAAGCAAGGAAAAGTAGAAGGGATAGTCTTTCCATTGCCCCATTTAGCCCCCACTTGAGTGAGAGGATGAACTTGCTTCAAACTCACACTAATGTAGACAAACATGCATCAAGAGGGGTCCAAGTACACCGATGCTGGTAACATAGAATGACAACAATCAAGAGGGGTGATCAAGCCTCCAGGATGAAGATCTCATGGAAAACCAACATAGGCACAAAAGAACACATGTGGTAATGATAAAGAGAATAAAAAAAGAACAAGCATACATTGTCAAAGATATAAAGAGAATGAAACAAAATAAAATAGAAAGGGGGCATATCAAGATTCAACTACTTTTCCATCATGTTGTGGATCAGATCTAGGTTGTTTGTCTAAAAAGAAAATGCATACTCACTTTGAAGCAATAGAACTTTAGGCTATCTACTGGGTGATAATTCCAAGAAGATGAGACTCATACACACATGGTCATTATGTTCTCACACACACATGTGAGTGCCTACAAGAAAGGCATTCCCTTGTTCAACTTCCCATCAAACCATACCAAAGCTATACATTCTCATAACTTTGATAAGGTGCCACACAAGAATGATTTTTGAGCTTCATGATGCAAGAAAAGCTTTGTATGCTTAGAACTCGTGAACAAATAAGATGGCTCTAGAGGCATACAAGCTATGTTATGGAAGGTGGCCATATAACTGAAAATGCAAATGCAACAATAAAGAAAATTTAAGGGAGTCTCGCTTAGTTCATATGAGGTATTAAGTTAGGGAACATTGTGTGTAATGTCTCCAAGAGAGGACCAATCAAAGAATAGAATATTCACAACTTAGGGGATGTAGTGTGTCACATCAAGCCACTAAGAGGAATGTAATATGTTAAGAGAGATCACACTCTTGAAGGACATTATACCTAAGGCCATCCACAAAGAAAAAAATACATTGCACAAATTAAAGAGAGTGCACCATGAACCATGAAAAAGAAAAATTCAAAAGAATAATGCAAATGTATCCCCCCACTTTAAAGAAATTGCTAAACACCAAACTATTAGAAATTAGTTTAAAGCTGAAAATGATAAAAGAAAATAGAAAAGGAACACATGAGAGCTAACTTGGAAAGCCCTATGCCAAGTCATATATTTCCAAGCAAAGCTACATCATGCAAAGAAAAGAGAGGGGTTTCCCCCAATATGAAAAAATGAAACACATAAGGGATCTATGGATTTGGGGTCAGTATGTTCTTGCTCCAATGATTTTAGAGATCTGAGAACTATCATAATTCCTCAAATACACATAAAACTAGAAGAATGACACAAAGAGAGCGAAAACAAAGGAAAACCTTTCAAGTCAACATGGAAGAGACATGAATGTCTCAATGCCTTGTGTCATCCCAAAAAGGAAAACACAAGACAAATGAAAAGAAATATAGAAAAGATAAAGGAAAAATATTTTGGGTCAACATGGAGGAGACATGAATGTCTCGACGCCTTGCATCATCCCCAAAAGGAAAAAAAAAAAGACAAATGAGAAAGGTAAAATGTGAAAAGATAAAAGATTTATGACACAGAGAGGAATGAAGGTACAAATAGAGGAATTTCACAAAGAGAGAGAGATACATCAAACTGAACATCATGAAGGATCACAACACACACATGCAATCACACAAAATAAAAATAAAAGGAACTAATGCAAAAGATAGTTAGTAAGGCACATGCAAATCAGCCTAAAGTAGGTCGCTCACATCCCAATCGTGTTCTGTTACCTGATTTTTCTTCTAGCTCAATTAGGTAGAGATGTGATTGTGTTTGTAAATAAAAGATAAAAGGGCTTGAGTGCTCCTAAGAGCTCCTGAGTGCTCCAAAAGGTTGCTATTATTCTCCAAAATGCCTCCAAGAGAGTAGAAAGGTTGTGTTAGAACTCGAGATCGATGTTCACTTCATATACATCAACAAATACATAATTTACAAGTTTGTAAGGAATTGAAATGAGCTTTGCAACATCACTGAGATCAAAGAGAGAATTTTTTTTCATCAACATCCATCATATGTTGAGTTTCACTATTTTTATCTAACATGTTTGTTCATTGTACAGGTATAGGTGAAATTCTCATTGTTGGAGTATTTTTATTTGATATCATAGCATGTGGACTGAAATGGGCTCCCACAAGGGTTGAGCCTAACATGCTTTCCCTCTATTTTGAAGAGGGATGAGAGTAAAAAAGCATCATATTCAAGAGTCATAAAATTTTCCTTCAAGCACTAAAGGACATAAATACATTTATTAACATCAAGAGATAGCATGAATAGCTACTATACATTCCAAAAGGTAAAAAGAAAAATGGATCTCACATGGGACATCATCTAGAAAGTCATAAGAATGAGTAGTGTAAAGAGGAACACAGTGATGATTGAAGCAATCTTTGAAAAGTATAGCATAAATATTGTCTTGAGGAAGAAATATTTAGATGTTTGAAAGAAACAAATCTCTCTTAGATGGTTTGAAAGCATTTCATGATGTAGTAGACCTATTCAAGAATACATTCAAGAGAGCAGTTGTGTTTCCGTCATATCTTGAAAATTATCAACTAGGTTTTCATAATCTTTTGACAAAAAATTGAAAGAAAAAAAATTAAAAAACCCAATAAATTTTGTGCAAACTCAGTTCATAGTTTGTGATATTTTTTCACCAATTCAGAGCATAAAAAGTAAAACCCATAAAATGTTCACATATGAAACCATGGTGACACCCTCAAAGCATAGATGAAATGATGCTTTAGTTTCCATTTTATATGTAATGTAAAACATTTATCTAAGTGATTCCATTATAAATCACTTAGCTAATGTTATATGTAAAGCAAAGATAAAGGTTGTATTAGCATGTGTCTTCAAGATATGGTCAAAGAGATGTAACTGGCCTTTATGGCTAAGTGCCAAGCATATAGGGGAAGTTGGAAAGGTTAGCCAACATGTGCCAAGAATATAAGAGTGATTTGAATTTGTTTTGGAGCAAGTTGAGAGAATATAGGGGAAATTTTGGATGCTTTAATGGTGGGTAAGGTCAAGACTTGGCCTTTTCTTCACTTTGGAGTCATTTTGGAGGGAGTTTGGAAGCTATTTTTTAGGTTTTTTGGTTATGCACAACCAAATAAGTTTCTAGTTCCTATCTTTGTGCAACCTCTTGGGAAACGAATAAAGTAACTTCAAAGTTCATGGTTGAAGGGAGTTCTTTCCATTATAATGCTACATTGTAACTCATTTTGGTGTTCTTTTACCAAAAGGATAGCATTGTAACTCTACTTTCAAATTTGTACAGCTACTGTAAAAACATGTTTTCTCAATAAAGATTACTACTATTTACCTTCTCAAAGTTTGTCTTATTGTGTGCAAAGAAAATATGAATGATTATAGTTTTGAAATTTCATGTATTTCCTTTTATGGTTGTCTCTTTCAACACTTTTAAGCAAGATAGAACATATTTTCTAGGTAGATCATGTAACTGTGTGATGAATATAAACAACTAGTTGCAAAATCTTGTTTCCCTTCTTGAGTTGTGAGTATTTTCACCTCTTCATGAAATACTTATGCATAGGTATGAAAAAGGTTTGAGTTGTGTCATGTTACAACTGATTTATTAGGCATTTATGTGTACTAATCAACAAGAGTAGGTTTGAAAGAATCATTTGGTGCATCACCCATGTAGGTAGAATTAATTTTATAGTTTTCTTTGTACCCTTTTCCATCAGAAGAAGTAGTTCAGGTGAGTACCTTAGGAGCCAGCCTTCTCTAGAGGTCCATTCTAAGTTTAGGCAACCCATAGGCCTAGGAATGTTCCCATGTTACTTCAAAGTGCTAAGATCTACAACTTAGCAAGGGTGCAAATTTGAGAGCTAAAATTTTCATTGTATACCAAAGGTGCACGAATAGATAAAGTGATAAGAGCAAGTGTTGAACTAGGGCCGTCACCAGGTTCAACAATATTCTTAGCACAATTATCGTTTTAGCTCATGGAAGAGGAAAATAATATATTCAATTCATTATGCACCTCTTCGTCAATTCTTGTAATGTATTCATCATCATCTAAATTAATAAAAATGGGAGGTCGAATGGTAATTCCAAGGAAGGTTTCAACTCTTGTTGTGATTGCATTATGGAATCTTTTTGTTTTAGCGTAGGAGGAGGCTTGTCATGCATTACTGCATTCAACTTTGGATGCTTATTTTCTTTGTTTAATTCTTCATGTAACCTAGGAGCAAGGGCACAAAATATATGCCTACGCTTTGTAGCACCTCTATTTATTTTAGTTCTATTTTCAAGTTGCATTTGTGTAGGAGTGGGTTGATCAACGATAGGTTTCTTTTCTTCCCTAAGGGGAGAAACAAAAGGAACCATAGGATTTTGTTTACCCATTGTCTCTTTGACTTTGTAAACTTGTTTTATTATAGGAGGTGTGATAGGATTGCTTTTGTTATCTCTTGGTATTTTTTAGGAGGTAGGTGAACATTCTATCTTAGGTTGGTCTTGGTTGGGAATTTCTTGAGGTTCAACCATGGTTTTGTCTAGGATGGTAGGCTGGGTTTTGGATGGGGACATGTTTCAGAGGGATAATTCTACTATTTTCATTTCCTTGAACTTTTGATATGATAGGAAAAATAAGTCTTCTTGTGGTTTTATAGGTTTTATAAGCTTGGGCCAAAATAAATCTAAGGAAATTTTTCCATAGGAGAACAAAGGTTTTAAGCCACTATGATGCACAATAAAGATTTCATCATCAAAGGGAAAATTTAAGCATTTATGCACAACCGAAGCGAAAAAATTCATGGAGTGAAGACATGGGTAGCCTAGCTTCACACAAAATTGGTCCAACTACGGGATGATGAAGAATGGGATATCTAATGTTTTCAGTCCTATTTGTAAAGGAAGAGTGATCGATCCCATCATAGGGTAAGCAAAACCATTATGAATCTTGATCCATGCTTTAAGTTTATCATATGTATCTTGATAGATCTCATGCAAACATAAGAATTCCTCAGTGATCACATTCTCTCCACAGATATGATCTATTAGTATCCCATTAGTGGGCTTGTCATAGATTCGGCTAGCTATGTAAAGAGCACCATCGAGTGTATGTTTAAGTATATCTTGTGAGGAGAAAACAATATCAAGAGGATTTTTAGCTCCTCCCTTATGAGGAATGATGTCTATCACTCCTACCATATCAACCATACGATCATCATCTATAGGATCATCTTGAATGGTGTCACTATTATCATCATCAGTATCAACATTCATCACATCATTCTTTGTAGTTTCACTAGCTTTGAAAAATGAAATGTTATGATTAGGCATAGGGTTGGTAAAAATTTATAAGTTCTGGTTAGAAGGGGTGATAGAATTATTTTCTTGATCACTAACACCTCCAACAAAAAGATGATCAGAATCAATGAGATCTTGCACAAGATGTTTAAGACACTTACAATGTTTCGTGTCATGTCCAGTTTGTCAATGCTAATAGAAATAATAATTTGATCTATATCTTGTGGGTAATGGTTTATTAGGATTGGGTGTTTTAACGAGAGGTAAGGTAATCATCTTATATTCTATGAGTTGTGGCATTGTATTATGAAGGATATTGGGTAAGGGAGTGGATTGTATTTTTGGGTCTCCATACTTAAAGGGTATCGTGACTTTAACAGTAGCTACTTGGTTATTGACATTCTAAGTTGTTTTTTGAGGTGGATTGAATTGAAGGAAACCTTTATTCTATTTCCTAAAAGGTTGGGAATTTTTTTGGTTTGTGGACTTGGACTTCTCAATTTAGTTGGAAGTGGACTTTGCATCATGACTACTAATTCAATTTTGATAATTATGAAGGGTAGTGCACAAATGCATAAAGGAGGGAAATTTCATCATGGTAAGTTTGTCTTTTATCTTTCTTTGCAAATTTTCTATGAACATCTTTTGAAGGTGAGGATCGGGAACATTGACATCAATTTGAGAATAAAGTGATTGGTAGCATGAGATGAAGTTAATTATCTTTTCTTCTTCTTTTTGTTTGTGTAGACACATAAAAATGACCTAGGCCTACAAACTCTATTTTACCACTTTCGTCCTAGCATAATTATGACATTTTAATTATGTCTTTGTCCACCTTCAACTATTAATTAAATAATTCATAATTATTTAATTAAGTCATGTTCTTTTATTCTTCAAAATTATTAAAAAAATAGATCTTATTTAAATTTATTTAATGTGTGACTAATTATCTAAAGTGTACTCACAATTAAATAAATTTCTTAATTTATTTAACTAATATTTATCATTTATGTCTTCTTAATTATTAAATAAATATATTTTATTTATTTAATATGTCATTAGGGCTTGTCACGATCATATGCTCACACACACAAATCTGAGGGCAAAAATCATATGCTGTAAGCTAGAAGGTGCTATGGAAATTAATCATGAAAGCAATAGGCATCTAGTATAATCATTTCAATTTTAAGATTTCTTTGTATTCTATAGTTTTATTTGGGTTTTATTTAGTCATACCCACGCTAACCTTAACCTGGAAAATACCCATTGATACAATTTGCATCTCATCAAATCAGCCAAGGTCATCTTAGGGGTCATATGCACTTGGAAATGGTTAATAGTTGCCTCAACAAGTTCATTGAATGAATAAATTGAATTGTTTGGTAAAGAAGAGAACCATTCCAAGGTAGTTTCTTTCAAGGACCTAGGGAAAATCTTAGCCAGGAGTTTATCATCAAGGACAAAGTCACTACATAAGGTAGTATAGGCATTAACATGATTAGAAGGATCTCCCTTTCCTCCATATTTCTTGAATCTAGGCACCTCTACACCTTGTGGCATTAGTGTTTGCAATATCTCCAAGGACAATGGACTACTTTTGACATAATATGTAGGTGGGAAATTTTGATTTTGGTTGATGATGGAAACTTGCTTTTGAAGCGATGAAACTATTTCAAATTTTTTATTTATGAGAGGGTCATTGCTTGTATTATGAGATGAAGGTGAAAATGGGCAGGGGTTGTATGTGTTCGAAGGACAAGTGAATGGAATACTTACAGGTGGTAAACTGGTAGGAGATATGATATGTGATGCCACAAAGGTACTAGGGATGCTAGCAGAAATACCCAAGGAAGGAATCAAATTACTAGTTGGTTGCATTCTTGTTGTGACTTGAGGGTTTGTATAGGTAGGAATTGAGGCTATTCTTGTGAGAGGAAGAATTTGAGTTCCTCCTTGGATTGTGACATTGCTTGTAGATAAAGGAAAACTAGTGGTTGAGGTGAGGTGTTGTCCAAATATTTGAACTATGTTCTTCACAAGGTCAAGGCCATCTTCACTTTCAATATTGTGATGAATGTTATCTATAGGAGGGCTGACAGTAGTTGAATTTTTTTCATTTTGTAGTTAATGTTTTAAGTTTTCTACGTCTTCATGAATTTGAATTATTTTTTCTTGTGGGACACTTGCAACCATGGTTTCAACATGCATCACACTACTTGAAGGTAAAGATTTGTTGAGGGCATTATCCATACCTAGTGTACTAGTGTCAATAATAGGAGTGAAAGAGCTAGACAACCCAAGATCCACAATGATTGTGCTATCGCGGGATGACATGAGTCTTGAGCTTTGTCTCACTATAGTATTAGAAATAGGACACCAAATACTGATGCAATGGCTCCTAAATGCAATATAAGATAAGAACAATTAAAACATAAATTATGGAGAATGAAAAAAGAAGGTAACAATAGAAAAAAAGAGCATATAAATAGAGCTTTAAATGCCAAAAATGTACAATAGAATATGCATTGGGGCTAATTCGTCCAAGGTGGCAAATGAGTCCCAGTAGGGATTTTTTCAAAAAAAAAGAATTTATTAATTTCTTTTAATCCTTTTCAAGTTTTATGATTTGTATCTTAAGTGAAAATACAGAATTTTTTATGATTTTCAATGATATGAGATGCAAAAATACAACCTATCTGCACTTCCACTAATGCAAAACTAGAAACCCTAGAATTTAAATTAAATAATGCAAACCCTAATGCAAGAAATATCTACGATGATGCACTCCAATTCATAATTATAATGCTTTAAATGTAGGCTCACCAAAATGGAACCTATGAAAATGGGGGATTCATGCTATTATATGGTTTAGGACATAGAGCACACCCACTTTCAACTATTTCACTCAAGGATAACCCTAGAGATCCCAATGAAATGGAGAAAGAGATCTTGTAATAGGGTTGTCCTAAGGGATGATTATAAACTAGTGAGGGGTTCACCAACAAGTTTGAACTTGGAAAGACAAATGTAATGAAATATGTAATACTAAACCATAATTCAATGCAAACTTTAACTAGATGACCTAGAAATGCAAATAAAATAGAATAAAAAATTGTAAGATGAATTATCTGCGCCTAGAAATATGGGGATGACAGGAAGGAGGTCTGAAAGGATAAAAAAAATTCTTTTAATGTTGAGTGGAACTCATTTTCCAATCTAGGTGAATTAGTTAAAAATCTAGGTTTCTATCCGGGAACAAGAATCTAGGAAATGGGTATTTGAATCTAAAAAATCTGAATTTTGACCCAAATTGGGACTCATTCGCCAGAAGTGGAAAATCATTAAAGTTAGGGTTTTTTGAAACTTCAGGATCTGAATCTACTCTTCTCAGTCTACTCAATTTGCCTCTTCCAGTTTTCAGATCTGAATCTCAACAACTCAACCTGTAGGTGCTCTCCAATGTTCTCTAATCCTTGATGACAACTTTGACAACTTTATGCACTTCGAAAAATTTTCTCCAATATTTCTCTTCAACGTTTATTCAATATAAACCTGTAAATCACACATTAAAGAGAGAAAAATGTTGTTTTTGTTAGTGGATAGGGGTTTTCCTTTGTCAAACCCTATTTTTGTAATCAAACCTTGAAATAGAATGAAATATGAATGGAGAATGATGAATGAACAAAATAAGATGTTGTAAATCACCAAACGCTCGCAATAGGAGGCTACAAAAAATTTATGAAATAGCTCCAATGGATGAAGATCTTGAATCTTGCTTGAATGTGATAGATCTTAAATGAAATGCTAGCTTGAATCATGAAACCCTACATCACAATTGTTAGCTCCAAAAAAACATGATGCATGCAGTCCTTGACATGGTAATTGATGCTTGGATGCTACTCTAAAATGCTTGATATTATTCCCTTGAATGCTCTTGAATTCTCTTGTAAATACTTGAATGCACTTATGAACTCAAACTTGCTATTATGATGAATACATGAATGGTTGGGGTGAAAATGAATGAAAGAAACTTGTATTTATACTTAATTATGCAAGAATTCCCAAAATTACAACAATACAAGCTAACATAAGATCTAGGAGGATAAAATCCCACAAAGAATTTGAATTAGTTTTAATTTTGGGCCACACGAGACTCATTTTCCCAGGGTGTCGAATGAGTCCGATTAGGCATAATTTTTGGGACCATTTTTAAAAATTCTTACAAAGGTGTGAAACCAGGTTCAAGACCCAAAAATCCAGGTGGGACTCATTCGCCCAAGGTGATGAATGAGTCACAGATCACTAAATATTGGCCTCACAAGTTGAAACACTTGAATTATGATTGGGTCATGATTTGCGTCGAGATTATCCTAAAAAAGATACATTAAATAAGGCTTGTGGATGAAAAATAAAGCAAATAAAGCATAAGACAACCTAATTATTAATGGCAACCCTAGAAAAGTGTGAATGTATGTTACAACACTTTACAACACTCTAAATAAGGAAAGATTAAGGTTTATTTTAATTAAAAAGAGGTTTATTAGGTTCAGTTAATTAATAAAGCCTTAGAATAGTGTGAAAGTGTGTTACAACACTTAACAACACTTTAGAAGGTACTATTTATGTTCATTAGCTTACAAGGGCCTAGGACCTAATGTGAATGTGTTAACCATGTTACAACACTACATCGAGGCACCATTAAGCTCAGTTTACAAGGATGGCCCAAACAAGCAAGGAAAAATAGAAGGGATAATATTTTCGTGGCCCCACCCCTAAAGCCTTAGAATGGATGAAAAGCCACCAGATCTTAGTGGATTAATGTTTTGGGAGTTGAGTTTTCTTTAATATCTTACCATGGTTTTATTAAGGATACTTTTAGGCTCCCTAAATTTGAAACAAACAAGACCTTTGTTTTGGAGGCATGTCATCAAGAAACCATGGCTAACAAAGCCTATGGAAATGGGAGACATAAAAAGGATCTTTACCCATATCCCCTTACCATTACAAAAAGTTAGGTAACACTTGTGAAAAGGGAGGAACAAGATGTGTTGACTAGAAAATTGGCTCACTTGGACCTAGTCCCCATTTCTGACACATGGAGGTGCAATCCTATAGGACATCTCCTGACTGTAGAACATGAAGAGAGAGAATATTTTGAGGGTATGTGCGGGATAATGATGGGCCAAAAAGTGGCGATATGTAAGTAATATGATGGCCCATGTGGCTGACGACCTTTTTTACCCAAAATTGATGAAACAAAAAGGGTTTTTAAAGGAGATTCTTAGCTTTCCACCAATATATATTATGCTTTACTTTGAATTTAATAAATAATTATTATTCATTTTCTATTTGAATTATGAATAAAGTCCTGATTGATAGGCCGATTGAAAAACATCTATAGCTTTCAAACAATATCACATTTTTTGAATAGGAAACATGCGTCACAGTCTATGCTTCACATACTATAGGATTAAAAAAAAAAATTGAATTTCATGAATTTTTGACCAAGTAAAGGTGGTCAGACATATGAGTTTTTATATTTTTTAAAAGTTTTAATAAAAAATCATAGTTAAATATTTACTTGGAAAAAATTTACAAAAAAATATTCATCACATCTGGACATGAGTCCTCTACTTATATCTAATATATTATAAAAAAATATTAGCATTTTATTGTGGTTAGGGTGGTTAGACAGACACCTACTTCTTATTTTTTTCTTGAAATTTAAGTACTACTGCATTGAAATTCAAAAATTTCACTATGTAGATATATATATATTTTAAAGTAAACCTAGTAGTTTAGAAACTATATTCAATTTTCTACAGATTCTATTCTTACATATTTTTGAAATAATATTGATAACTTATTCAAATTTTTAGTCAAGTTGCCTAACTCTGATTTTTCTGAATTTTATCGCCAGTTAAGGGCCTATTTTTCCATGATGATCCTGCACATACCCTTGAGTCATGGAAGAACCCAAAAGAAGAGAGGGTAGAGTTCTACATTCACTTATCATTTATACCATATGTATGGCCCCCATGGCTCAACTTCTATGTTGAGGTAGAAAAGTTTCAGTAAAGCATCTAGATGAGCCAATCCCTCAAAACATAGCTAAATATTTTGGGATCATAAAAAAGTAAGAAGGTTGATTTCTAGAAATATTGAGAGGAAATCAAGAACCTTAGTGCCTATATGGACATGTTAAGTTCAATGATGAAAAGTTTGAAATTTTTTATGATGCCAAGGATGGACCTGATGATAGTAATCCTAAATCAGATCAGGAGATTGAACCAAAGTGAGTACTAGTTTTTTCCCTCTTGCCTCAAGAGCTCGACATAGGAAAATGGAAGGGAAATGGGTCAAAACATAAATGATCATAGATCAAATTCCCCACTAGCACCCTAGCAAAGGGTAAGAGGACCTAATGGTCTCCAAAGAGATCTGCTACAACTCTAGGGGCCCAAGTTTTAGTGGGATTATCCGCTAGAGAGTCTGAATCAACTAGTTCAACCCCTACATAGAGGAGATGAGTCCAAGAATTAAGCAAACTAGGTGTATCAAATAGAGAAGAAGAGGTGGACTCTGATCCACCAAGATTTTTGGCTTTGAAAATCTAGGTAAGTGTTGCTCCCATCCTCCTTTCTTCTACTGCATCTTTAGTTGTTCTTGCCCCCTCATTTTCTGAAAGGAATCCTTTGTCTGTGGGTTTTGATGTGGTCATCGTGAATACACCCCTAACCATATTTGACAATGAACCCCATGAAGAATCCTCATGTGTCAAATGAGAATCATCCACACTGGCTGAAATTGATTCTTTAATCACCCTATCAAGGGCATCTACTGAAAACACTGATATGTCCATATTGAAAGTTTCATCATCCCCATCTACTTCTAGAAAATTGCCTCTTTTTTTCCCACTACCCCTTTTACTTTGATCGGTGTCTCTCTTTCTTATTCCATACATGGCATCTCACCATTTTCAATGATAATGATTCCTTTTAGCTCTCTGTAACCTTAGATGATTGAGGCCTCTCCTTTTGTCAACCTTTCTAATCTCCCTCTAGGTGTTTCACTTGCTGCTCAAAGGATTGAGTCCCCACAAAGAATTCAAACTCATATTGAAGCAACAAGGTAGGCTCGAAAATAAAGAAAGTAAAAAATATGAGGAAAGGTCACATAAAGTCTAGCTACTCAAAAGTTGGAAACTTGTTTTGGTGAAGAGTGAAATGCTCTATTGATCCCTTCTATGAGGCCACTAGCGTCCAAGCTAGAGGGACCAATGTAGTTTGAATATTATGACATCAGAGTTGTGGGCCTCAATTTGGGTGAGACTCTTCTACGTGACAAAGTGATTCTAGCGAAAGCAACTCAAAAGGTGATCTACACCAACTATGAAAAACTAGAAAAAAATTGAAGAAGCACGAGCCAGAGTTGGAAAACGTAAAGGCTATAGTGGATAAGATTTAGATAGAAATAAAAGGAAAATATTTGTAGATGGACCTCTTGAGGCATTTATAGGGTCAATAGGGTGAAGAAAATAAGTTGCTTGAAGAGGCCTAGAGTGAGAGGGATCAACTTCATGTTGAGGTACAAATATTGAGATGTGTGATCATAGTCAAACATGAAACAAATGTAGAACATCAACAAAGACAAAAGTGGCTTGAAAATGATTTAGCTAGAGTGAATTCCATATATAGTGGGGTGCAAAAATAGCTACAAGAAATGGATCAAGAAAAGGACATGCAGAAGGAATTAGGTAAAACCTTTGACTACCTTCAAAAGGTCCAAGTAGAAATAGAAAGGGAAAAACAAGAAAAGAAAGACATCAAGTCTATTTTGTAGAATCACAATGAGGAGGTTTGGAAGATATGCTCTTGGATTAAAAATTCTCTCTAGGAGTAGAATCAATTGGAGGAAAACATGAGAGGAAGATAGTCCCAGTTATAGTAGGAACTAATCATGGTACAAGTATCTGGACTCCTCTCAATATTTAGAAAACTAATATCTACTCATTCAGAGAGAATCATAGTTGCAGTTGTAGCCCTAAAACTAGTCTTGCATTTTCTAAAGGATGCTCAAGAACTACACACAAAGGTTGGCCTAGCAATTGACCAAATTCTACACATAATCACCCCCCCGAGATAAAGAATTAGGTGTCTTGTTCTCAAAACTCTGTAAAGAAACTAATGAAGCTTTAAGGGACATCAGGATTCCCAACCAAAGGGTAGCTATGAGGAAAGAAAATGAATTCATCACCTACCACAAGGTCTCCTCAATAAGTAGAGCTTACCACATAGTGTTGAATAAGAAGGTCAATGAGATCAAGAGGACTTCAATGTTCTACTCCAATCTAGATTACCTACCCTATTCTCACTAGATGGAGGGATATTCACAATAGAAAAGATCCCCAAAGAAATCAGACTCAAGATCTAGGATTCCATAGTTCTCTATAATTTGAGCTGATCACCTAGAGTAGAGGAGATCGAGAAGGAAATTATTCACCTCTCTATTATTTACTATCATGTTGGAGCTATTTCATCAAGGTGGGGAGGATTTTCTGTCAAATAAGTCCTTGACCTTGATCAAGCCTACAATAATTTGTGCTTCCTTGTCCAACCCACCAATGGAGATTGGGAAACCCAACACAATGCCTTTATTAAAATCTAAGAATTACCTAAGATCTAGGTTCATGCCTCCACAAGTGAAGGCCCCTTGTGAGTCACTAGAAATTGGAGAAATTTTTTCCATCAAACATTTTGGTTTTCAGCCCTTACTTCTTTTCGACGTTAAGATGACTTTGCATCCCAAATTTTAAGCCTTCTTCATGATGAAAAGTGTGAAATACGCCACATGGTGGCTAAGCAAATTTTCCATATATTGTGTTCCTCTCGGGCCCAAACCAGAACACGTGTCAACTTGGTGGGGGTTTCCATGAGGTCACTCTCACAACCTCTAAAATCACCTACCTAGTTGCCATGTAATCCATTTGTTTGGGTAGCATGTATCATCCATGGACGTTTATCTTTTTGGGTAGAGTTTCTCAAATGGCATGGAAGAATTCCTTCGGTTGTATACTTCTGGGATAGTGTCATTATTCTTCTTAGTTGATGGATTATATTTTTCTATGATGTGCGAAGATCTAATTGTCTTTTGCTATTAATGAGGTGGCCTAAGAATTTAAGAGGAAAGATCGCTACGATCTAATCAAAATCTAAATGAGATTGCGGTCAATTAGGTGCAGACACTTGGAATTGGTTCATGTCTACTAGTTGTGGCAATGGCTCTCCCTACTACCTATTTAAAGGGGTTCATAAAAAAGAACAAAAAATATTGGATAATCTTAAAAAAGAACCATCTTCTGAATTTTTCAGTATATGATAGCTTTTAGGGAGTTTTAGTTTCTTAGGTTTCAGGAGGATTTCACAGAGCACAATTCACACTCTCTAGTATGTTATATTTGTTGAGACTATTAATTGGATTGGAATTCGACCTCTATTTTTAGCTAATTTATTGCAAGAATAAGATCTGTTAAAAGGAAATCTTTGGAATTGTGGATGCACAAGGCCTTTATCATGAAATTATTTTTTCACATATCATTTATGTTAAGAGCACTATGTTAAAGCTTTACGTAAGTATTCTGGATGATTATTTCCCATGTTATTAGCTTTTATGTTTGATGCTATCATTCAAAAATTAGATCATGTTTATTATACTCATTCATTTTCTATAAAAGATATGCTATTGTTCATACTATGCTGTAAGAGAGGAAGTGTTCTCTAAAGATCCAAATGTCCCTGTTGGTCTTTGGGGTTTCTTATTACTATTGAACCTTAATGGATGTTTCTCATGGGGAGATTTGAAAGACTAAATTGTGCTTTATCTAACCTTTTCCAGTCATTCTCTTCCCAACAATGAAGGGTTTGTGGAATTATGTGTCCATTTAATCAGTTATAAGGAATTGTTAAGTTTCTAAAATGTTGTAAGAGCCTTGGCACATCACCACTTTTTATGTTTTTTCTTGCATTTTGCTTCCCCTTTTCCCAGAAAAAATAAGAGCCAAATTTATTTAAAATTCCTGAAGGTTATTTAATGAGGTGCAATTTGGTCCCCCACTTGCTAAATTTCCCATAAGGTTGTTGGGAGAGGCACAAGATTTTATGATGAACAAGACCTTTATGTACATCTCCAATAGCTCAAAATATTGAAGAATGGTCAGAAGAAGTTGGTGCAGAGCAAGAAAGAACAAAACAAGTAGATACTATAGTGGAGCAAGAGAAATTTTACAATTGACCCCTTCTTGGTACAAAAATGAATGAAGGAAATATAATGTTAATTGAGTATGTGGCAATGGAACAAAATGTTGATAGGAAACCTTCCCAAGGTAATCAAGAGATAGATGAAGAGAATAAGGATCATGAACTTGTGGTGGAACATCAAGAGGAAATCTCGACATTGAAGGATGCACTTGCTTGAATGAAAGAAGAAAGTCATCGTATCTAAACCCAACTATAGGAAGCTCAGTCTATTAAGCAATCACAAGTTGCCAAGATTAACAACCTTAAAGAGGAACTTGCACAAACACTTCAAGATGAAGAAATTCATATGCTCATCAGTGAGCATGGGTAGTAGGTTCAAGATTTGAAGTAGAAGTGGGCTACAAATATTGAAGGAACTTTGTAGAGATTACTTGGTTGGTGACTCTTTCCTTTGCATAGGGACATGCAAATCCCTCAGCTAGGGGGATGATGGGGGTTCAATAGTCTCAATATTTTTACTCTATGTTTTACTTTTTCTTTTACCTTTACCACATTCCTGTCAGTACTTGTCATAGGAAGTATCAATATTTGATATATTGTGAAGGAAATTAAAACTATTAGAAATTATTGATATCTATATGGAAATACCAATTATCGTGTTGCCGAAACTATAGGAACTGATTAAATGAAGGTGTTAAAGCTATTAGTGACATGGATGGATGAGAAGCGAGGAGTTGGAGTTTAAATAATCCATAGGATATTTTTAAATAGAATGCTAGTTAATTTGCCATACAACCAATGGCCATATTTTGTTGTATATCAAACATATTTGGTTTGTTGGCCATAGGCCAAAAAAAACAAAAACAAAACCTTATCTATGGCTGCTAGTAAAAATATGTGCATTAGAACTACAAAATTTGATATGAACATATATCATAATATAAGAACATACTATCATTTTGAATTGTATATTTTATTTGTTGATGTGCATGCATGATTAGCATGGTGGAGAGATGAATTTGTATTTAATCAGTAGATAACCCAGGAGGAAAGGCCCACTGCTTACATTGTCTAATGATCTTTTCCAGTTTAGTTTAGGTGTGGTAATGTGTGTGATTCAATTTTAAGCATTTTTCTTTAAAACATTTGGTTATTTAAATATGATTGTAATTCAATTTTAAGTTTATTTCTTATCAGTTATCTAATAGTGTTTTTATTCTCTTCATTTTGTGGGAATTAAGACTTTGATCTAATTCATTACTGTTGGTACATAATCTATAAAGATTCTTTATTTTTCTCACTGCAAAAGTTTGTTACTACACAATTCTATTACTATAGAGTTCCTAGCATAGTTCTTGACATAGTTCTTGTCACAAACATGAATAGGAAAAATAAACTAGATTTCTAATTAGATAATCGTGGTGTGTATTAGTTGCATTCATCCCCACATAATTCACTATTTTCATCCCTTATTTATACTATTGCAACACCTTTCACAAGTCTATGATCCCTGGATTGACATTTAATTAACAAACTGAGGAAACCACTACAAAATTCTTGAGGATTGATCTAATTATATTTGCCAATTTAATATAATTATACTAATATTTTATCTTTAATATCAATCCATAGTTTTGTCCAAAAAAATTTTATGATGTTTATTTTATAACTAAATTTCTCCTAATATTTCAACTACCTCAATGTTTAAAATTTTACTCTCAAAATATAGGAAACAAGGTTTCCATGTCTCCATCTCCATCATATGATGTAACTGACACATACCAACTGAGCCAATGGGAAATAGGTTTCCACCATTTAGGAGATGGAACTAAACCTATTTCACACTTTAGTTCATTAGGAGACAATGATCCTTCAACCAATTGACTCAAATGAGGGAAGGACTAAGGGTTTCCTTGTGTGATTGGATGGGGGTTCAACATTTAAATGAAGTTTCAATGGTGAAATGTAAACTCTTGTGCACAAATCCCTAGAAACATGAAAACATGAAATTAGATTGATAAACAAAATAAAATAAAAAAGTACCTAGAGTAGTGGAGAGGCCACAAAAGGTCCATAAACCCTAGAAATTGCCATTTCGGATTGCATCAAGACTAATATGCTAGGTTGGGTGATTTAGTCCCAATCTAGGGTTTTCAAGGTAGGATTTGAGATTCTCGGAGACTTCATCAGTATCTACTGAACGATGATCAAAAAGTGTAATTGGACTAATATGCTAGGTAGGGAAATTTAGTCCTACTACAAGAATATGGGTATAATTAGGATTTTTCTAGTGATTGTGCAGGAGCTACAAAAAACTAACAAAAGGGCTATACTAGGACTCATCGACCTAATTGGGTGATTTAGTCTTGTAGCTAGGGTTTGACTAATATTTCTATAGCCTCTAGTGACCTTTTGTAGCTTCCATCTTGTCTAATTCTTCATGTCCAAAAGTATGAATTCTAGCTTGTAGCCGAGTTTCTATGAAGATGACAACTTCTTGACAAATTTGACAACTTTTACAACTTTCCTTCAAAGGATATTCAAGCTTCAATTCATCTAGATCTGCAAACACACATCAAGAGAGAAAAATATTGTTTTGTTAGGGAAGAGGGGTTTGCTTGGTAAAACCCCATTTTGGTAATTAAACCTTGAAATGAAATAGAAAAGCATGAAGAAATGATGAATGAAAAAATAAAATGTTGCAACTCACCAAACACTTGAAATAAAGGCTACAAACTTGTGTAAAATAGCTTCAATGGATGTGGATCTTAAATCTTGATTGAATTATTGTAGAGTTTTCTTGAATTCTTGCTTGAATCATGAAAACCTACATAAAAAATGTTAGCTCACAAACATACATGATGGATGAAGAATTTGACATGATGCTTGAATCCTAAATGTAGTTGCAAATGCTTGATGATTTTATCTTGAATTCTCTTGATCTCATAATCTTACTTCAAGAATTTCTTAGCTAGAATGTTAGATGACTTGAAAAATTTCCAAGTCTTTTTAGGAGAAATTATATGAAATAACCTTGTATCTATACTTGTTTATGCTAAATTTCTCAAAATTACAACACTACAAGCCAACATCAGATCTAGGATAATAAAATATCACCAAGAATTTGAATTAAAATAGTTCTAGTTTAAATCAAGACTAATATGCTAGGCTGGGTGTATGAGTTGTAGTGGCTTAAACTAAGTTTATAGATTCCAATAAGTGCCTTGCTCAATGTTAGATTTGAAATTAGGTCCCGAGACCTAGGTGGGACCCATATGCCCAAAGGGGTGTATGAGTCCTAGATACCTAGATCTAGAATACATAACCACAAACATTACATTATGATTTATCCTTTATTAAATTTTGGGATTATCTTTAGAAAAATGCATTTAATTAGGCTTTTGAATACAAAATTAAACCAATTAAGGCATAAATAAACCCAATTTTAATAGGGAGGGCCCAAAAAAGTGTGAAAATGTAAAGGGATACATTTTTCTAGACTACACTTAGCCCCCACTTTAGTGACAGGATTACCTTGCATCAAACTCACACTAAACTAGACAAATTCATATCAAGAGGGGTCCAATTGTACCAATGCTAGTGAGATAGGATGACAATGATCAAGAGGGATGATCAAGCCCATAGAATCAATATTCTATGGTAAACTAACATAGGAAAAAAAGAACATGAATTTGAATGATGTATGAAGCAAAACAAAGGTACAAGAATACACTATAAAAGACATAAAGAAGAAAGGAAAAAGGAAAAAGAGGGGATGGATCAAGCCTCGATTGTTTGTCTAACTCGATGTGGATCAAGCCTTAGTTGTTTCTCCAAAAAAAATATTTACAATTGGAACACAATGTCCACTATGAAAAAAAATGAATTCTCACTTGTGCTAGTGGAATCTGGTATCTAGTAGGTGAGCCCCACGTGAGACACATACACATGCAACTAGTATGCACCCAAACAAACAAGCAAGTGGCTATGGGAAATTGATGCCTTAGTCAACTCTAATATGTACTAACTATACAAAAGATATACCTCTTGATAAGTTTGATAAGGTTCCACACAACATGAACAAAAGGATCTAGGAGGCAAGAAAAACTTTGTGTGCTAACACCCATGAAAAAACATGATGGATCCATAGGAAAGCAATGTGTGTTATCCAAGGTGGCCATATAATAGTTATTGTAAATGAAAAATAGTGTAAGGTAAATGAAAAATATATAAGTAAACTTAGGGAACATCATGCCTAATGTCTCTAAGAGAGAACAAGTCAAAGAAATAGCACACTCTCAGAGGAAATCAAACCCAATGACACCACCAAGAAAAGGATGCATAACAAGAATAAAGAAAATCACACAATAAAACAAGAGTGAAAATGTATGCCTCACTTTAAAACGGTTTCTAACACCATTGTTGTGAGAAATTTCTTTAAAGTAGAAGAAGAAATGAGAGTAGATTCAGAAAGCCCTATGCCAAGTCACATGTTTCTAAATCAAACTATATCATGCATGAAGGGTTTCCCGCAAAATGTAATGCTAAACATAGAAAGAAAAGTATGCCACATGTGAGCCAACTTAAGGCATGTTGTCCACATCCCAAGTTTGCTCCTATATATACATGGAAGGTGATCAACTAGCTAAAAGAGACAATGACAAGTGTCATATGAGGACAAGGATACCTAACCCCTTGCCACCACTTAGTGCAAGAAAAGGATGAGCTAAGATGATTGATGAGAAACATGATAGAATGAAAATCAGTATCAATTAGAGGAACTAGGTGCTTCAACACAAGGAAGAGAACCATAACCCTTAAGATGTTGAATTTTATTACCCATAGCTTTACATTCATTAGTAGAATGACCATGAACTCAATGATATGTACAAAATGAACTCTTGTTGTACCACTTCTTTCATGTTTTTAGAGGGAGAGATATCAAGTGATCATGGAGGAGTCTCAACAAGATACTCTCTTGATCAATAGTAGGGGATATTTCTTTCTTAGCACAAGTTTTCATACACACAATAGATGATAAGGCCTTCGATCAAAATGGAGATAGAGGTGGTAAACCTAGATCTTTCTGGAAAAGGTATGTTATAGAATTCACCTTTTGTCTATAGTTTTTCTCCATTTTTTATTGTATCCACACTTAGAAAGGGGTTTGTATCCCAAACCACAACATTCTTCCAACTCAGAAAAAGGGGTTTTATGCTTCAAAGAAGGGTTGTCTTCTTCACGAGAACACAAATCTTTTTTATATTTCTTAAATTTATGCATCTTCTTCTTTGAGGGATGGGAGTTGGAGGGCCCCCATCACCACCATGGGGTGATGGTGTTGACATAGAACCAAGGTGAGCACATAAAACACAAGGTTGTTTAGCTGTAGATTGTGAGATTTCATACTGCTCTATAAAGGCAAGTATAAAATCTAATGAATTCCAATTGTCACTAAAGCATGTGTCTAAAAATGTATATTTCATTGGATTTTGAGGGTGAGGTTTTGGATTCTTTGTTGAAATGAGGTGTAAAATCTAATGAACCCCAATCATCACTAAAGATTTTTGTTGTAGATGAAAGAAAATTAGGATTAACATCAACTTTTATAGGTTCTACTTTTGAGATTGGAATTAAATTGTTAGGGGAGTTGGAAGTGTTATGATCATGTTTAACTTGTTATTTATAACTTTTCTCATCTACTTCAATCATGCATATCTTATTTTTGTATTCATATTTCATCACACGGTGAAGGATGGATGTGAATCCTTTCATAGCATGAATCTATGGTCTCCCTAAGAGAAGGTTGTATGAAAGAGGTCTTGGCATGATATGGTTAGGGGTAGGAAAAACTATAGGTCTAACCTTAATAGGCAATGTGATCATTCCTAATGGTTTCCTATTAACATTGTAAAATCTATAAATATTAGCATCATTGAATTGAATAAGCTTCTTGTCCACACTGATTTTATCTATGAGATCAGTGCTACAAAAATTAATACCTACTTCATTATCTATAAGGGTACGCCCAACTACAATCTCATTAATAATAACCTTATCATCAAAGCTTCAGTCTTATGTTGTGTCTCAAGTGAGGGTAATTCATGTTTAAGGAATGTGATTTATAACTTTGTCACTTACATACAATCAAAGGAGGTTGGTACATCATTTAATTTCACAAAAAAATGCATGTTATTCTTTTGCCAAATTTATTGGATCATCCTATGGTGTGCAAGTGATACTTTTGCTAAAGACAAAAGTTAGGTGTTTAAATGATGAATTTTATTATCAAGATCATTCTCTCATCCACTATGTGGAGGAAAACTAGGAGCAATAGGAAAGATAGGTTGAGGCAATGGTAATGAGTTGGGTATGTTTTGTTGTTATATATTATATGTGTGAGCAACGGTATTGTAATTTTGTTTTTGTGAAACATTTTTACCACACATTTTCCTTATAATGTTCGAGATAACTTCTTTAGGTAATGGTTTAGGTTGTTCTATGATTGGAGGTGACTTAGGAGGCTCACTAAGTAAAGGTGGCTCAATTTGTGTAGTCAAAACATTAATTGACTTACCTAAATATCCTTCTAATAAAGGGGGGAACTAAAGTGAACCTAAAATTTTCATCTATGCCATCCACCTTAGTGTTTGTTGAGACACATGTAGCATTAGAAGAGGGAATTTTTTTTTTTATCATGATGCTTAATGATTTGGTTTTCTAACAGAAAAATACCTCCATCACAAATAGGAGAGGTATCCGAAGAAGAACAATTAGGATTATCATAATTGTCTATGTGTGAATCCTCTCGCATCAAAGTTTTAATGGCTAATTTGGGTGAGATGAAGTCCTCAAGGGCTTCATCTAACATGTCAAAGTCATCACAACTAAAGGGTCCAAGATTCACCATTCAGTTTTTGTTTTGTTTTTTTGATGTTTTTGATTTTGGTTTTTTTTCTAGTGCATTCCAAATGTAATCTAATCTTATAAAAGTATGAAATAATATTAAAAATGAAACAAAAGTGTAGTAATCTAATTCTCTCCACAATTGAAACATGCACTTGAAATGAACCAAATATGAAACAATTTCCAATAACAATAATTCCGCAAACTATAACAATAACTTAAAGATAACCAAGAACATAAATGACAAGATTTTAATGCTAAAAATATAGATTTAGATCTAATTGGGGAGTAATACACCCATCTAGGCATATGAGTACCACTAAGGGTTTTTGAATGGTTCAAATAGTGAACAAAGGATAACACAAAATACCCAAAAAATTGGAGAAAAAACCAGTACATAGACTAAATCACCCAAGTGGGCAAATAAGTCCTAGATTAGGGTTTTTGAACCAGATCCAACAAATTGTGAGTTGATTTTAAGGTTTCTATGTTGTATTCTCAAATGACTATTGGCAAGTGTAGTTTTCCAATGAAATTTAATGATACAAAATACAAAAATGCAACCTATATGAAATTTTCAGTAATGCAAGATTTAGGAGTCTTAAATGCAATTAAAATAGTGCAAAGTAACCTAGATCTAGGACTACAATATTTTCCAAATCAGAAATTCAAGGGTCTAAAGGTTGAGTTCACAAAAATGGACCAATGGGAAATAGGTGTCCAACTTTTGGGAGGTAGAATTAAACCTATTTTGCACTTTAGTGCACTAGGAGACCAAGATTCCTCGACCAAGTGACTCAATTGAGGGTAGGACTACGGATTTCCTTGTGTGAATGGATGGGGGTTCACTATTTAAATTGAGTTTAAAAGGATAAATGCAAACACTTGTACACAAAACCCTAGAAACTTGAATACATACAATTGGATTGATAAACAAAATGAAACAAAAAAGTAACTACAGGAGTTGAGAGGCCAAAACAAGGTTTGTAAACCCTAGAAATTTCTATTTTAGATTACACAAAGACTGATGCGCCAGGTTGGGAAATTTAGTCCCACTCTAGGGTTTTCAAGGCAGGACATAGGATTCTCTAAGAGTTTAGATTTGTTGAATGGTGATTAGAATCTATAATGAGACTAGTATGCCAGGTAGGGAAATTTAGTTTTTCTATAGGAATCTAGGTATAATTTGGAATATTTTGGTGACTGTGCAAGATCTATAGAAAACTAACAAAAGGTCTATACTGGGACTCATACAACCAGTTGGGCGATTTAGTCCAATTACTAGGGTTTGACTAATATTTCTATATCCTGTAGTGATATTTTGTAGCTTCCATCTTTTCTAATTCTTTAAGTTTGAAAGTATGAATTCTGGCTTGTAGGTGAGTTTTCGTGAAGATGACAACTTATTGAGAACTTTCACAAATTTTGCAACTTTTTATTCAAAGGATCTTCAAGCTTCAATTCACCTAGATCTAGAAACAAACATCAAGAGAGAAAAAAGTTGTTTTTTTAGGGAATAGGGGTTTTCCTTGCTAAAACCCTATTTTGGTAATTAAACCTTTAAATAAAATAGAAAAATCATGAAGGAATGATGAATGAACAAATGAAACATTGCAACTTACCAAACCCTTAAAATAAATGCTACAAACTTGTGTGAAATGGATTCAATGGATGTGGATCTTGACTCTTGATTGAATGCTTTAAGAATTTTCTTGAATGCTTGCTTGAATCATGAAAACCTACATCACAAATGTTAGCTCACAAACACACATGATGCATGAAGACTTTGACATGATACTTGAATCTTGAATGTAGCTCCAAATGCTTGATGATTTTCTCTTGAATTATCTTAATCTCATAAACTTGATTTAGGAATTTATGAGCTAGAATGTTAGATGACTTGAAAAATTGCTAGGTCTTGTTAGGAGAAATTATGGGAAAAAAACTTGTATTTATAGTGTAGGAAAAAGTATCCCTCTTTCACACTTAATTTGAGAGTGAATAATTATTGATAAAATGAACCTAATTGTGCCTTATTTAGGGTGTTGTAAAGTGTGTCTTTACACTTTCACATTAATCTAGGGGTTAATTAATTAATTAGGCTTATTTATGCCTTATTTGGTCCTATTTTGCATCCACAAGCCTTATTTAATGCCTCTTTTTAAGGATAATACTGACACATATCTAATAACCAATCATAATATATCGAATTTGCATTGTATGACCTAGATTTAGTGATATGGACTTATATGCCACCTTGGGCATATGGGTCCCACCTAAGTTTCTAGGCCTGGTCTTGAATTTAGCATAAAACTAAACATTTCTTGAAAATTGTATGTCAAGCTTAGCCTACTGGGACTCATAGGTCCTAACTAGAATATGATTCACGCTTATCTTGGACCTATTTTAAATTCAAATTATTGGCAGAACTTTATTCTTCGAGATCTGATGTCAGCTTGTAGTGTTGTAATTTTAGAAAATTTCGCATAAACAAGTATAAATTCAAGGTTATTTTAGATAATTTCATCCTAGAATTTCATAAGAAATCAAAAGTAATTTCATAAGAGTTCACAAGAGCATTCAAGATAATTTCAATAGAATTCAAGTCTAGATTTGTAGAATATTATTGCAACAATTCAAGATCTATTATCATGTCAAAGGCTTGTTGCATCATGCATGTGGTTTTGAGCTAATGTTATGATTTATTGTTCAAGATCACTTCAAGTATTCAAAGGCATGATCCTTCATCAAGAATCATAATCAATACTTACATCAATTGAGGATACTTCATGCTTGTTTGAAGATCTAAAAGGTTTCAAACAAGGTTCTATTGTTTCATCTTATGTTTCATGTTTCATTTCTCATTAATGTTTGATTACAAAAATGGGGTTTGACCAAGGAAAACCCCCATTCCCTAAAATATCAATAATTTATCCTCTTTGATGTGTGATTGAAGATATATGTGGTTTAGAGCTTGAAGATCCTTTGAAGACAAAGTTGCAAGATTGAAGAAAGTTGTCAAGGTTGTCACAAGGCTGTCATGTTCATGAAAATTCACCTATAGGCCAGAATTCTAGCTTTCAGACTCAAATATCTAGCAGAAGGGAAGCTACAATAGATCACTAAAGGATACTAGAGTTTCATCAAAACCCTAATATTGGAAATAAATTTCCACCTTGGGCATATGAGTCCCAGTACAACACTTTTGCCAATTTTTAGAAGATTTAGATCAATCATTATGAAATTCTAGTTTCTTCCCAGAAACCCTACTTTGGGACTAAATCACCCAATTTGGTGTAGGATTCCAAATAGGGATTAAAATTAAAAATTTCATGGTTTCAAATCTTTTTTTGATCAAATATTTCTTCCGAGTACCCCTCGTTCATTCTTAGTTTATTATCCTAATTTCTAGTTTCATTTCCTATCTCATTTAGTTAAGTTTGCACAATAATTTCATCTCTTTCTTTCTAAGCATTTTCTTAGTGGTGAACCCCCTTTTATATTTAATCACACCCATTAGACTCCCTATTGTAGATATCTTTCCCTAATTCCATCCTTAGATTGAGATCTCTAGGGTTTCCTTGAATGAAACTAGAGAAAAATGGGGTTCCCTAAGTTGTCCATCTTCTAAAAGGTGGGTGGAACTTATTTTATTCATTTCATTTTGGTTAATCTGGCCTTTAGAACACCTTATTTCTGATTTGGAGTGCATCATAGTCCTAGGTCTAGCTTTCATGAAATTTGCATTAGACCTTGCATTAGTTAAGTTGCATTTAAGGCTTCTAAATCTTTCTTTAGTGAAAGTGCATATAGGTTGCATTTTTGCATCTGGCATCATTGAATTTAATTTGAAATTTATAATTGCACTTAGTCTGGAGACAACATACAAACCAAAAAGCTTAACATTCACTTGTAATTTGTTGAAATTAGTTTCAAAACCCTAATATGAGACTCATTCGTCCTTATGTGGGATTTAGTCCCACTACAAGTTGTTTTACCTGATTTATGGGAATTATGGGTTATGTATTTTTCATCATTTGAACCCTTCAAAAACCCTAGCTAGGACTCATACACCCCTCTAGGGTATTTAATCCCAAACCATACCTAAAACTTCCTTTTACAATATTAAAAACATCATTTATGTGTTTCTATTTGTTGTTGTTAGCTATCATTTTAGTTTGTTGAGTTTATGTTTCCTTCATTTCATTTGATCTAGCTTAATTTAATGTATTTCTTAATTTCAAAATGGAATTTATAAAGTTTCATTTTTAGATTATTTCATAGTGTAATCAACAAATTACCTTGTTTAGAATCTAAAAATTGCGTTTACACATTTCATTCTAGGTCATTGAATTGCATTTTTAAGTATCTTTCCATTTTGAGTTTGTATAGATTACTTTTCATAAATTTTAGTATTTGTCTTATCCAACTTTACAAAGAAAAATTTCATCAATAAGCATATTATTAATTCATTCAATACATTTCCTAGTTATGAGAGTCTCTTAGTGCAAGAAAGTGAAAATGTTGATGCTTGCCTTAAATCTACACCCCTCCTATCTCTCCTATTTTTGGGAAGGATTTGATCAAAGAGGATACAAACATATATAACCATGATGATCATAGTTTTTCTTCTCCTAATACCTCTCATATTAGTAATGAAGGTATCTTGGTGAAAGAAGGTGCAATCATTGAGAATCATGAAAGTCTTGTTTGTCCTTCTCCTTGCCCCCCTTGGGAAGATACAATGACACAAGAGAATGAGATCATAGACACATTTCTCAACACCACCTTACCTAGTCTCCATTCATCCCTTGTGAGAATGTTTTAGTGAAAGAGAACGAAATCATAGATAAACATGACAATCACATTTTTTATTTTCCTAGTATCTCTCCTAGTTGTAAAGACAATATTTTGGTGTTAAAAGATCAAACCGATGAGATTCCTAAGAGTTCTATTTTCCTCTCCTCATATAGGGAAAACATGATTAAACAAAAGAATTCCATCATTAATAAGCAAGAAAATCCAACCATTGATAAATCCCTTACTTGTGATGAAGTCATTTTAGAAGAACGAACCTATTAATTTCATGAACATAAAGTTTGTAGTTCTCCTAAAACCTCTCCTACTAGGGAGGATATCATGGTGTAAGAAAATAAGAAAATTAACATGTTTCTTTCAAACACTAGTTTTAAGGCTTCATTAGATGAAGATGATGAAGTGGCATTAGACTCCTCTTCACTAAGAGATTATGAAAATAAAGATAAGTTTGTTGAGGATATTAAGACACAAATTAAATATCCTTCTAGGTCACATCCCATCATTGAACAACATAAAAATAAAATAAAAGATCTCTTGATATCTATAATGCAACTTGATAGTAACAATGTTTCACAATGGCTGGATTTCTGTTGGGTTGCTACTGGTTTTTGTTGTGTTGCCTCTAGGCTAGTTTTAGTTTCATCTTTGTTGGCAACTTTCTATTTTATGTTCTAAACTTTATCATGCTTTATATTTTCTCCTTTTTCTGTTAAAGGGTTTTGGGGTCCCTTCAAAACCTATTTTTTCCTTAATCAAAAACAAATTTTCACAACAACCAAGTTATAATAAAGTTGCTCAAACATGTAGGCAACCATAAACCACTCCTACTTCATTATTGTTGCCTCAACATATTTTTCCTAGTGCTCTTCATTTGGATTTAAATAATTTAGTTGAAGGTCCCTTAAAAATACTCCTGCCAATATATCCTTACAGAATCTTGTTCAAACATCACCTACATACAATTGGGTATTTTGAGAAATTTTGTAAATAAAGCAGAAGAATATACAATCTTCTATGAAATTTAATGATGTAGCATGCTCCTTTGATCATATGCAAGTCACACAGTTAGAAATGACATTCCCTAAACATGAATTAACCTCACTTGAAATTCAAAAAAAAATGAAGACTTGACGATAAAGGTGATCATTAATGAAACCACAATTAGGTGCACTCTCATAAACAATGAAGAAAGTCTTAATGTTTGTAGCATTGACCTCCTAGATAAAATTGGCATGGACAAGAGGCTTATTCCACTTAATTATTTTAATATTTATGGCTTCGACAATGTTAATAGGAAAAAATTAGGAATGATCACTTTACCTATTGTGGTCAGGCCTATAGTGTTTCCTACCCCTATCCATATCCTACTAGGACCTCTTTCATATAATATTATCCTAGGGAGACCATGGATTCATGCTATGAAAGGAGTCCCATCTAATCTTCACCATGAAATGAAATTTGAATACAACAACAAGATATACATAGTTGAAGTAGATGAACAAATCTATAAATCATATGATTAGAACACTCCCAACTCCCCTAATACTTTCATTCCAAAATCAAAAGTTTAACCTATAAAAGTCGATGTTAATCCTAATTGTATTTCACTTACAAAAAAAATCTTTAGTGATAATTGGGGTTCATTATATTTTACGCCTCATTTCACTAAAGAATGCAAAATCTCACCCTCAAAGTCTAGAGAGACATATACAAATGATTCATTTTCAGACACAAGTTCTAGTGATGATTTTGGTTCATTAGATTTTATGCCCTCCTTTTTGGGAGAATACAAAATATCACAATATAAACCAAAAAAACCTTTTGTTTCATTTGCTCAACTTTTCTCTGCGCCAACAACATTGCCCCATGGTTGTGATGGGGACTATTTAACTTGTAATACCCCTCCGTTTTGTTTCTTGTTCAAGTTGCTTTATGCTATGTTTGGTTGCAATTACTTTGATACTAGATACATTTTGTTATGATGTTTTGATCGTTACTATTGAGTGACAACTATTATTGTGGGATGTAGTTATCTGATTTTGTTTCACATGTATTATGGATTAATGATGTTGTAGAGTTAAGATGAGATGTTATTATGAGATTTCTGGATTATGATGGAAGTGTCAATTTCGATGAGTGTATTGGTGAAGAGGACAAGTTTGCATCACTCGCTTGCGAGCGCCCTGCGAATCCGTAATTCCTTCTTCACGGTGTGTATTATATGCTGGATATATCATATGATGTTGTTTACTTGGTTGCAGGATTGTAGGTATATGACATCGACTCCACCTGGCTTCACAGGTTTGAGCGTGTCGATCCAACGGTTAAGTTGAACGGGAGATAGTAGCTAGGTAATATGTGTCAAGTCTATACCCTAGCCTTAGTGTGTCATCAGTTGTGTGTGTCGAGTCATTGTCTGTCTTGCTTTGATGTTATTTAATTCTGAAGCATTCTTGAGTTGGAAATAGATATTTAGAATAATTGCATTTAAATCATGTTGATGGTTATTTAATTTAAATAATGCAATGTGGATAAAAGTTTATACTTAAATTAATTAATTATATTTAGTTTATTTAATTAATTAAATTTGATCCAAGGGGTTGAATTTAGTTATTAAATAATTAAATTAATTAATTAAACGTGATGCAAGAGAATGAAAGGAAATAAAAGAATTAGAATTAATTTTGGAATTTAATTCCAATGTGTGAGAATTAAATTAGAAATTGTAATTAAATGTTTATTTGAGAAATTGGTTGCAACTTTGGAAATTAATTTATTATTTCAAATTGCATTTTAAATTGAGAGTGGGTTTTTGAAAAGTGAAATTGAAATTGAAATTGGGAATTGAAAGTGAAATTGAAATTGAAAATTGAAATTGAAATTGAAATATCTAATTTGAATGTAATGTGAATTAGGGTTGTAAATATTGAAATTGAAATTGAAATATCTAATTTGCATGTAATGTGAATTAGGGTTGAATTAGGTATTTTTCATTTATTAGAATACATGTTTTAATTTTAGGGCAAGAGAGTTTTTAGAAAAATACATTTTTACAACAGGAAATTTTTTTTGGAAAATTTGCACAAGGGTTTGAAGAAAGTTTGATTGTAGAATTGATTGAAGGAAATATTGTTTGCATTTGTTTGGTTTTGGATTGGATTCATTAGAGGATTGAAGAAAATTCAGGAAATCTTTGGAGGAGACTTGCATCAGAAATTCATCTCTTCCTGTAGCTTCTTGTACCAGGTTTTCCTCTTTGTATTTTATTGTTCTTGATTGTTTTTTTTTAAATAGTAGTGATTAAAGATTTATTTGTTAAATCTGTTTTATAAAGTAAATTTGATATTAGAAGAAAAGTATTAAACAAAGTTACAGCCTTTGCTTGTGAAAATTCTTGAGTGAAAATTGTGAAAACCTTAGTTGAATTTAAAATTATTTGGGGAAATCAATTTTGTTGTTGTTGAAATCAAAACATAGAGATTGATCAATGCATTTAGAATGTTTTTAGAAAATGGAACCCTCTATTATTATTAAAAATCGGATTTTAAAATCTGCAGTATAGTTATATTTTCATGGTAAAATGGTCTGATTGCGTCGCCTATAACTTTATTTTCACAAACTGGGTTTTCAAGAAACTTAAAGGGTTTTTGCATTTTGAAGTTCTCGTATATCTGTCCAAAAATCGGAAATAACCAGATCGTATTTTTTTAGTTATGCTTAAAACATGGGACTGTTGTTAAATTATTTTCCCATGGCTGTTCAGAAAATAAAATAATAATAAATTGATATTTATAAATATTAATATTTTATGTATTGTTATTATAATATTAAAATATTATTTAATAATATTTTATATTATAATTTATAATACTAAAGTATTATATTTATTTATATTATTTTAAATAAAATTTGTATATTAGATTAGTGAAGTTAAAATTATAAACGTATGGGAAAATTATTGTTTATTTTAAAATGGCATGTTAAAGTTTAATTGAAGGAGTTAAATATTTGATTTAGATAATGCATAATTTAAAATTTAATTGTGGAATTTAAATTCATGTGTGAAAGGTTCAATTATTAATTTGATTTAATTGGAAAAATATATATTTATATTTTGGAAAATTAGTGATAAGGGATATTTTATTTTGAATTAAACAATTTAATATTCTGTAAGGAATAGAAGAAATGTTAATGATTAAATATATTTAAATATATTAATTTATATTTAGTATATATATATATTGAAGGTATATATCCATTTGAGAGAATAAATAATATTTTATATTATTTTATCCTGTTGTTTGTAAATTGGGTATTATTAGTGTTCTAAAAGAAATGATTAGTATGTGTAGAAAATGTGTAGAGAAAGATGTTTTTTTTAATAGAAGTAATTAATTGATTTAAAAGGAAATATTTATTTTGTTAATATGATTGAAGAAAAAATATTGTGATGTATATATATATCCATGAGTATTTTCAATCAGTATTTACCTTATTTTATTTAAGTGCGTGTGATTTAGTTTTGCATGAAGAATTTAAAAGATAAGTTTTGAATGCGTAGTCAAAGAGATAAGCCAAAAGATATTTTGTACATTGATGAAATTGCATGTTTTAAATAGATAGTTGAAGAGACATAGATTCCGGATAGAAAATTGAAAAGATTGTTTGCAATAGTGTTAGTTTGCATTAGAAGTAAATTTAGGAACTATCTCTATTGAAAAAGGCAAATAGTTATTAGGTTTTTTTTCCATAGAACAAATTAATCGTTGCGATTGAAATATTAAAGAATCTATATAATTGAGTTTATTAATATATATGTTTGGTGTATATATAATATGGAGCATGTAAAATATGTTAAGGGTAAATTCATTATCATATTTTGTTTTTATAAGATGTATGCAGTATATTATTGAATAGAGATTTAAAAATTTGATTGATTAGTGTATATGGAAAATGGATAGAGAAACAATATGTTATTATATTAAAGTGATTGAATGTGTTGAATAGAAAATTGAATGAGATGTAAGATTTGGTTAGGAAATGGAAAGAGTTTATTTGCATAGATTTGTGTCGATTTAAAAATAAATTAAGAAGTTGTTTTATTGATGAAGTAATCAATTATGTTATTTATTAAATTCTATTTAGATTAATTGAATCATTGTGATTGGATTATGAAAGAGATATGGATTTAGTATATCCAAAAGTAGTATCTTCCTCATGACTTTCTTAAAAGATTTAATTCTCTGTATTCAGTAAAGGGAAGTAAGTTAATTGTTTAGATTTCAAAAATAAAAAGGGAAATAGAGGTTATGATTATTTTAGATGGTCTAGTTATCGTGTCTTTGACTTTGTCAACACTAACTATTGTATGAGTATGGATTTAGGAAATCCAAATATTAGATTTGATTGATGACTTGAATGCTTTTGTTGCTATGTCGTCAAGTTGCATTGTTGGTTTTGGGATTTAGTGTTAGTCCTAAATTATAAGTCTTTCAGAAGAACTTAGAGGATAAGGGTTATTGAATCTTTATGCCATCCAGTTGTTTTCGCTTGGGTAGTGCATGGCATCTTTTCAGTTTTACCCAGTTTTCATGAACGGGGATGTTTGCACCTCCTTGGTTTAAGAGCGGATTATGGGATCCGTGTCTCCTTGTATGGAGTGACCTTGTTATGTGGTTTCATCTTGTTGCCTCCTGTGAAAGGAGTGGACTATGTATTGTTGCCTCCAAGATATTTGGAGTCAGATCTTCTGTACCTCCTGTGAAAGGACTGGACTATGTGATTGTTGCCTCCAAGATGTTTGGAGTGAGTTTCTATTATTTATATCCTCCTTGTGTTGGAGTGGATTATGATGCCTAGTTGGTATGCACTTATGGTTCCCTTGGTGGATTGTTTGGATGTGTGTTGTCGAATAGAAGAGTGGCTTCTGTTAGGCGCCAGAGCCCAAAGAGGTAAACTGGATAACTTTCAGGAGTGATTTAAACAAGTGATAATTAAAATAATGTACTTAGAAGATTAGGACTAACTTCACATTAATCAAGATAAGTTAATCCTCACTCATAGACGCAAGGGCTTGTTTAGACTTGGGATGAGTGAGAAGGCCTGGAATGGCAGGATCAACTATCTAGTTCTTGCGAGAGGTAGTTGATTCCGCATGTGTGAGTATGAGTGCCGGGATTCGGTTGAGGCCACCATGATTACTTGTGCCAGAGCCTATGAAGAATGCCCAAAGGAGATCTCATGACAAACATTGCGATGACACTCTATCTATGACAACTGTTGTTAATTATTTTATGTGTATGGTTCTGTGAACATACTTGATTATTATTATGTCTGGAAGTAATGTGACCTATGTCAGTGATGTTGAATTGTACTTGATTTGTACTTTTATTGTATTTGATTTTTACTTGTATTGTACTTGAGTTGTACTTGATTCGTACTTGTATGATGAATGAGTTGTACTTGTTAATTCATTTGATTGGTTATAATAGTATGAGTTAGTATGAGTTTGCCTTTGGTTAGAGGTAGTAGAATCTTTGTCCATGTTACTTGGTTACTATCTCCTAGCATGGGGGGTGGGCCTTCGAGTACCACATTGGTTGGGTGGAACATGCACCAAAACCGTTGGGTCCCCATCTATCTTTAGTACTTGGTGGCGAGACATCCAGATGGACAGCTCGCAGTTCTTGTTGTAATTTCTTGCATTGTAATATTTTAATTTGTATAAGTTATTTTATCCCTCTGATGATTATGAGGTGGAGTTATGTAATTGTAATCTTTTGTACTATTGCCTCATTCTGGGAATGAGTGATGTATCTATTGGATCAAGATAATGTTTATGAGATTGTATCTTGGTTGATTATCTTATTATGTTATGTGGTATTCTTATGATGTATGATGTTTATTTCATAAAGTTCATAAGGCTATGGTTATATGTAATATGTATATGTGGGTTTAAGTAATCCTAACCTTGTAGCCTTAGAGGTTGTTGTTAATTAGTAAGTGAATGTGTATGGTAAATGCACTTTAAAAAAAAAATAGTTCGCTTAAGATGTTAATTGCAACTTCCTTTAGGGTTACTTGGCGGGGCATTACACATGGTATCAGAGCCAAGGTTTAAACACTGGGTTCTCTGGGTGCAATTGTGCCTACTATGTTGTTCTTATGATTTGTTAGTAGAGTGTTAAGTGATCACGTGTTCATGGCTTTTACTTTAGCATGATATACTCTATGAAAGAGAGTAGTGTGTTATAACCTGATATAAGGTTATCATTGGAAAGTAATGATACGTATTCCATGGGTTATGAAATTGGATGTTCCTATGGGATTATGTATGTAGTTGTTTCCTTTGTAAATATAAGAAACTAGTAATTGTATCTTGTTTGAATGTTGTGGAAACCTGTACTTGCTTGTGTGTCCATGGGAGGGTGATACTTGATACCTATCCATGGGAAAAAGTCACTTCTGGGTGTGGATGTTACCATACCTTTTTGTGTGTTTGCATGTTTGTTACTTGTTTGAGGACCAACCCAGGTGTGGTTGAAACCTTTATATAGGAGTAACCAAAAGTAGCTCCTTTTATTTTGGTTCGTTAGATCCTCAATCCGTGAAGGGATAGTAGTAGTCACAAGTTTTTTTTGGTGGAGTGTGTAGCGTATGCATGTTGTGGCGTATAGTATCTTAGCTCAACCAATCCCAAGGAAACGTACCCGCTACTTTCCCTAATGCTAGATCAGGATACTTGATCTATATGTGTTAGCCTTTTTCTTCAGATTTGAGTATAGTAGCATGGTTGTTAGTTATGCCTGGACGTCCGTAGAGGCGATGACCTGGTAGAGTGATGATGTCTTTTTTAGTCATGGATGCATCACATGAGGGTATTTATCATTCTTGTTGGATGTTGTTTTCTCCTTCCTCGTTTTGTGGCTAGTATTTAGTCACATAGTTGTTGTATAGTGGAATTTAAAGATTGTGAACTCTCTTTTGGTTATTGATGATTCTTTTCAGTTCATTGTGAGAGTCGACACTTTGTTTATACTTGATTTTGAAGGTTTAGCCACAACTTGTGATCTTATTTCTTATAACCCTAGTGGTTATGAATTTGATTTAATGTTGAAATTACGCGTATTTATTTCTTTATTGTTGAAATGGAACTTTAATTTGATCTTCTTTACGAACTTGGTGGCTAAGCTAGTTATCTTTGTTGTTTTCAATGTCGGCTATGTGTTGTATTGTGATTCCTCTCCAAGGTTGTTTGAGGAAAACTTGGTGAGTGTGTACGAGGAAGTAGATACAGAAAACATTGAGAGTGGGGGTATGTGAGGCTGGACGTAGCTAGAACCCACTACTCACCTTTGTGTGTTGACTATATCTTGGAGGCTGATCACCTTACACAATAAGAGATAGGTCATTGTGGTCTTGTTTGGATGGTCTCACCTTATGTATGACCTAGCTCTATCAAGCAATTGGTTTGATGTTAGATTCAGTTGAGTTGGTTATGTTATTGATTCATGGACTCTCCTATCATGGATTGGTATGTTGCTTTCTGGTGTCCAGGAGAACCCTTGTGTAGTCTTGTGATGGTTGTTGGTGTTGTGTATTGGTACATATGTGTATTGTGTATGATAATCCATAGTTATGTGTTTTTAGAGATTTGGTTGATGGATGTTTCACCATGTTGCCTTGGTTGGATTTATAATGTGCTTGGCTGAGTTGTTTACGGCACAAGTTGCTATTGTTTTTGTGTTGAGCTATGGAGTGGTTCAATTTGGAACCCTTGGTTTCATATGATTGTATGGAGTTTGCTCTTGGAGTTTTTGCAGGCTTCCAGGAGTAAGCCTAATCTTTGGGGGGGAGAATGTAATACCCCTCCGTTTTGTTTCTTGTTCAAGTTGCTTTATGCTATGTTTGGTTGCAATTACTTTGATACTAGATACATTTTGTTATGATGTTTTGATCGTTACTATTGAGTGACAACTATTATTGTGGGATGTAGTTATCTAATTTTGTTTTACATGCATTATGGATTAATGATGTTGTAGAGTTAAGATGAGATGTTATTATGAGATTTCTAGATTATGATGGAAGTGTCAGTTTCGATGAGTGTATTGGTGAAGAGGACGAGTTCGCATCACTCGCTTGCGAGCGCCCTGTGAATTTGTAATTCCTTCTTCACGGTGTGTATTATATGTTGGATATATCGTATGATGTTGTTTACTTGGTTGCAGGATTGCAGGTACATGACATCAACTCCACCTGGCTTCACAGGTTTGAGCGTGTCGATCCAACGGTTAAGTTGAACGGGAGATAGTAGCTAGGTAACATGTGTCAAGTCTATACCCTAGCCTTAGTGTGTCATCAGTGTGTGTGAAGTCATTGTCTGTCTTGCTTTGATGTTATTTAATTCTGAGCATTCTTGAGTTGGAAATAGATATTTAGAATAATTGCATTTAAATCATGTTGATGGTTATTTAATTTAAATAATGCAATGTGGATAAAAGTTTATACTTAAATTAATTAATTATATTTAGTTTATTTAATTAATTAAATTTAATCCAAGGGAATTGAATTTAGTTATTAAATAATTAAATTAATTAATTAAATGTGATTCAAGAGAATGAAAGGAAATAAAAGAATTAGAATTAATTTTGGAATTTAATTCCAACGTGTGAGAATTGAATTAGAAATGGTAATTAAATGTTTATTTGGGAAATTGGTTGCAACTTTAGAAATTAATTTATTATTTGAAATTGCATTTTAAATTGAGAGTGGGTTTTTGAAAAGTGAAATTGAAATTGAAATTGGGAATTGAAAGTGAAATTGAAATTGAAATATCTAATTTGAATGTAATGTGAATTAGGGTTGTAAATATTGAAATTGAAATTGAAATATCTAATTTGCATGTAATGTGAATTAGGGTTGAATTAGGTATTTTTGATTTATTAGAATACATGTTTTAATTTTAGGGCAAGAGAGTTTTTAGAAAAATACATTTTTACAGCAGGGAAAATTTTTTGGAAAATTTGCACAAGGGTTTGAAGAAAGTTTGATTGTAGAATTGATTGAAGGAAATATTGTTTGCATTTGTTTGGTTTTGGATTGGATTCATTGGAGGATTGAAGAAAATTCAGGAAATCTTTGGAGGAGGCTTGCATCAAAAATTCATCTCTTCCTGTAGCTTCTTGTACCAGGTTTTCCTCTTTGTATTTTATTGTTCTTGATTGTTTTTTTTTAAATAGTAGTGATTAAAGATTTATTTGTTAAATCTGTTTTAGAAAATAAATTTGATATTAGAAGAAAAAAATTAAACAAAGTTACAGCCTTTGCTTGTGAAAATTCTTGAGTGAAAATTGTGAAAACCTTAGTTGAATTTAAAATTATTTGGGGAAATCAATTTTGTTGTTATTGAAATCAAAACATAGAGATTGATCAATGCATTTAGAATGTTTTTAGAAAATGGAACCTTCTGTTATTATTAAAAATCGGATTTTAAAATCTGTAGTATAGTTATATTTTCATGATAAAATGGTCTGATTGCGTCGCCTATAACTTTATTTTCACAAACTGGGTTTTCAAGAAAGTTAAAGGGTTTTTGTATTTTGAAGTTTTCTTATCCTTGTCCAAAAAATCGTAAATACCCAGATCGTATATTTTGAGTTATGCTTAAAACATGAGACTGTTGTTAAATTATTTTCCCATGGCTATTTTGAAAATAAAATAATAATAAATTGATATTTATAAATATTAATATTTTATGTATTGTTATTATAATATTAAAATATTATTTAATAATATTTTATATTATAATTTATAATACTAAAGTATTATATTTATTTATATTATTTTAAATAAAATTTGTATATTAGATTAGTGGAGTTAAAATTATAAACATATGGGGAAATTATTGTTTATTTTAAAATGGCATGTTAAAGTTTAATTGAAGGAGTTAAATATTTGATTTAGATAATGCATAATTTAAAATTTAATTGTGGAATTTAAATTCATGTGTGAAAGGTTCAATTATTAATTAGATTTAATTGGAAAAATATATATTTATATTTTGGAAAATTAGTGATAAGGGATATTTTATTTTGAATTAAACAATTTAATATTCTGTAAGGAATAGAAGAAATGTTAATGATTAAATATATTTAAATATATTAATTTATATTTAGTAGATATATATTGAAGGTATATATCCATTTGAGAGAATAAATAATATTTTATCTTATTTTATTCTGTTGTTTCAACTGGCATTATTTAAAATCTAAAGGAATGACAAAGGAAAATGTGTAGAGAAAGATGTTTTTTTTAATAGAAGTAATTAATTGATTTAAAAGGAAATATTTATTTTGTTAATATGATTGAAGAAAAAATATTGTGATGTATATATATATCCATGAGTATTTTCAATCAGTATTTACCTTATTTTATTTAAGTGTTTGTGATTTAGTTTTGCATGAAGAATTTAAAAGATAAGTTTTGAATGCGTAGTCAAAGAGATAAGCCAAAAGATATTTTGTACATTAATGAAATTGCATGTTTTAAATAGATAGTTGAAGAGACATAGATTCCGGATAGAAAATTGAAAAGATTGTTTGCAATAGTGTTAGTTTGCATTAGAAGTAAATTTAGGAACTATCTCTATTGAAAAAGGCAAATAGTTATTAGGTTTTATTTTCATAGAACAAATTAATCGTTGCGATTGAAATATTAAAGAATCTATATAATTGAGTTTATTAATATATATGTTTGGTGTATATATAATATGGAGCATGTAAAATATGTTAAGGGTAAATTCATTATCGTATTTCGTTTTTATAAGATGTATGCAATGTATTATTGAATAGAGATTTAAAAATGGATTGATTAGTGTATATGGAAAATGGATAGAGAAACAATATGTTATTATATTAAAGTGATTGAATGTGTTGAATAGAAAATTGAATGAGATGCAAGATTTGGTTAAGAAATGGAAAGAGTTTATTTGCATGGATTTGTGTCGATTTAAAAGTAAATTAAGAAGTTGTTTTATTGATGAAGCAATCAATTATGTTATTTATTAATTTCTATTTAGATTAATTGAATCATTGTGATTGGATTATGAAAGAGATATGGATTTAGTATATCCAAAAGTAGTATCTTCCTCATGACTTTCTTAAAAGATTTAATTCTCTGTATTCAGTAAAGGGAAGTAAGTTAATTGTTTAGATTTCAAAAATAAAAAGGGAAATAGAGGTTATGATTATTTTAGATGGTCTAGTTATCGTGTCTTTGACTTTGTCAACACTAACTATTGTATGAGTATGGATTTAGGAAATCCAAATATTAGATTTGATTGATGACTTGAATGCTTTTGTTGCTATGTCGTCAAGTTGCATTGTTGGTTTTGGGATTTAGTGTTAGTCCTAAATTATAAGTCTTTCAAAAGAACTCTGAGATATGGCTATTTAACTTTTATGCCATCCAAATTGTTTTCCTTATGTAGTATGACGTTTTCATTTTACCCGTTTTACGGAACGTAATTTTGTACCTCCTTATTTAGAGCTGATTATGTGGATCCTGCCTCCTGTATGAGTGACCTTGTTATGTGGTTTCATCTTGTTGCTTCCTGAAAGGAGGGACTATAAAGTTAAGGTCTCCAAGATGTTTGAGATCTTTGCAACTCTGGTGAAAGGAGGACTATGTGGATTGCTTCCAAGATGTTTGGAGTGAGCTTTTATTATTTGTATCATCCTTGAAAGTTGAGTGGATATGATGCCCAGTTGGTGTTCTGTCTCCTTTGTGATTCTTTTGATGTGTTGACAGAAGAGTGGCTTCAAGGGCTTTGAGCCCAAAGAGGTAAACTGGATAACCTTTAGGAGTGATTTAAACAAGTGATAATTAAAGTAATGTACTTAGAAGATTAGGATTAACTTCACATTAATCAAGATAATTTAATCCTCACTCATAGACACAAGGGTTTGTTTAGACTTGGGATGAGTGAGAAGGCCTGGAATGGCAAGATCAACTATCTAGTTCTTGCGAGAGGTAGTTGATTCCGCATGAGTGAGTATGAGTGCCGGGATTCGGTTGAGGCCACCAGGATTACTTGTGCCGGAGCCTATGAAGAATGCCCAGAGGAGATCTCATGACAAACCTTGCGATGACACTCTATCTAGGACAACTGTTGTTAATTGTTTTATGTGTATGATTCTGTGAACATACTTGATTATTATTATGTCTCAAGTAATGTGATTTATGTCAGCTGATGCTTGAGCTGGAAAATTTGATTTGTAATTTCTATTGTATTTGATTTGGTACTTGTATTGAAATGGAGTTGCATCATTTGATTCAGATTTCTGTATGTAGAATAGAGTCACTTGTTAATTCACTTTGGTTGCTTATAATAATATGAGTTAAGAGTTTATTTCTTTTAAGTTGAGGTAGAATCTGCCCCATGTTACTTGGGTTACTATCTCCTAGCATGGGGGTACTGGCACCATACATTTGTTGGTGGAACATGCACCAAAACCAAGTTGGGTCTCCTTATCTATCTTTAGTGACTTTGGTACAGGATATCCAGATGATGCCAGCTCTTGTTGTAATTCTTGCATCAGAATATTTGAATTTGTAAGTTATTTTGTCCTCCATGATTAGTGATAAGGAGTTATAATTGTAATCTTTTAGGTTTATTGGCTCAGCTCCTGAATGAGGATGGATTCATTGGACTGATAATGTTTATGAGATTGTATCTTGGTTGATTATCTTATTATGTTATGTGGTATTCTTATGATGTATGATGTTTATTTCATAAAGTTCATAAGGCTATGGTTATATATAATATGTATATGTGGGTTTAAGTAATCCTAACCTTGTAGCCTTAGAGGTTGTTGTTAATTAGTAAGTGAATGTGTATGGTAAATGCACTTTAAAAAAAAAAATAGTTCGCTTAAGATGTTAATTGCAACTTCCTTAAGGGTTACTTGGCAGGGCATTACATAACTCCCATCCCTCATAAGAGGACAATAGATAAATTTAAGAAACCTAAAAAGGATTTTTGTTCTCATTAAGAAGCCAATCCTTCTGAGAAGCTTAAAACCCCTTCATCTGAGTTGGAAGATTGTTATGGTCTTGGACAAAAACTCCCTCATAAACATGGATACAATGAAAACATGAAGTAAAATGATAGAGAACAAGTGCAGTATATACCGTACTCTTTCAAGAAAGATCTAGGTTTAGCACCTTTATCTCCATTTTCATCTAAGGCCTTATCATTTAGCGTGTGTATGATATCTTGTGAAAATAAAGGAACATCTTCTACTATTGATAAAGAGGGTACCTTGTCGAGACTCTTCTAAGATCATTTGATATCTCTTCCTCCAAAAACACAAAAGAAATTTTACTACAAGAATTAATTTTGTGCATATAATAGAGTTCATAGTCATTCTAATAATGAATGCAAGGGTTTGAGTAACAAAATTCAACATATTAAGGATTGTGGTGCTCTTTCTTGTGTTGAAACACCTAGCTCCTCTAATTGATACTGACTTTCAAACCTCTATTTAATCATCTCGACTCATCCTTGTATTGCACTAAGTGGGGGCAAGGGGTTAGATAGCCCTATCCTCATATGGCACTTGTCATTGTATCTTTTGGCTAGTTGTCTGCCTTCCATGTATATATAGGAGTAAGCTTGGGATGTGGATGACATGCCTTAAGTTGGCTTGCATGTGATGTACTGAGTTATCTTTAATTATTGCATTTTGGGGGACAACCCTTTATGCATGATGTAGTTTCATTTGGGAACATATGATTTGGAATGGGGTTGTTTTAGTAAGATCTCATGTATTCTTCTAATTTACAAAAATTTCTTAGAGCAATGGTGATACCAATTTCTTTAAAGTGGGGACATACATCGACACTCATGTTTCACTATCCAATTTTTCTTTCTTCTTGCAATGTCTCCTTTTCTTTATGGTGTCATTGGATTTGATTTTTTTTGAGAGCGTGATATTTATTTGATTTGTCCTCTCTTGGGTAAATTAGGCATGATTGTCCCTAAGAAGAGACCTTACATGAACTAAGAAAAATCCCTTTGAATGTACCTTACACTATTTTGCATTTACAATAATTGTTATATGGCCACCTTGCATAACACACTTTTCTTGCTTGTGGATCCATCTTGTTTGTTCATGGGTGTTAGCATATGAAGTTTTTCTTGCCTCATGGATCCCGTCATTCATGTTATGTGTCACCTTATCAAAGTTATCAGGAGGTATAGCTTTGGTATGGCTAGCATATGGGAGCTTAAATTTTGCGTGACTTTCCCATAGCCACTTTCTTGTGTGTGTGAGCACTTATTAGCTTCATGCATATGTGTCTCACCTTTTTGGATACTCACCTAGAGGACAACTTGAAGAACTATTTCCTCAGAGTGAGTGTGCATTTTGTACTCCTTTTGGATACTCACCTAGCAGACAACTTGATGTTTTTTTGCCTCAGAGTGAGTGTGAATTTTTGGACAAACAACTTAGATATGATCCACATAATGTTGGACAAATGGTAGAGACTTGATCCATCTTTTCCTTCTTTTTCTTTCATCTTTATTTCTTTTACATCTCATGTTTATGTATCTTGTTTTTTTGCATTTCATAAACCTTGTGTGTGTCCCTTTGTGCTTATGTTGGTTTGATGTAGGATCTTGTATTCTAGGGGCATGACAACCCCCTTGATCTTTGTTATCCTATACCATCCACATTGTTACACTTGTACACCTCTTGAATGTCTACTTTAGTGCAAGTTTGAAGCATGTTCCTCCTCTCACTAAAGTGGGGGCTAAATGTAGTGTTGGAAAAAGTATCCCTTTCTCACACTTAATTTCAGAATGAATAATTAATGATAAAATGATCCTAATTGTGCCCTAATTAGGGTTTTCTAAAGTGTATCTTTACAATTTCATATTAATCTAGGACTTTATTAATTAATTTGGCTTATTTATGCCTTATTTTCTCTTATTTTGCATCCACAAGCCTTATTTTATTTATCTTTCTGAGGCTAATCTCAACACATATCTAATAACCAATCATAATTTAATTATTTTTGATTGTATGGCCCAGATTTAGTGATTTAGGACTCATACGCCACTTTGGGCATATGGGTCCCACCTAAGTTTCAGGGCTTGGTTCTAAATTTAGCATAAAACTAAACATTGATTGAAAATTGTGTCCCAGGCTTAGCCTACTACGACTCATATTCCCTAGTTGGCATATGAGTCTTTCTTAGCTTGGAGGTATTTTAAATTCAAATTCTTGGCGGTATTTTATTCTCCTAGATCTGATGTTAGCTTGTAGTCTTCTAATTTTAGGAAATTTGGCATAAACAAGTATAAATACAAGGTTATTTGACATAATTCTTGAACAATTGGTAAAATAGGAAGGGATGGTTACCTCCTATTCTATCTAAGTCATTCAAATATGTCCTAAGAACCATAGTAGGATTGACTATTAACCACTCAAGGTGACTCAATACACAATTAGGAGGACTTAGGAGCAGACATGTTCTTTCATGTTTAAGGGGTTCACCACCAAGCAAATGCTTGGAAAAGACAATGTTTAAAAATACACTATAATATGAAAAACACTTAAAATGAGATAAATGAAGCTTACAAATATTGAAAATGAACACCTCCAAGTTAGGGTATGTGTACCTGGGGAAGGAAATGCAAACAAACTACCAAAATATTCCTTGGAGGACTAAGATGCCCTTGCTACCATCTTAGTCCCACTGCTATTTTTTAGGGCAAACACATAATATTTGGATAAAAAAACATAATCCTAAAAATCTCTGAAAGATTCCACTTGGAGGAATAAGATTCCCTTGCTACCATCTTAGTCTTGATCTAAATTTCTAAAACTTTTAAATGTGGTCTTGAGCTCCCAAATCTGTAATGGCTTCCTCTCAGAGCTCAGGTTCTGAAATAGCTGGATTTGACTTGTAGGTGAGTTTCTATGAAGATTACAACTTTTTAATGCAACTTTGCAACTTTGGTAACTTTGCACTCCAAGTGATCTTCAAGTATTCAACCTAGATCTACAAATATAAATAGACAAGATGGAAAAACTTGTTGATTTTTAATGAATGGGGGTTTGCCCTGGTCAAACCCCTTGTTGGTAATTAATCCTTGAAATGAAATAGAAATGATGAAGGAAATGGTGAATGAACAACATGGAATGCTACAACTCACCAAACCCTTGCAAAGGCTACAAAATTGTGTGTAATGGATGTAATGGAAATGAACCTTTAAATTCTTGTTGGATCTTGAATTTATTGCTTGCTTAGATCAAAACCCTACACCACAAATGTTAGCACAACAACACACATGCCAAGAATAGTCTTTGACATGATGCTTGAAACTTGATGATGGCTCCAAATGCTTGATGAATTTCTCTTGAATGATCTTCTGAACTCAATTATGCTATGATGAATACTCTCACAAAAGACTTAGATTCAGATGAATCAATGAACCTTGTATTTATATCAATCTATGCTTAATATCCCGAAATCATATCACATGAAGATGACATATGAATTCAATAAATGAAGGAGGTTAAATCATGCCAAGATTTGAAATTAAATCTTGAAAATGACTCAAGGAGGACTAAGAGAACCTAGGTTTGATCTTAGTCCCAAGTGATGAAACTTGGGGCATAGACACCAAAAACAGGCCCAAAATAGATACCTCAAAGTTAGGTTCCTGGGACCTCAGGGGGACAATGAAACCATTAGTGGAATTTTAGTCCCAACCAGAAATTAGGAACACATCAATCAGAGTCATTAGGAGATCACATATGCATTGGATAATGTCAAGATTAACTAGAAAAATGTCATTCATAGGGCTTGTGGACAAAAAATAAGGCCAATTAAGCCATAAAGAAGGATAAATAAAGCAAGGCAGGCCCAAACAAGTGTGATAATGCAAGGGAATTCATTTTACTACACTATAATTTCATCCTAGAATTTCATAAGCCATCAAGAGTACTTTCAAAAGAGTTCATAAGAGAATTCAAGAGCATTTTAAAAGCATTCTAGGGTAGATTTGTATAATGTTATTGTAGCAATTCAAGATACATTATTATGTCAAAGGTTTGATGCATCATGCATGTGGTTTTGAGCTAATGTTGTGATGTATTGTTCTAGATCAATTCAAGAATTCAAAGGAATGATCCTTCATCAAGAATCATGATAAAGACCTAGATCTATTGAGGCCACTTCATGCTTGTTTGCAAATATACAAGGTTTCAAACAAGGTTCTATTGTTTCATCTCGTGTTTCATGTTTCATTTCTCATTAAGGTT
>CM021104.1:222916562-223024877 GCA_007115665.2 Sequoiadendron giganteum | reverse complement strand
GTTCACTCAAACCCTATGATGTCACATTTCTTAATAGAAATGAATGCAAAATTCAAAAAAAAGGGGGGTTCGAGTGTACCCCCCTTCACCCTTTCGAGCGAACGGGGGTTCGTTCGAAGGGGGGTTTGCTTGAACCCCCCTTTTTTGCCCTTCTCCCCCTCTTCCACCAAATTTTAGCAGATTTCTGCCCTTTGAAGCTCGGGTTGAGGATGAAAATGGAGGAGAATTCACAAACCCAACTGGAAGATGGTATTCCTCAAAATGAGCTATCCAAAGAATTAAATTTTTATATGTTTTTGTTTTATTATGTATGTGTTTTTTTAGTTTTATTAAACATAGGTTTTTCACTGAAAATCAAGCTCTTTGTTTTGTACATGTGGAAAAATAACAGATTATCAAAATAATTTTTTTAAAAATACATTGAGGCTGGGTATTGGTGTCCTTGATCCATTGAAAAAAATAAAATTTAATTTTGATTCATACAAAAAAAGTTATGTTTTATACAGTCCACCTATGTGTGAATTGCAATTGGTTTGACTTTGAAACTTGATTAAGGAAAAAATATTCAATAAAAAACTATGAGACCAAATGAAAGTGCTAGATATCATAGTTACAAATCTAAATTCAAAAAAATTAGAATTTTATCCTTTATACAAAAAAGGTTATGTTGTATACAGTGAGCATCACTTTTTAAAAATATTGCTTTTTGAAAAAGAACCAGTTTTCCTGGGAGATGGAAAAAAAAGTACAATCTAATTCCAAAAATTTTGAATTTTTTTTTTATTATCTACAGAAAAAATTTGATGAGACTCTATTTTGCATTATCTTCAAATTCCTCACAGTTTAGCCGCTATAGATTCCCAAATATGAAGATTTAGTTAAAAATAATAATTTTAGTGTCATGTTTGGCCAAAAATTGTAAACCACTATTGTGGGATCACCCTATGTTTTGTCACACCTCTCTTCTTGGAAATTGCTGTTCTATCCTCAACAAAAAGAAATAATCTTTCGTTTATGATCATTGCAACATCAGAACTGTTACTTGACAATTATTCTATAAACTGAAAAACAACCTTGTATATTTTATCTGGAAAGTGAAATTCAAGCAACAGTGGTAATACTTCCAATATGTAATGATGTTTTATGTAAAAATCCAAAAAAAGTGAAACTAGGGTTCTATCATAACAGAAAAAAAAAACTTGAAACAAGTGTATTACCATAAGAAACACGTGAAAGTCTATTATGTTCTTTAATGCTGAAAATTGGAAAACTCAGTGTGTAGTCAGATTTGTAGTTTCAATATGGAAAGATGTTGAAAATCATACAGTGAGAAAAGAAAGAAAATATGTATCATTGTAATATAGTTTGATGGGATTGTATTGTGACTATGATAAGATTTTCCTCAAGTTGCATCGAGATTAGATAATGTATGGAATTTTGAAGAGTCAATTTTGACTCTTGAAAATTCTATGCTTTGTCTATCAAGAGGCACTTGAAAAAAATCAAGTGAAATAGAGAGATCCTTTGTACTATTGTACGTTCTATTGAATATCAGGAAAGGGGTTTTTGCTCCTTGAGATTGGTGTCTCTAAACAGAGGGGTTGGTGCTCCTTGAGTCGGTGCTCAATAATCAACCATTGAGGCTTTGTCAAAATAAATTATTGAAATGAAAGCCTAAAAAGGGCAGCAAGTTAAGGAGTGGTTTTTCTACCCCAAGAGGGTTTTCCACTCGACATATCTTGTGTCTATTTGTGTCTCTATGACTCATTTTCTTTAGTACTTTACTACATTAAAATGCAATGTTACATTACTCATTTCAGTTTATATGATTGCTTTTGAATACATGAATGACACTATCATTGATAAATGAGAACATATGTATGGTTATTTTTAGTTTCAGTTTAAATTGTTTAAGAAGTTATAAACACTGATTCACACCCCCCCCTCTCAGTGTATTTTCACTCCAACAATTGGTATCAGAGCCTAGGGTCCTGTGATAGGTCTTTCCAACCTAGGATTGATTCTGGACTTGGAGTTTATTCAAAATGTCTCAAGCTCATGAAGGTAATTCCATGACTAGAGCTCCATTATTTGATAGAATTGATTATGTATTTTGGAAAATTAGAATGGAGACTTATTTAACTTCTATTGACCTTGATGTTTGGAGCATAGTATTGACTGGGTACACTGTACCAGCTACTTTGCCAACTACTTCTGATGAAAAGAAGAAATATGAAACCAATGCAAGAGCAAAGCATGCTCTTCTATGTGCTATGACTAAAGATGTCTTCATCAAAGTCATGCATTGTAGTTCTACTAGAGAAATCTAGACTAAACTTGAAACTATCTATCAAGGAAATGAAAAGGTAAAACAGTCCAAAGTCCTCACTTTAAAACATCAGTTTGAAGAATTAAAAATGAGGGATGATGCAAAAGTTGTTGACTATTTTTTGAGATTTGATGAAATAGTAAATGCCATGAAGGGTCTGGGAGAAGAAGTGAAGGAGTTTTATGTTGTAACCAGGGTCATCAGAACGTTGCCAACAAAATTTGAAGCTAAGGTAGTTACTCTAGAAGAGAAGAAACATTTTACCCAGCTTATCCTTGATAGTCTACAAGGCACTCTGACTGCCTATGAAATGAGGATTAGTAAAAACAACACCACTACAAAAGAATCAACATTTAATGCTGAAAGGAAAGAAAGGGATGAGCTCTCTGAATCAAAATTTTCTGATTCTAAAGAATCCCATTTTGTGAGGAAACTCAAAAAGGGTTTTGGAAAGTATAAGGGAAAACTCCCTTCAAATGCTTTAACTGTGGAAAAATAGGCCACTTTTTTGCAAAGTGTCCCTATGGTGACACAAACAGTGATAACGAGAAATCTGAGAAATTTTCCAAGAAAAAGGCTTATAGACCCAAATAGAAATTTAATTTCAAAAAGAAGAAAAGTCTATTCAACCAAAATGAAATAGATTCTGAATCTAATGACTCTTTTGATGAAGAGGATGAAAATCTCTTGATGGCTGAAATCATTCAACAAGATGAAACTAACAACAATGATGTTGAAGAAGGTGAAGTGGATTATGAAGGAGAACTGAAATGTGCTCTAAAAGAGATGAGAAAACCTAAGAAACAATTGCGTGCTCAAGAATAGAATGTTGTTCAAGATAAATCACAAGAGCAGCTCATAAATCTTGAGATAATTTCATTAAAAAATCAACTTGAAGAATCCAAGAGAGTTGAAGATTGTCTTCGCATTGACATAAGTTTTAAAGACAAAGAAATTCAAAAAATTGAACATGAGATTGTAGATCTCAGGAAGACTATTGAAAAATATGAAAGCACTCTCAAAATGAATGACATGCTTAGTAAACAAAAATTAAACAAAGACAAAACATGTATTGGCTTTGTTAAAGGTGAATGTTCGAATGAATGTGAAAAGAACAATGTTATTGCTGGAAAAAAAAATCCTAAACTCAAACATTCTGAGTTTGCCAAGGATCTTATTCATCCTTTTAGGAGTAACATATTGGTTTACAACTCCTACCCTCTATTTTATGGGTACTATTACTTCTGCAATAAATTTGGTCATAAATTAAATTCTTGCAGATTTATGAATTCTAGAACTCCTAGATTTGGCTTTAGGTAGAATCATGGTCTTGCAAGATAGATTAGATGTTTTACATGCAAATCTTTGGGTCATTCTGCAAAGCAATGGAATGTTGATCAGCATAATAAATAGCTGAAAACTATCAAATTCTAGAAACCCAAAGCAGTTAACAACCTTGAACAGACTATGCTTGTTTAAACTTCTTTTCACTCAAAGAAAAAGGACCTATGGGTCCTAGATAGTGGTTGTTCAAACCACATGACTGGTTACAAAGAAAAATTTACAAATCTAGAAGACTATGTTGGTGGATATGTAAAATTAGAAGACAACTCTGGAAATCAAATCAAAGGTAGAGGTTCTTTGTTTCTAAATGAAGACACTCCAATCTACAATGTTTATTATGTAGAAGGATTAAAACATAACCTTCTGAGTGTTAGTCAAATCTGTGACAGTGGCTATCAAGTCCTGTTCACTTCACAAGGATGTGAAATCAAAAACCAATCAGGTAAAGTTGTTGTTGCTGGAAGAAGGACCAAAGGAAATGTCTACAACTTACTTGACACCTTTGGACATGAAAAAAAACATGGTATATGCTTAATGAGTCATGTTGAAGAGAGCTGGTTGTGGCACAAGAGAATAGGTCACATTAATTTTGACAATATGGTCATAATTAGCAAAAATAAAATGTAAGAGGTCTGCCCCTTCTTAGAAATACTGACAAAGTTGTTTGTAAAGAGTGTCTCAAAGGAAAGCAAACCAAGGTAATCTTTAAATCCAAGGAACATTTCTCTACTAAGCCTCTGCAAATTGTTCATATTGACTTATGTGGTCCTACAAGGACTAGGTCCATAAATGGTGAGAAATATGTCATGTTGTTTGTTGATGACTACTCTCATATGGTATGGGTTACTTTTCTCTAGAATAAATCAGAAGCTTTTGAACATTTTAAAAATTTTAGAAAACTGTTTGAAAGAGAGTCAGACTTAAAATTGAAATGTTTAAGATCTGACAAAGGTGGTGAATTCACCTCACAAGAATTCATAGACTACTATGACAAACATGGCATAAAAAGACAGTATGTTGCTACTAGAACACCCCAACAAAACGGGGTTGTTGAACGAAAGAATAGGACTGTAAAAGAGATGGCAAGAACCATGTTGAATGAAGCAAATCTGCCAACTATGTACTGGAAAGAAGCTGTTCATACAACTGTCTACATTTTGAATAGATTCCAAATCAGAGTGAAATCAAATTTCACTCCATATGAACTGTGGTAGGGTAAATCTACCCAAATTAAATATTTTATAATATTTGGCTACAAGTGTTTTATCAAGAGAGATGATGAAAAATTAGGCAGTTTCCAATCTGAAACTGATGAAGGTATCTTTTAGGATACTCTACTCACAACAAAGCCTATAAATGCTTTAACAATAGGCTAAACAAAATTGTTGAATCTGTAAATGTCAAATTTGATGAAAATCTTCTTCTAGATGCTGAACCTATGCAGGATGATGAAGAGAATGAATTTGAACTTGATATAATTACTGAAATCTTTGAAACTGCAAAGCCCGAAACAAAACCAGCAAGCCCTAAACTTGCTGAAGCACAACCTGAAGATGCTGAAATCAGCTCAGAAAAATTTGAACTCAAAGTTCCTTCAAAATCTATTGCTAGGAACCATCCTAAATATCTGATTATAGGAGATAGATCTATAGGAGTTCAAACAAGGAAAAGAACTGTTAACTATGATGAAAAAGCTCACATAGCTGAGCTTACTGCATTTTGTCTAATCACCCAGTTTGAGCCCAAATTTTTTGATGATGCTCTAACTGATGAATGTTGGCTTAATGCAATGCAGGAAGAAATTGATCAAATTGAAAAAAATCAGACTTGGGATCTAGTCCCAATACCAGATGACAAAAAATTCATAGGAGGCAAGTGGATCTTTAGAAATAAACATGATGAACATGGTCGTGTTGTTCACAACAAGGCTAGATATGTTTGTAAAGGATATGCTCAGCAAGAAAGTATTGATTTCAGTGAAAATTTTGCTCCTGTTGCTAGGCTTGAATCCATTAGAATTTTCTTGGCATATTCTGTTTTCAAAAATTTCACTATATATCAAATGGATGTAAAAACTACCTTTCTGAATGGATACTTAGAAGAAGAAGTTTACATAGAACATCCTGAAGGGTTTATCTATAAAAACAAACTCAATCATGTCTACAAGCTGAAAAAGGCTCTATATGGCCTAAAACAAGCTCCTAGAGCTTGGTACTCCAGATTGGACAGTCACTTACTATCAAAAGATTTCATTAGAGGAGGATTTGACAACAATTTGTATGTTAAAATTGAAGGATTTGATATTCTTGTTGTTGAAATTTATGTTGATGACACCATTTTTGGTTGCAACAATATTGCCTTGAGTAAAAAATTCTCACAAATCATGAAATCTGAATTCAAAATGTCCATGTTGGGAGAACTGTCATTTTTCTTAGGTCTTTAGATTTCACAATTTGACTCTAGAATATTTTTATCTCAAGCAAGATATGCAAAAGAAATGTTAAAAAGGTTTAAAATGGATGAAAGTCATCCTGTAAGAACTCCAATGGCTACTGGCTGTAAACTTAGCAGGGTTGATGACTCTCTTGCTATCAACCAAACTGACTATAGGTCAATGATAGGCATGCTACTGTATTTAGCAACCTCAAGACCTGACATAATGCAAGTTGTTTGCATGGTTGCTCATTTTCAATCATCTCCTAAGGAATCTCACATCAACGCTATGAGAAAGATTCTTAAATATGTATAAGGCATAATTGATTATGGGCTCTAGTATCCTAGAAGCAATGATTTCTCTTTAGTAGCTTATACTGACTCTGACTGGGCAAGATGTCTAGATGATAGGAAAAACACCAGTGGTGCTACTTTCTTTCGTGGTGATCGTTTAGTGGCTTGGCACAACCAAAAGCAAGAATATGTTTCCCTCTCTACTGCTGAAGTAGAGTATATAACTGCCACTTCTTGTTGCACTCAGGTAATTTTGGATGTAACAAACATGATTAGATATGGGTATTTAAATTCCAAAACCTATTACTATTCTATGTGACAATACTAGTACAATAAATATCTCCAAAAATCTAGTTATGCACTCTCGAACTAAACATATAGCTATAAAGTTTCATTTTCTTCATGAAAAGGTGTTGGCTAATGAGATATCTGTGCAATGTGTTCCTACACAAGCATAGGTTGCTGAAATTTTTACAAAACCGTTGGCTAAAGATGTTTTTGAAAGAATTAGGTCTCGACTGGGAGTTGTCTCTCAATCTTTGTTATCTTAAACAGTCTATCTTGGTGATAGGGGGAGTTGGTTAGCTCTTCCCGCAACTCATACTTTTCTGCTCAAAGGTTAGATCTGTAGTTTGATGGCATGTCACAGTTGGTTCTGGTTTATCTTTGTTGGTCTCCCTTTATCCTTGTGTCAAAAAGGGGGAGAATTTTGAGCATTCAGTTACAGCTCATTATCTTTAGTTTGGTGGCTTAGTTTTTCCATCAAGGACAAAGGGGGAGTTTGTTGAGTCCCTCTTATGCTATTTTGTCCTTGATATCACTTTGTGATTCTCTGGCATCTTGATGATTATCTTCTCAGTTGATCTACTTGTCTATTTGGCACATTTAGTTCATTATTTATATTATCTTGGTGGCTTTGACATCTTGGGTCCATGTGCAGATCTCAGTTGAGGTATTCTAGTTACAAGTTATTTGCTCCATTGATCAGGTGATATATTTTTGGTTTAACATTTTTGTTTCAGTACTTCACTTGATTACAAGTGATTGGAATGACCAGTTCTTTTATAGGTTGTTTACCTATGCTTGATCAATACAAGCATCTTGTTTTTTGTCAAGGTATACTTCTCTTTCTTCAGTCAGTGGCATGGGTTTGAGGAACAATCTTGTTAATATTCTCAGCTCTCAGTTTTGATCTCTTGGAAAACTTGGCCTTAATGAATTCAGTTATGGTATCTGGTATGGGAAAATGGCATTCTAAATTTTGTATAATATCTAGCCTTTATTATACTTCTTAAGGAATTGGATTTTATATTGCAATTGGACTTTGAAAAAGAAAATCACTATGTTCATTCTTTTGCATACGGTATTCAGGTGTTGGCATATTATAAGGGGTTGATCATTATTGTGTTCATGGCATTCTAAAATTTACATGAATTTAGCCTTCATTAACCTTCACAAGGCATTGGTGTATGTTACATTGAAAATTATATAGCATTGGACTTTATTAAGGTGGCTATCCAGCTTTGGTCAAAGGTATATAAATCAACAATTATTTGTATTTGATTTCGGTCTTTTGGTTGATATCACTTTGGGCCTCAAGGCCGATAGCTGATATAAAGGTATTGATTATCTTATGTCACATTGGATGTGACTTAGAATTCTCCATTTTATGTGCAAATAATGCAAGGCATTATTTAGTCGACAGGTCAAATGGTTGGTCTTTGATTCAAAGGTAATAATGCTTGTTGATTGCTAGCCATTTTGGACAGTCTGTGGACTTGACATGGAATAGTGAGATTTAGTTTAATCACTGTCCTTTTCGGACTTTAAATTCTTATCATCATTTGCAAAGGAATTTTCTTTTCTTTCTTTGGAAGATTAGGGCAAACTGTTGTCATTTCACTCTTTTCACATTTTTTGTTTGGAACCCTACTAGCCCCCGCCATGGATCATTCGTCTCAGCTATTTCTTTGTTCTCCTTGGAATTTTTGTTCTTGGACAATGATTGGGAGTAGTAAGAAGACCATCACAATGGATGCTCTATGTGTCAGTTTCCAGCCACTAGGTGTAGGAATGAGTTTGGAAGGTAGAATGGCCATTTTTCTCCTCTACAGGACTAGTAAACCTTTTTTGACAACAACCTCATTACTGTTAGGTATTCTTCTATTGACTGGTTTGCAGATCCACTTCTAGACAAGAAGATGATTACAAGCTAATTCTTTCTGTCTTATGCAAAATGAAGAATGAAAACATCTATTGCTTTCAAGAGAAAAGTCTGAAATGTTTATTTTTAAAAATAAAAAATGTGAAGTTGCAAGTTTTTTTAAAGGTTATTATGATAGTCTTTTAAAGGAATTGTGATTTCTAGTTGTGGATAATAATAATGTCATCAAATCTCTTCACTTTATTATCTTGGTTCATGAATAACAGTTCTTGGTTGCATTTTTGTGAGGTTGCTTCAGTCGCACTTCATTGTTGTTTCAGTTACTTAAAAATTGCAGCCACTATAATGGGTATAGTTCATGGAATATTCTCTCAGCCTCATTTGAAATTGTGGATAACTGTTATAGTGCATGATTATTAGCTTTCGGTTACATGTTGTTTGAGGTTTCAGTTACTTCATTTTCGTAGTAGCTTCTTTCTCAAAATTCTTATGGAATATGTACTCTTCATTACTACTTCTGGGTATATTCTGGATGAGGTTTCATTTGTTAAAAATACACTTCAGTTGCATTGTTGGTTCTATCAGGGTAAAATGGTTATCATTTTCTGTTTTAAAAGATGAGCTCTCACTGCTTTTGTGTAAGCACTGCATGTGCAAGCTTCTAGTGAAGATATGTTCTGTCACACCTCTCTTCTTGGACATTGCTATTCTATCCTTAATAGAAATAAATAATATTTCTTTTATGATCACTGCAACATCATAAATGTTACTTGACAGTTATTTTGTAAACTGACAAACAACCTTGTATATTTTATCTAGAAAGTGAAATTCGAGCAACAGTGGTAATACTTCCAATATGTAATGATGTTTTCTGTAAAAATCCAAAAAAAGTGAAACTAGGGTTCTATCATAATAGAAAAAAAAACTTGAAACAAGTGTATTACCATAAAAGACATGTGAAAGTCTATTATGCTCTTTAATGCTGAAAATTGGAAAACACAGTGTGTAGTCAGATTTGTAGTTTCTGTATGGAAAGATGTTGAAAATCAAATAGTGAGAAAATAAAGAAAAGATGTATCATTGTAATACAGTTTGATGAGATTGTATTGTGACTGTGATAATATTTTCCTCAAGCTGCATCGAGATTAGATAATGTATGGAATTCTGAAGAGTCAATTTTGACTCCTTAAAATTCTATGCTTTGTCTATCAAGAGGCACTTGACAGAAATCAAGTGAAACAAAGAGATCCTCTGTAATATTGTACATTCTATTGAATATTAGGAAAGGGGTTGGTGCTACTTGAGATAAGTCTCTCTAAACAGAGGGGTTGGTGCTCCTTGAGTCGGTGCTCAAAAATAGGCCATTGAGGCTTTGTCAAAATAAATTATTGAAATGAAAGCCTAAAAAAGGCAGCAGGTTAAGGAGTCATTTTTCTACCCCAGGAGGGTTTTCCACTCCGCATATATTGTGTCTATTTGTGTCTCTGTGACTCATTTGCTTCAGTACTTTACTACTTTAAAATGCAATGTTACATTACTCATTTCAGTTTATATGATTGCATTCAAATACATGAATGACACTATCATTGATAAATGAGAACATATGTATGGTTATTTTCAGTTTCACTTTAAATTGTTTAAGAAGTTATAAACATTGATTCACCCCCCCCCTCGTAGTGTATTTTCACTCCAACAAATTGTTCCTTTATACATTCTTGATCTTTATCCTCATATTTTTTCATTTGCCACAAAGTTAGAAAGTGAAATTAATGGTAGTGATGTGGCCTATGTCATCTTGTTGCCATGTGACAGTAAAGTTAAATACAAAGGCAAACTGGCACTTGTTTTTATAGGAATGAAGTTACTCATGTTGTTGAGGTGTGACAAAGGCAGGTATTGATTAAAAGAGAACAAATCCTTTAATAGATTGGTGTTTGATAGAGGAAAATATTGACTTCCATTTTTCGTTTGGTGGCTTGGGGCCACCAAGTGAAGTTAAAAATTGAAATAAAAATGCTTGTTGCTCAATGATTTTGGCACTTGGTCTACTCTTCTAGAAGATTATGAATTATCTCTCTGTTCACTGAGGAATAAACCTCCCAAAAAAGAGCCATTGATGGCACCTTAAAAGTCTTCAAAATGTTAAGTTCCCATGTTGAATTTTTTTCTTTGCACACTCATAAATGCACCTGAAAATCCTGCCCTAGTGACCTACTTTGGAGAGTCAGAATTCAAAGCCCATTTTATTTCATGCCAAATCCCTTGGTGGGTGTCTTCATTTGTCATATATGAAAATTTATGTTTGGTTTCAGCTTCCTGCAATGAGTTTCAACTAGATTTTGAAGAGAAAAGTTAGAGGGTTCTCGAATTGTTTTGTTGTTCACATACTCTCAAGCCTGCGAAGTGCCCACCTATTTAGAATGATATTTCACAACTGGATGATCATCATGGGAAATGGATTGGTTCTCTGCACTCCCCTCATATTCATATGCTCCTTGGTCAGATTTTAGATCCATGGGATCAAGTTTGATATTTTTATACATTTGCATTTTCAGAATGTTTCAAGGAGGTGACATTTTACCCTTAATATCTTGTACACATGACTAATGAACCTAAATGATTTAGTGTGTTTAGTGATAGATTCCTAGGAAAATATTTGGTATTTTTTCAAGAAGGTGACTAGGTGTGCTCGAATTGGTTTTTGACAAGTGCAATTGCTGAAATGTCTGAGTGAGCCACTTTAGTATTGAATATCTTGCACCTCGGGATGAATTTTTCCAAGTCATTTTTTGTACTTAATTCTTGGGTCAAATCTATGGATGCTTGTGCATTTTCATGGCTCTAGAAGGTTGTTTGACTAGTTTTCCAGGGTGATTCTAGAAGCTACTAGGCTAGTTTTTATCATTGTGCAAATATGCTAGAAAGAAAATATTAATGACAACCCACTTCAATTTTCCTCATGAGAAGTATATTGAGGAAGTGCATTGGGTGCCCTTAGATCATATGTTACACTTTGATGTGTAGGTTCGTTGAGTAGTGTTAGGGTTGTAAATTCTCAATGTATTCAGCCAACCAACTATAACAAGCTATCATACTCATAGCTTCATTGGGAAGAAGTAGGGTTTCATGTTTGATGTCATGAAATATCTTCAAGAAGAAATAGAATGTGATTTCAGTGTTTCTTATCTCTCATCACCAATTGTATTCTCGTTTCCCATTTAAATCAATGATGGAGTGATGTTGTACCCTTCTCATTGCCCATCACTATTAGATGCTTCATTTCCCATATTGAATTAGCGATACGTGATGATGCACTCTCTCTAATTTTTTTCATCATTATTTTCTTATCCATTTCTCTCCCCATATTTGAGATCTATGGTGACTACAAGCAATGTTGGTGTTAGGTAATGGTGGGCATCTAAAGCAAAAATTTCATCAATTTTTTAACGGTGAAGGGGTATGTGAAGGGTAAATATAGAATATATGGGTATTTGTGTTTCTATAGCTCAGTGAAACAATTCCATTCTTTTATAATGTAAAAAAAAATATCTTTTGGTGCGAAGTGAAAAGGAGAGTGCAAGGCGATAAAGCTTTTTACAACCCGATAGATAAAAATTGAACCTCTGTAAAATAAAATCAAGATTTTGTGGCTGAAAAATAATAAAGTTGAATTAGCTTCAAATGTAGCTTGATAAAGTTAATTAAATTATTCACTATATGAATCAAAAAGCTTTAAATGTGCAAGGGAGATGAAATAAAATAATTAAATCCTTCACAAGTTGAAATAAGACTTTTATTGCTGAGAGTTAATCAAAAGCCCGATAAGTGTGAATGTTTTTCACTGTGAAAATAGAGGCTTGGACTTGCAGATAAAGTTAAATGTTGAATACATAGGTAAAGGAAATTTTTACAGTCGTGTTGCCACAATATTTGTTTACACTTTCTAGGAGATCCTAATTTTTGCTAAAATCACATATTTTTAGAAAATATAATGATTTAAGCCTTGAACAGTTCCATTTAAAGGATTCCAATTGAAGAGAATTTGATCAAACCATCTTAGATGAATCCCCCTTGGATAGAACCCCGCTAGTTTTAAACCATAGCTATAATGGAGTCTCCTTTACATCTATCAAAATGCTGATGAAAAACCACTTTTGATTTACCTTTTGGGAGGTCAAATGAGTTCATTTAAAATTTATTTTTTGTAAGTATGTAGTCCTTAAGCTTCCAAAAAACTATAATTATAATTAAACTTAATTTGATTATTATATTTATTTATTTCTTGTGAATGTAGGTTTTTCACCAAAAATCAAGCTCTTTGTTTTACAAATGTGGAAAAATAGTAGATTATCAAAATAAATTTTGAAAAATATGTTTAGGCTGGGTATTGATGTCCTTGATCCATTAATTTTTATTTTATTTCCGATACATACAGAAAAGATTATGTTGTATACAGTCTGTCTATGTCTAAATTGTATTTGGTTTGACTTCGAAACTTGATTAAAGAAAAAATATTTAATAAAACACTATGAAACCAAATGAACTAGCTAGATATCGTAGTTACAAATCTAAATTTGAAAAAAATAGAATTTTATCCTTCCTACAAATAAATTTATGTTGTATACAGTGAGCATCACTTCTTTAAAATGTTGTCTACTAATAAAAACTAGTTTTTGAAGGAGATGAAAAAAAAAGTGCAATTGGATTCCATTTTTAAAAAAAAATATATATTTAGAATCTATAGGCAAAACTTCACAAATCACTAGTTTGCATCATCTTCAAATTCCTCACATTTTATCTGCTATAGGAGCTTGAAAATGAAGATTTAGTTAAAAAAAATTAGTTTAGTGTCTAGTTTGCCCAAAAATTGTAAACCAGTATTGTGGGATCACCAAGACTTCGAGAATGAAGAATGAAGGATTTCACTTAATATGTTTTTCAGATGTGAGTAAAAATAGGATATTTTCAACCAAAGGGTATATGTGAATGATGGTTCTACATGGTGGAGAATATTTTTCTATTGGAGGGCAAGTTAAGAAAGAGACATGAATCAAAGCGAAGATTGGAGAATCTTCATGTGCTGGAGGTGGTTATAGATCAAAGGAAGGTGAAGGACCCAGGTGTCACATGTAGATCTAGTTTTAGGGTTTTCTCTTCTTCTTAATCTCATTCTTTGTCCAACTAAGGGGGATTGTGAGAGATAATATTTCTCTCCAGTTTCTGAATAGTGTAATTTCTTGTACAAAGTGGCTTTGCTAGGTTTTAGGTTGTTCTTTAAGTTTCAGATTTAAATGATGTAATATTCTTTACTAATAATGGGGGGGCAATTCAATCTGTAGTTTAGGATGAAGAATGCCATATTGTCAATGTCTCCTTTGTGTAATACAATATTTTTTTAATCAGTATAATCAAGGATTGTTGAGATTTTCATTGCATAATTGTTGTGATAAATGTTTTGATGATGGATTTTATTCAAGGAATAAATTAAATTTAGCTTTTAGTTAATCATTGAGAGAATTTTTATTATGTAAGGATTTGGAAGTAGATTGACAATATGTCCTTAAGTGGTTGCATTATTGTAAGGTAGTGATGTTTGAGAGGCCATTGAATTAGTGTTTATGTTGTTATCAAGGGATAATTTCATCTTGACTATGTTATGGATAAGACACCAGCTTAGTGGGTTTCTTTGTTTAGAAAACCTAGAAGGAATCACCATGCTTTAATAACAAACCATTCAATTTTGTTTTTCTTATTTTATGGGTTATTGGTATTTACTATGTTTTCCATGCTAGTTGATGAAGGTTTCCCAATTTCTTAGCCAATGTTGAGTGGCATTTCATGTTTCTTTCCATATTCTTGTGAGAGCATTATCTGTTGAGCAATACCCCATTGAGTGTGATTGTGAATCTTGAGGTGTTTCTAAAAGGGTAATCCCCCTAGGTCCTACAAAACCTGAAGTGCAAGGGAAATGTGTTCCAATCACATTTCTTGTTCGTTGGCCAAATCCTACACTAGATCTACATATGAAATGTGGCTTACTTCTAGGATTTAGTGAATCTATTAATTTGGAGAACCAATATATGGATTATTGACTTATCCATTTAATAGTCTTAAGAAATTTAAATCAAATCATTTACTAAGAGAAATTACATTCATATACAATCTCTTCTTGGCTTGCAGTCTGCATCACCAACAACATCATCTTTGGGGGGTCTTTCTAGCCTTCTTCTCACCCTATCTCTCCTGTTAAGGATTTGTTTCCCACTCAATTTTTATCTTTTTTTGTTTATGTGCAATATCATTATACAAGGGTATCTAACCAGGCCCTGTATTCAAAGCCCATTTCTTTTGTACCCACCTAATCTATGCTTAAGGGTGGTTGTTAGTGTATATTTTATATACACTTAGGCTATAAGGCTACTTAGGGGTCCCTTGACACTATCCTTTATGAGGTTTCAAATTATTTAGAAGGTTTTAGAAGTGTTGACTCAGTTTTGACACCTCATGTTATTTTTTTGGTAGGAAACTTGCCACCACTCCATGAGTGAGGAGTTTTGTCCTCATTTCATTGAGGATGGGTGCTTTCCTCCTATATTTATATACACACCTATTTTAATAATATTATTTATCAACTTTATACATATTTAGTGTTGTTCATTATGCCTTTTATTAATCTCCATTGTTGCAAGTTATTATAATTTCATCATTCAAGCATCATGTCTTGTGTTATGTAAGCTTTTATCATGTTTGCATGCATTTTTTTAATGAGTACTATAGTGTAGGAAAATGCATACCCTTGCATTTTTATACTTGTTTGGGATTGGCTTGCTTTATTTGTCCTTTTTTATGTCTTAATTGGTCCTATTTTGCATCCACAAGCCTAATAAACTACATATTTTTTGGTTAATCCTGACAATCACCAAAGGGAAAATGAGAATTTAATGTTTCTATCTATGTGTCCTTGATTTGTGGACTGGGACTAAAATGCCACCTAGGGCATCTTTGTCCTCCATGGGTCTTGGGGACTTGATTTTAAACACCTAAAAAGGTCTCCTTTTGGAGTCTATGCACTGATAATTGAGCCTTGGGACTAAGATTCCACCTAGGGCATCCAAGTCCTCCTTGGCTTATTTTGGGATTTAACCTACTTGAATTAATATTTTCCTATGTTGGCTTAGTGTGATTTAATTTCGGGATATTAAGCATAGATAAGTATCAATACAAGGTTCTTTCACTCATTTTCATATCTAAGAAACTAACAAGATATCTAACTATCCAAGCATTTAAGTATTCACTCAAGAGAATTCAAGAGAAATTTCTCAAGAATTTTTGATCTATCATCAAGATTGAAGCATCATATCAAAGGTTATTCTTGCATCATGTGTATTTTTGTGCTAACATGTGTGATGTAGATTTTTGAATCAAGCAAGCAATTCGAGCAAGATCCATCAAACCATTCCATTGATTCAATATCTCCATTCCAATTAGCTATTTCACATAAGGTTGTAGACTTTACAACAAGGGTTTGGTGAGTTGTAACATTGCATGTTGTTCATTCATCATTTCCCTTCATTATTCTATTTCATTTCAAGGTTCAATTACCAACAAGGGGTTTCAAACCCCCATTTGTTAAAATTCAAAAAGTTTTCCTTCTCTTGTATGCTTGTGATTGCAGATTTAGGTTAAAGACTCGAGGAACATTTAGAATGCAAGATTGAAAAGTTGAAAAATTGCATGATAAAGTTGTCATATTCATGGAAACTCGCCTACAGGACAAATCTGGAAGTTTCAAAACCTAAGATCTAAGATCAAGCAAGTGAAAATCTTGGAGCTCAAGATCACATTAAGAGTTTTTCAAAAATCCAGAATGGGACTAATACACCACCTAGGGCGTCTTAGTCCTCCTAGGGGTATTTTTTAGAGATTCTTTGAGGTTTTGTTCTAAGATCCAAAGATTCCACATCTACCTTGAAAAATAGTAGCAGGACTAAGACAACAATAAGGGAGTCTTTATCCTCCCAGGCATGTTTTGACAACATTTTTACATTTCTAGAATCCTCACAACATCTCTAGACTTCCGAGGTATGCACATCCTATCTTGTTGCATAATTTCATCATTTGCATCTTTAATTTAGCTTGCATAACTAGGTTTTGTAGGTTGAATGCTTATTTTTCTTTCCAAGAATTTTCTTGGTGGTGAACCGCCTAAAAAATCTAAAAGAACGCATTCCCCCCTTTCCTAGGTCCTCGTAATTGAGAATTGACTCACCTTGTGAGGTTGATGGTCAATCCAACTAGGGTTCTTAGGACATATTTGAATGATTAGTGGGAATTTAAAGTGACATTTCATGACCCCATATTTCACCATTAATCATTTTTGTGAACCCGACTTCTTTGAACATTCTCTTTCTGATTTGGAGTCCATAAATTTCTTATATCTATATTGCATTCATTGCATCATGCATTAGTGAAAGAGCATCTAGGGTTTCTTGCATCTTGCATTAGTGAAATTGCATTTAAGGTTTCTTATATTTGTATTTGTGAAAGTGCATATAGGAAAAATTTTTACTTTATTGCATTGTTAATAATTCCAATTACATTTACAAACATTGTTATTGCATTGAAAATTGAAAAAATCTTATTCAATTTCTTGTTACAAGTTACTATTTATTGCATCCATTTGCATATATTTTTATTTCCAAACCTTAGAACCCTAAATAGGAAACCTATAAACATTGTAGGCAACCTAGAAATTTTTGTTTTTCTGACAAAAACCTCTGCTAGGACTAAAACTCCCTTATTGGCTTCTTAGTCCCTCTCAAGGTCTTTTGCTCGAAAGCCTTTGTATGTTGTTTGTTGTCTATTTCAGTCCCTAGAAATTTAGAATCTCATTACGATGACCAAGATGCTCTTCATGGAATCTTAGTCCTTTTTGACCTTGACTTTCTAGTATTTAGGGCTTCAAATTGCTTTTTTATGCTTCAGTTAGCTACTTTCAATTTTCTGTTTCAATTTCCAAAATTGTTGTTATTCCAATTTATCATTTCAAGTGTAATTGAAAGCATTGGATATTGTGGTCATTACACTTTCCTTGGTTCATCCCTTGTATTAGCTATAATACTCGATGCTCTACTTTTAATAATGTGGTTAAAAAAAGTGTGAAACTCATGGCATGCCATGATAAAACACTCGTGGATCTAGGGTTATCAAGCTCTCTTACTCCTAGTGTTGGTAATAGTTCACTAGGTATAGTCCATACCTTTGATACCTCTTTTTACATGCCTACATTACTCACAAGTATTGTGCCAAGTGTTTAAACAATGACTAACCATATTCCTCAAGAAAACATAAAGAAAATGCATGAAGACATATCCCATTTACAAGATACTATGAGTACTAAAAAAATTTCCAACACTATTATACCTACCATAGATAGTATTCACCACATGATAGAAAGTGATGAAGGAATAAAAGTTGTGCATAGAATAGATCACATATTTGGAAAACATCTTCCTTCCATCACTAATGGTGCTGAAACTTCAAACAATGTACAAATCCAAGAAGGAAATAAAACTCCCCCCTCTTCAACCATAGCATCCATTTCCACCTATACAACTCCTCAAGTGAAAAAAATGATTCAACCTACTAGAAATATCCTTCCTACCTCACACAATTCCACTAGTGCTCCTTATACCTATGTGGAATCTAATCTCATACCTCCTCCCACAAGAAAACCAATAATTTTTCCTTTAAAAAAATATACACCACAACCATATTCACCTCCATCTCAAACCATAAGAAATGACCCTATCATTAACCACCTCTTACAAATATTTTGATCCCTTCAATGCCAAGTCTCTACCATAAACCGAAATCAAAATGGTCCACCTTTATACTATGTAAAAAGCAACCCATTAGTGTTGGAGATATTGAGAACTCCAGTGCCACAAGGTATAGAGATCCCTAGATTTGAGAAATATAGAGGAAAGGGAGATCCCACTAATCATGTAAATCCATTTACTACTTTATGTAGCAACTTTATCCTTGAGGACAAACTTTTAGCTAAACACTTTCCCCGATCCTTGAAAGATAGTGCCTTGGACTAGTTTTTTGCATTACCAAATAACTCAATTTGTTCATTCAATGAACTTGTTGAAGCCTTTATTAACCATTTCTAAGTGTACATGGTTCTTGAAAGGACATTAGCTAATTTGATGAGATGCAAGAAAAATGAGGGTGAAAAGGTCATTGACTTTATTTCCTACTATGAATCTCTTTATTCCCAAATCAATGTGAGCGTTCTAGATTCTCACCTCCAGAAGATGTTCATAGAAAATTTACAAAGAAAAATATGAGACAATCTTACAATGCTGAAATTCCCTTCCTTCATGCACCTATGGACTTCCCTTCATGAGTATCATAATTTTGTAGGTAGTAGTGAACTGACACCCACTTCTACCCATTGTGAAAAGTTTGAATCCTCAAACCAAAACACCTACCAACTTTTCTAAAGAAAAAAAAAAGATTCCTTCAACAAAACTCTACCTCCCAACCCACCCAACAAGTGGATACCGAAGTAGCTACTATTAAAAAGACTAATACTTATATATTTGGAGATCCACAAAGACAATTCACACCTTTACCCAACACCCTTCACAATATCATGACTCAGCTATTAAATAAGAACATGCTTACCTTACCTCTTGTTTGAACTCTTAAGCCTAGCAAGCCATCACCTCTGAGCTTTAGAAACAATTCCTATTGTGCTTATCACCAACAAAAAGGACATGATATAGAACAATGCAAGCATCTTAAATATATTGTGCAAGACCTCATTGATTCCAATCATATTCAAATTGGAGGTGTAAATGAAAAGGGTAATAATTTTTTAGCTCCTCCCAATCAAAACTTGAAAATATTTACCAATCCCATGCCTAAGCATAATATTTCATTTGTTAATGCTAGTGAAACTAAGCCTAATGTGATGAATGTCAACACAGGTGATGATAACATGAGCAATAACGAACAAAATCCTATGGATATTGATGACCAAAGTTCAAAGACCTCGTGAGGATTTCCTTTTCCTATCTTACCAAAAGTTCAAAGAAAAACTCATTAACCAAGTTATCCCTTAAAAAATTGCCTCCACCCATGCTTGAACCTCCACCCCTTCAAGATAACAATAGTGAGCTTAAAAACATTCCATATAACCAAGACCCAACCATTAAAAATCATTTACCTATTTCCTACAAAATATTAAGAGAAAACCAAACAAGTCCTAACCCACCTCTTAAGCAAATCTATAAAGCCAAAGAGAAAGTCATTGAACAACATTCCATGGCTTCTTTTGTTCTTCCCTCACAAGAAGAAAAGAAACCTATGGTTGATAAACCTGCTCCTACCTAAACGCAACTTAAAAACCATAATAAAAGAAATAAATTCTCAAGAGTGTAGGCGTAGACATCATTCTATTGATTGAAAGATAACCGAAGAAAATAATATTGCAAAATCAAAATATGAATCTAACAGAAGCAATAAACAATGACCCTCCACTCTTACAAAAATAAACAGATCCTATGCCTTTAACATAACAAGGACCAACACCTTCTATGGATATTATCATTTTTACTTCTATTGTGATTAATTTAGATGACAATGAAGAACTAGCTAAAATCGATGAACAAATGAATAATGAATTGATTTTTTTATTTTCTTCTTCTACAAGCTTAGACGATAACAACCATGATGATCCTCCTAAACCGAGTTATGCACCAAATGTTGAACTTGGTGATTCTCCTTGTACAACACTTGATGTGATACCTCTTGCTAGTGATTTGCATTTCACATATACTATAGTAGACTGGGATGCAGATGACTTGCTAGATGGTTGATTTGCATGTGCTTTGCTAGTATTTTTTCCTTCTTTTGTGTGATTGCATGTGCATAATGTGATCCCCCATTATTTTTTTTTTGAAGTTTCTCTCTCTTTGTTCATTCTCCTATATGTCATAAGCTCTTTGCCTTTTCATTTATCTTTTCTTTCATTCCCCTCTTTGTCTTGTGTTTTCCTTTTAAAGATGACACAAGGCGTTGAGACACCCTATGTATTTTCTATGTTGACCCAAAAAAAATTTCATTATCTTTTCTTTATCCTTTCCCTTTTGTTTGCTTTTTCCTTTTGGGGATCATGCAAGGCATCAAGACACCCTATGTCTCTTCCATGTTGACCCAAAAGGATTCCCTTTGTTTTTGTTCTCTTTGTATCTATTGGCAGAATGGAGAAGATCAGCCTAAATGTTGTCATTGATGTCACCTTGTTGTTTATGATATTAGACTAGTTTGTTACCCTGAACTAGTGTGAAGAACATGTTTACTTCCTCCGTTGTTTGATCTGGTATTTTGGTCTGCATATTATCTTCGGTAATCATCATGGTTTAAGGTTTTGAGAAAAGGATTATGATCACTAGAAGCACATCTGTATGTATTTCCCTATGTTCATATGATTGGATGGTGAGTTGGTATCAATTTTGTTGATTGCATCTCATTATTAGGTTAATCATGGCCAGCCTAATAATCAATTAATAGTTTAACATGTATTGTGGATATATGTGCGACCTATCTTTGGTCCTAGCTGACATAATCTTTGAACATCACACAGTTAAATTACTTTTGGAGAAGCTTTGTATGAAGCTGACAATTATCTTGTTGTAAATATGTATTTCATCCAATTAGGTTGACCTAATTGATGCATGTGGATATATTAGATATATATATATATAGGATGGTTTGTAGATGAATTCAATAAAAATAAAGAGTGTATGTGAGTTGTTATGCGAAGTGTGCAAATAGAAAGGTAAATCTTAGTTTGTTGTCATGCGAGTGAATCCTTTGAGAATCAAAGGAATTGAATCTGCACTTGTGGTGTAATTCCATCAGTTCATATTCTAGTTGTAAGCCATTTTGTTTCTATATTTTCTATAGGAATTGAGCCTCCACTTTTGGACAGTGATTCCTTGTAAGCAGTGGGCTTTTGTATTTGGCAGTGCGCCTCTTTTGTAATCGGTATTGAAATAACTATATAGTGAGCTAATCCTCACCGTTTTTTTTCCCTCATTGGGTTTTCCACGTAAATTTTTTGGTTTTCTTATGTTGTGTGATTTCATGCTTAGTTCATACTCTCTTTTTTTTATGCATTAAAGTTGTAGATGAAGCTTTTTCAATAAGTTTAAGAAGATACTGATTCACCCCCCCTCTCAGTATCTTGAATATTCAACAATGGGTATCAAAGCTTTGGTTCCTCTAGAGAAGTCTAATAGCATGAGGGAGATCCTATTGATTGAACAAATGGATAAAGAAGAGCTCTGAACTACCCTTGAAGATCTTGACAAGGCTGAAATTGAAAACCGAGATCTGAAAGAAAATCTTGATGAAGCAAATCAATGCATCCAATAACTAAAAGAGCAATTAAAGAAATTCAGAGAAAGACATAGAGAAGTAAGTGAGCAACTAAAAGAAGGAAATGAAGAGAATATTGGACTACAGGTGAAACTGGATGAAAATAAGAGAGTTGAGGAGTGTCTGAAAATAGTCAAACAAAGCAAGTTTGATGTTTTCTCAAGGCTTGAATAGGAAGTGATGAATCAGAAAGTAGAATTAGAGAAAGCAAAACTCTGTGAAGATAATTTCAAGACAAGCTCCAACAATCTTGATGAATTAATAGTAGGACATAAACCTTCTAAAGACAAAGGTGGTTTAGGTAATGAAGCTAGTAAAAAGATGCAAAATTCAAATCTAGTAAATAATCATAAGACTTAAGATAAAGGGACCTACTTAAAAAGAAATCCAGGAAGGAGACCACCTATCAGACAACCAAATGCTCAATGGTACCCATCATTCAATGGTGTTTTTTTTCATGTAGTAAATTTTTTCATAAGGCAACTAGGTGTAGGAGTAGAATGAATCAATTTTTTGGTCCCTTCTTCGAACAATGTTATACATGCAAGAAGATTGGACATAAAGCTACTAAATGCAGATATCAAGTAAGGATGATTAGTTAGGTGATGATGAATAGATTCAATGCAAGGAGGATAAATCAATCCTTTGATGGCTATTATTATACATGTAACATGTTTCGGAATAAATCAAATCAATGTAGAACAAGGTTTGATGGAAATCAAAAAAGGTAGATAAATTTTATCTACTACAATTGCAAAAAACTGGGACATATTCCAAAAGTGTGCAGAAGTAAAAAGGTAAAGGAGTCTGCTTCGATGAAAGATGATGAACCAGTGAAAAATATTGACAAAGAAGAGGTTAAGCAAAAAATAAGTAAGATATGGTTGAACAAAGAAGAATCAGAAACTACTGATGTGTTTGTACCTTCCTCTGGTATAGATGATTCCTCTAGGAATTAGACCTAGCATGATCTTAGGGGGAGCTTTATCAAAAAATCACTTAAGCCCCTTGTAAATTCGGTGTGTCAGATGTTGGCATGTGGATATGTTGTAAGGAATGGTTGAACAAAGGTGATGTAAAAGAAACCAGAAGAAAAAGTGTGAACATGTTCTTTTGTGGAGTGAATTAGGATTTCTTAGTGCAATACAAGAAAGTTTTGTCAAATTTTTGCAATTAATGTGAATTAGGGAAAAATGATGGTGTATAAAGAAAAATTTGTAAGTAATTTTGATCGTCTAAATATTTTGAATAAGGTTATGTGTGGGATCATGATGGGCCAAAAAGTGGCGATATCTAAGTGATATGATGGCCCATGTGGTTGACGACTCTTTTTTTAACCAAAATTGATGAAACGAAAAGGGTTTTTAAAGGACATTCTCAAATTTCCAACAATATAAATTATGCTTTACTTTGAATTTAATAAATAATTATTAGTCATTTTCTATTTGAATTACGACTAAAGTCTTGATTGATAGGTTGATTGAAAAAAATCTACAGCTTTCAAATGGTATCATTTTTTTTTAATCCAAAACATGCGTCACATACTATAGGATTAAAAAAAAAAGAATTGAATTTCATGAAGTTTTGACCAAGTTAAGGTAGTCAGACATACGAGTTTTTATATTTTAAAAAAGTTGTAATAAAAAAATCATAATTAATTATTTACCTGGAAAAAAATTACAAAAAAATATGTATCACATCGGGACATGAGTCCCCTACTTATATATAAAATATTATAAAAAAATATTATCATTTAATTATGGTTAGGGTGGTTAGACAGACACCTACTTCTTATTTTTTCCTTGAAATTTAAGTAAAACTGCATCGAAATTTCAAATTTTCACCAAATAGATTTTAAAATAAAATAAATAAACCTAGTAGTTTAGAAACTAAATTCAATTTTCTACAGATTCTATTCTTACATATTTTTTAAATAATATAGATAACTTATTCATTTTTTTACGTCAAGTTGCCTAACTCTGATTTTTTGAATTTTATTGCCACTTAAGGGCCTATTATTTCCATGATGATCGTGCACATACCCATAATCTAAAGAGTGAGTTGGAACCTTTCATGGAGAATTTTTGAAGTGAATTGGAGCATCTCTGAGAGATCTTTGTAGATATTTGAAAGAAAGTGACAAAAGTTTCTCTCTTGTAGTCACAAAGGAAGGTAAAAGAAGAAATTTTTGTTCAATTTGAAAAAGTTAAGTGTTATAATGGAACCTTCTAACAGAGGATCAAGTGGAACTATCCCACTAAGGCTAAAGGGAGTCAAGATGGATGAATTTGATCATCGCAAGATAAAGAAAATGGAATTAGGGTCAAAATCAAGCGACTTACAAAACATAAAAACCCTAGGTTTCGATTTGTGGGGAGAATTTCCTTGGATTATTGATAGAGAATTCATCTTGTTCCTTTTGAGTAAATTCAAGGATGAAAACATTGTGTTGGATAAATCCTATCCCATTACAAAGGAAGTGATTGAGGCTATCACGGGGTTATGTAGCATTAGAGACCTTCCTAGAAAGAAGACTATAAAATACAAGGAAGTAGAGGAGCTTATAGGAGTTGACAAAGATCCTCGAGTACTATTGATTGATACTATTATTGATCCTTCTATTAGTTATGTTGCATATGGCATTTCCTATAAATTTATTTTATAAATCGAGATGGCTCTACTTTGGCCATTGTCGTGTATCTAGCACATAAATTGGTAAAAGAGAATAAGCAGTTTGATCTATGTGGATTAATTATTGAGAATCTTACAAAAAAACATAAGAATGTCATTGGTAGAAGGATACCCTTTCAATTTTGGGTTCTTACTTACATGCCTGGTACTCTATTTTCTAGACTCATTACTAGGAAAGGAAGGTGTTAAGTGGGAATCTGGGATTCTCATTGCAAGAAAAATATATAGATACTTGGAAGGATTGGAAGATAAATTAAGTGTGCATAATTTAACCTTTTTCTTATCTTTGCAGAAATATATGAGCTCCGGTTTGGTTATGTCTAGTCGATTTGAGGAAGGTTCTTCCTTCAGAACAAAAGAATTGGAAGTTTTCATTAGTGATCCCCCTATGGAATTGTCGAAAATAAAATATATCGCCTAAGACATCATTGTCATTCTAGAAGAGAAGGATAAAGAAGAAGAATCTCTACCTAGATCCAAATATTCTGATCTAGATGACATCTGGTCTATGCTAGTTAAAGGGAAGATGAAAAAAATTGGTGAGTTCTTGAATATGGCCTCTCCAGTTGATAGAATCAAGATTGATGATGCTCTAGTTGAGTATCTATTTTGAAAAGGTATTGATGTATCAGTTGTTTTTTATTCCTTGCCAAAAAAATTAGTTGAAGTAGTTGAAGAAAGAATGTTGCTTGAAGGTTTGGAAGGACATAAGTTGGAAACTCTGGTTGAAAATAGATGTTCTAAGGCCAAGCAGAGGTTAGATGAACATATGAATGAGACAAATAAATGCATCAAATAAATGCCAGATATTTACAACTATTGTATTCAATGGCCTACTACGGTTGACAATTTCAGAAGTGGGATTGAAACAATTGAATCTGAAGTAAACAACACTGGAAAGAACTTTGATATCTTTGAAGACAAAGAAGGGAAAAAGAACTGAGAGTTGGTGAATTGTAAGCTGAGATGATCATTGTATAGAGACAAAGAGATGATGTGGTGAAAACTTTCAAGCTTCTTAAAGAGATGGGTATGTGCAGGATCATAATGGAAAAAACAAGCCCTTAAGTAGTGATGAAAATTCAGAAAATCAAAGCTAGGTAACTTGACATAAAAATTTGAATAAGTTATCTATATTATTTCAAAAATATGTAAGAATAGAATATGTAGAAAATTGAATGTAGTTTGAAAACTACTCGGTTTTTTTTTTTTTTTTATAAATCTTGTTGGTGAAAATTTGAAATTTCAATGCAGTAGTACATAAATTTTAGGGAAAAAATAAGAATTAGGTGTCTGTCTGACCACCCTAACCATAATAAAATGATAAAAAAAACTTATAATATTTTAGATATAAGTAGAGGACTCATGTCCCAATGTGATGCATTTTTTTTGTAATTTTTTTCCGAGTAAATAATTAATTATGAATTTTTTATTACAACTTTTTTAAAATATAAAAAACTCATATGTCTGACCACCTTAACTTGGTCAAAACTTCATAAATTTTTTTATTTTTCTAATCCTATAGTATGCGAAGCATAGAATGTGACACATGTTTCAAATTTAAAAAATGTGATATTGTTTGAAAGCTATATTTTTTTTCAATCAGACTATTAATTTGGACTTTAGTTGTAATTCAAATAGAAAATGAATAATAATTCTCTATTAAATTCAATGTAAAGCATAATTTATATTGGTGGAAAGCTAAGAATCTCCTTTAAAAACCCTTTTCGTTTCATCATTTTGGGTAAAAAAAAAGTCATCAACCACATGGGCCATCATATCACTTACATATCGCCACTTTTTGGCCCATCATGATCCTGCACATACCCATATTTTTGAGGTCCGGTTAGACCATCTTTCCCAAATACTTACTGAAGCAAAATATTATGAAATACAATTCTCATCTACAAATTGGCCATCTTCTCTCACAAATTTTTCCCTATTGGAAAGCATATGGATGAGAATGGATTATGTTGTACTTGAATGGAATAAGTTATATCTAGTTATCAAAGAAAGGTACAAGAAGGTGTTTCAGGTGAAAAGTGTCATTCTTACTTGAAGGAACTTTGAAATGTTGAATATTTTAAAGTTTTGAAGTTTTGGATTTGTTTTTGCAATTTTGAATGTCACCATGTTTACATCCTTTTGGCACCCTTTGCCATTGATGTCAAAGGGGGAGAGATTTGGAAAGTTTTTGGAGAGATTGGAGGAGAATTTTTGAATTGAATTTTTGCACATATTGTCATGAAAGCCAAAGGGAGAGATTGTTGGATAAATGGAGAAGATTAGTGTACATGTTGTCATTTATCTCACCATGTTGTTTATGGTATCATACTGGTTTGGTACCCTGAACTCGTGTGTACAATAGTTTTACTTCCTCTAGTCTTTGATCCAGTATTTTGGTCTACATATTCTCTCTAGTAATCATCATGGTTTAAGGTTTTGAGAAAAGGATTATGATCACTATAATTGCATATGTATGTATTTTTGTATGTTCATATGATTGGATGGTGAGTTGGCATCGGTTTTGGTGATTTCATTCCATTATTAGGTTAATCATGGCTGACCTAATAATTACTTAATTGTTTAACATGTATTGTGGATATATGTGTGACCTAGCTTTGGTCTCAACCGACATAATTTTTGCATGAAACATGGTTGAATTACTTTCAGAAAATCTTTGTATGAAGCCGAAAATTATATTTTTGTCAATATGTATTGCATCCAATTAGGCTGACCTAATTGATACATGTGAATATATCAGATATATACCGGATAGTTTGTAGATGATTACAACAAAAAAAAAGAGTGTATGTGAGTTGATATGAAAAGTGTGTGAGTAGAAAGTTAAATATTATTCGGTTGTCATGTGAGTGAATACTCTAAGCATCAAAGGAACTAAATTTGCACTTGTGGTGTAATTCCATTAGTTCATATTCTGGCTATAAGCCAGTTTATTTCTATATTTTGTGTAGGTAGTGAGCCTCCACTTTTGGACAATGAGTCCTTATAAGTAGTGAGCTTTTGTATCCGAAAGTGAGCTTCTTTTGTAACCGGTATTGAAATAACTATATATATAGTGAGATAATCCTCACTGTGGTTTTTCCCTCATTGGGTTTCCCACATAAAAATTCCAGTGTTCTTATGTTGTGTGATTTCATTCTTAGTTCATTCTTTTCTTTGTTTTATGCATTAATGTTGTACATGAATTTTGTGAACAATAAGTTTAAGAAGATACTAATTCACCCTCCCCCTATTAGTATCTTGAATATTCAATAGTGCCATTCTTCTAGTTCTATGTGTATTTGGGGAATGATGACAGTTTTGAGCTCTCTAATATCATTGTAGCAAAGGCAGATATTGACCCTAAATCTATAGATCCCTTATGTGTTTCTAGGGGGAAACCCTCTTTTCCATTTTATTTTCCATGTTTGTCTACTTTAAAGTAACTGCTCATAGCATGGTGTTAGAAATTTCTTTAAAGTGGGGGCAAACATTGGCATTATCTTTGGAATGATTTCATTTACATTTATTTTTCATGTTCCTTGTGCGATTTCCTTTATTTTTTTGATGTTTCCTTCTCTTGGTGGTGTCATTGGGTGTTGACTTCCTCCAAGAGCAGGATATTTCATTGTCCCCTCTTGGAAAAATTAGATACAATGTTCCCCAGGATGAGACCCCTCACACTTGTCCCCTCTTGGAAACACGATGAGGCCTTTTACACTTTTCCTCTCTTGGAAGCATTGGGTACGATGTTCCCCAGGATGAGACCTTGTATTTATCCTCTCTTAGAGATGTTTGGAATAATGTCTCCTAATATTAAGGCCTCACATTCACTAAGCCAAATAATTTTGAACATCCCTCTTTATTGTTGCATCTTGTGTCTTATTAAATTCATGTAGGTATGGCTTTGATATGGTTTATTGGGGCTCACCTAGTGAACAACTAGCTTCACTAATCTATTTCAACATGCATTTTCTTCTTGTACCTTATTAAAGTCATGGAGGTATGGCTGTGATATGGTTTATTGGGCCTCACCTAGTGAACAACTAGCTTCACTAGCCCATGTGAGCATGTATTTTTATTTTGTCCTTATCATAGTCATGGGGGTATGACATTGATATGGACTTCCCAGGGCTGACGTAGTGGACAACTAGCTCCCACTAGCCCTTGCGAGCATGCGCTTTTTTTTGCATAGTGGATAGTATGTTCCACATGTAAACCTTTTTGAAAAAACAACCTATTGGAAAAAAAAGAATATACAATTTAGAGGGGGTGAATCAGTTGTCACAAAATTTAACACTTATTTATCTTATTAACCTTTAATCTTAGATCTGATAATTAACAATAAAATCATGAATCAACAACATAGAAAATACAAGAAAACCAAGATTTTATATGTGGAAACCCTATTAGGGGAAAAACTATGGTGGATGTTAGTCCACAAGATTATACCCTATTAAAATTATAATGAAAATAAATAAGGAATGTACATGCATTTAGGCACATTGCCTAGATCTCACTACTCAAAGAAGACTTACTATCCTACATAAAAATTTCAGATTAAATCCATCTGAAGAGGTTGAACTGAGAAATTAGCTTCTAGAAAACCTGATGATAGTTTTGATTAGGCACATAAATACTTCTTCACACTTCACTCAATCTTCTTCACACTTTTCTTTGCAATCGAATGATCTAATCTATGTTCACACATTTTTCATTCACACTTCTTATACATACACCGAGCACACTCCAAAATGAAGAAATAATCACTCTTATATATCTGCTACATTGAATTACATTAATAACTCTATTGGCCAAAAATAAAAGAATAAATTACAAACTGTCAAACCAATTCATAAAAAAATCTCAATGCGCACCAACCGAAGTCAGTCACAACATAATGAATACCTAAAAAAACTTCTTGGAACATGCAAAACATTAAAATATTAACCCACGAGGATCTACAACATGCTACAACCACCATGTCAGTCAAGAACATGAAAACCCGAACACACAACCAAAAAATCTCTGATCACGATCACACCAATCAACATGAACGTGTAGTAGGGATAGAGCATGATCTAGAAACTTCAACAAACATCACACGAGCATACACAACAACTGAAATTACCATAATAATGTTCTCTTCTTCCAGAAACATCAACTACAGTAACAAAATAACTATAGGAACACATAAATACACAACTTACTCAAATCTTGATGTGCACCTCTAAAATTTCTAGAGTATAAACTATATAAGCTTAGCAACAAACCCTTTAAAAGAACACACATGAATAGAAACATACTGAATTTTCCACCACACTGAACTTCATAGATTCACAGACAACCTTCAACATATTTATTATAATTTTCTCAATATCCTCAATGTATACAGCCTTCAAAATCATCAATGCTAATAGTGATGAAATCAATGACAACCACAACATCCAGAAATATCCCCCTTTGGCATTGATGGAAACACATGATGTGAAAAATACCATCAACACAACTAACTCTTCATACTATGCTTCTCCCCCTTACATTGCTCTTCTCTCCTTTTTTTTTTGCTCTTATCCCCAATGTTTATCAAGGTTTTTCACATTACTTTTCTCCACCTTTTATATCAATGGAAAAGGTACACAAGCTCTAAACCACATATATGAATCATCTTACTACTCCCCCTGAGTAGCAGCCACCACAACATCAATCTGGAACAAGATATGACTATGAATGCATGGATTGATGCAAAGACTTGCATCTTAGTTCAAATTAGGAGGGGAAATCACCCCTAACTTCCCTCTAAGATACTAAAAAGTATCCTTAGGCAATGGCTTAGTGAAGAGGTCTGCAATCTGTTCTTTTGTAGGCACATACTCCAGTCTGAATTCTTTATCACTCACTTTGTCTCTCAGAAAGTGATATTTGATAGATATATGTTTTTTCTTTGAATGCAGCACCAGATTCTTAGAAATGTTTATGGCACTTGAATTATCACAAAATATAGAAAGAGACTCATTATACTCAATTCTGATATCTCTCAGCATCTGCTTCATCCATATTACTTGGTGAAATTGTTTGTAGCAGCAATTTATTCTACCTCAGTAGTAGATAAGGAAATGGAATTCTTCTTTTAACTTGACCAAGACACTAACTTCTTCCCCAAGAAGAATGCACCACAACTAGTAATTTTTCTATCATCCATATCTTTTTCCCAATCTACATCAGTAAAGGTGCTCAATGTAAGATCATCATCTTTATGATACCAAAGACCAAAGTCAACTGTCCCTTTCAATTATCTGATAATTCTCTTCACAACAGTCACATGATATTCTTTTGGATCAACTTGATATCTAGCAACCATGCATACAACATTCATGATGTATGGTCTGGTTTGAGTCAAATAGAGTAATCTACGGATCATTGATCTATATCTTGTTTGATTTTTTTTAGGAGAATCATCATTCTATGTTAATTTGCATCCAGTTACCATGGGTGTACCAACTGGCTTTGAGTCTTCCATGCCAAACTTTTTCAATAATTCTCTTACATATTTGGACCGAGATATAAATATTCCATCATCTAACTGAGTAATTTTCCATCCTAAAAATAATTTTAGCTCTCCAATCATTGAAATTTCAAATTAACTTTTCATCTCATCAAAAAACTTCATACATAAGTCATTATCACCCTCAAAAATGTTGTCATCAATAAAGACTTCACTAATCAACTGTTTATCCTAATCCAACTTAAAATATAGATTACCATCAATAGTACCTTTATTGAATCCAAGCTTCAACAAATATTTATCTAGTCTAGCATACCAAGCTCTAGGGGCTTGTTTGAGTCATTTAGTGCTTTCTTCAATCGACAAACCATATCTTCTTTATTAGTCAATTGAAATTCATCCGGTTGCTCAACATATACTTCTTCTATATCACCATTTAGAAAATTTGACTTTACATCCATTTGATAGAATTTCTACATTTTAAAAGTATCATACGCAAGAAATAATCTTACAAATTCAATTCTAGCAATAGGGACAAAGGTTTCTTCAAAATCAATGCAAGTCTTTGCATCAATCTGTGCATTCATAGTCATATCTTGTTCTGGATTGATGTTGGCATGGTTGATACTCAATGGTGAGTAGTTAGATGATTTAGATATGTGGTTCAGAGCTTGTGTACCTTTGCCATTGATGTCAAAGGGGGAGAAGAGTAATGTGAAAACCTTAGGGAGAAGAGCATAACAAAAAGGAGAGAAGAGCAACATAAGGGGGAGAAGAACAATATGAAGAGTTACTTGTGTTGATGGTATTTTTCACATCATGTGTTACCATCAATTCCAACCACATATCAGCAACACAACCACAACATCCAACACAACCTAGACCTATTCCATTGCATTGGATGGTGATTCGAAGCTTGACCTATTACATTTTTCATTTTCCTTCTTGTTTTTCCTTGTTCTTTGATGGTGTATGTTTGTGATCTGATTATGGCTTCATATATCATCTGCATGTTTGTTCCTTTGTTCCTATGTTGGTTCTCCATAGGATCTTGATCCTAGGGGCTTAATCATCCCTCTTGATTATTTTCATCCTATCTTACTAGCATTCATACAGATGAACCCCTCTTGATTGTGTGGTTGGCTACTTTAGTGTGAGCTTGAAGCAAGTTCATCCTCTCACTAAAGTGGGAAATAAATGTAGTGTAGGAAAATTCATACCCTTGCATTTTCACACATGTTTGGGCCCACCTTGCTTTATTTATCCTTCTTTATGTCTTAATTGATCCTATTTTACATCTACAAGCCTAATAAACTACATATTTTTCTAATTAATCTTAACGATCATCAAAGCGAAAATGAGCATTTAGTTTTTCTGTATGTGTCCCTAATTTTTGGACTGGAACTAAAATGCCACATAGGGAATATTTTTCCTCCATGGGTCTTGGGACCCTAATTTTGAACACACCTAAAAGGGCCCCTTTTTGGAGTTTGTACCCTAAGAATTGAGCCTCGAGACTAAGATGCCACCTAGGGCATCTTAGTCCTCCTTGGCTTATTTTAGGGATTTAATTTCAAATTTTGGCAAGATTTAACCCCTTCAATTAATATATTCCTATGTTGGCTTGGTGTGATGTAATTTAAGGATATTAAGCATAGATAAGTATAAATACAAGGTTCTTTCACTCATTTTCATATCTAAGAAACTAACAAGATATCTAAGCATCCAAGAATTCAAGTATTCACTCAAGAGCATTCAAGTGTAGTTATTCAAGCATTATATCAAAGGCTATTCTTCCATCATGTGTGATGTACGGTTTTGATTCAAGCAATAAATTCAAGCAAGATCCATTAAATCATTCCATTGATTCAAGATCTACTTTCTAATTAGCCATTTCACACAAGGTTGTAAACTTTACAACTGTGTCGCAAAAAAATGTATCCTTGACATTTTTCAGTCATTTGGGCCTTTCCTATGGATTTTGGCTTGATTTTCCCTAGATTTAATGTTGTAATGTGGCCACCACATTCACATTAAGCCTTGAATGCTTGTAAATAAACAAAAGCCTAATGATTTCTTACAAAGGTGTTGTGAAGTGTTGTAACACATTTTCCCACTTTTCTAAGACCTTTCTATCATAATTCATTAAAATAACCCATTTTCACCTCTTATCAAGCCTTATTTCGAAGTGTTCTAAGGTGTTCTAACAAACTCTCACACTTTCCTAGGCTTTTCATCAACAAATTCACCCTTTATTATGTTAAAATGACCCCTTAATGCACTTATAGGCCCTACTTAAGTGTGTTTCGAAGGACAATCCGGTAAAAAAACATTAATCACATTTTAATTCACGACATCCTCTTAATTTTTTCCAAGTGGAATAAGTCACCACCTTGGGCGACATAGTCCCATGTGGCATAAAAATCAAATTTAATTCAAAATTCTAGTAGGATATTGTCTCGAAAACCCTAAGGTCAGCCTATGATGTGTTATTTTTTGGAAACTAGGGCACAACATGTATAAATAAAGGGTTTTATCTTCATTTTCACCCCCCCATCTTCATAAGAAATCAAGCAATCTATCTTCTCAAGAAAGTATCAAGCATCAATCCATTGGAGTTGGTTACTTCCATATCTTAACACTTCTTCAACAAGGGTTTGCTAAGTTGTTTCACTTTCATGTTGTTCAATCATCTTTCCCTTTACATTTCATTTCATTATTTAGGGTTTGATTACATTTTCTCTAACTCTAACACCTTTTCCCTTGTTTTCATGTGTGTTTTTCAGGTTTGTATGCAAATTAGTCAAAGAGTAAGGTGATAAAAGGTGTCTCATTTCCATCCATATCATTCCAAAGTCAAAAAACCCTAAAAGGAGCTTGAAGACAACTTGCAGGTCAACATCTGAAGATTCAAACCCAATTCTCTGTCAGGAACAAAAGTAGAATTTGATAGCTACAAATTCTAGTCTCAAGATTCTCGAAAGTCCTAGGTGGACTAAGTCACCATCATTGGCGAATTAGTCCTACTGCTAGGCCTAAAAAGTGACCTTTGTAGATTTGGACACCCATTTCCATGAAACCTATTCTCACAAAGTTTCCCTGAAGTAGGACTAAGTCACTTAGCTTGGCATAAGTGTCCTAGTGGCCCTCAATAGTAGATTTTGGAAGATTCCAAAACTCCTCTTTGTTAACCTTTAGTTTCCAGGTGCACCATATTCTATTTCATAACCTTCTATTCCATTTTTCCTGTATTTTAGGTCATTTTACATAGTGTTGTCAATAGTTTTACATTTCATTACTTTAGATTCATTATATGCCTTCATTTCATTAGTTTGTAGCATTAGAAACATTCCATACCACACACATCACACATACCTTAAACCCCTAATCTTGAATGAACCTTCCAATTTTAGGTGTGAAAGAACTCTCTCCTTCTAGGTGAAAACCCTAGAAGTGATAGGGAATCCACTTTCCCCCAAAATTTGTGGTTCATTTTGGTGAACCCATCCTTAGAAAACTTGTTAAGTTTTATTTTTACATCTTAGGAAAAGCTTGCATTCACATTGCAATTGGTTTTTGCATTGTTTTACATTTTAGGGTTCTTAAAAAGTGCATTAGTGAAAAGTTCATTTAGCTTACAATTTTACATTTCATTATCATTGAAAAATACAAACAATTCTACATTTTCATTCTGTCTTTGCATTGTAAAAACCTAAAAATCATAAAAAGGGATTCAAAAAATTTGGAAATTTCTAAAAAAGTCAATGTTGTGACTTATTCGCCACACTAGGTGACTTAGTCCACTTACACATTTTGCACTATAAAATCTGGCATTCTTAGAGCATTTTTTGTACTTATGTTTTTTCTTTCTGCATTTTTGTTTTGTTTTCTAGAATCCTAGTTATAGGAATTTTAGTGTTCTTTGTTCGCATTTCATTTGCATCCACCTTTCCTTCAGAACACTTTGAATGAGTGTTTGGTGTCCCATCGCTAATACCTTAGTGAGAAGAAGCTCAAGACTCATGGTATCTTGCAGTAATACTCTTGTTGTAGATCTTGGGTTATCTCCAACTTCCACTCCTAGTATTGATAATAGTACACTAGGCCTAGAAACCACCCTTAGTATCTCTTTATATTCAAGTAGCATGCAGCCTGAACATAAACCTAATGATATCTCACAAGAAAAGATATTTCACATTCATGTAGACTTAGCAGACCTCCAAAATCAAGTGAGTTTGGAAAACATTTCTGCTACTACCATTCACACTATAGAAAATATCCACCGCATGCTTGATAGTGATGAAGGTATAGATATTTTGAAGAAAATAGTTGAGATATATCAAAAACATGTTCCTTCCACCTCTAGTGTCTCTCACCCAACAAATATTGTGGCTAGCCAAGGAGTACCTCAAACTCCTCCTCCCTCAACAAAAGCTTCCATTCCTACCTATGCATCTCCTAATGTGACAACAACAGTGCAACAAGTTAGCAATATGATACCTTACCTTGGTATTCCTACTAGTATTCCTACCTCCTATTTGGCATCACATGCTTTATCCTCTTCAACCATACTATCCATTATAATTCCATTCACTTGCCCTACCACTACATTCACACCATCCCCCCTTTCTCTTCCACCTAATTTACCACTTGCATTGATCCTATCATGTAACACAACTTTTCCAAACTATCTCATCCATGCAACAACAAATTTATACCATCAATCAAAAACCAAGATAGTTCACCCACACACTATGTTCCCAGTAACCACTTTTCATTAGAAATCTTGTGAACCCCAATGCCACAAGGAATAGAAATACCTAGGTTTGAGAAGTATGGAGGGAAGGGTGATCCTTCTAACCATGTTAATGCATATATTTCTTTGTGTAGTGAATTTGTCCTTGATGATATACTATTAGCCAAACTATTTCCTAGGACCTTAAAAGACACTGCCTCAGATTGTTTTTCTTCTTTACCAAATAATTCAATTCATTCATTCAATGAACTTGTTGATGCATCTATCAACCATTGCCAAGTGCATATGACTCCCAAAAAGACATTGGTCGATTTGATGTGATGTAAGCAAAACAATGATAAAAAGATAAGGTTGAACCCACAAAAGGGGTTTACAATTCAAATGAGGAAGGAAAACTTCCAGAAAATGCCCCCACTAAAAAAATAATTGTTTTGAGGGGTTCGAGCAAACCCAAAAGGGGTTCGATCGAACCCCTTTGTATGTCAAAAGATGCATTTTCAATTGTGGAGCGGGGCTTTGCTCGAACCATGGTTTGAGCGAACTAGGGTTTGAGTGAACTCCTGGGCATTCAATCAAACCCTTTAGGTTCGCTCAAACCCCCCTTTTCCCACCTTCCCACCCTCCTTCACTAAAAACTTCCAATTTTTTTCTCTTCAAAGTTCGGGTTGAGGATGAAAATAGAGTAGAATTCATAGATCCAACTGGAATATGGTAGTCCTCCAAATGAGCTATCCAAAGAAAATAATTTTAATATGTTTTGGTTTTATTATGTATGTATTTTTTTAGTTTGATTAAACATAGTTTTCTCACCAAAAATATAGCTCTCTGTTCTGCACATGTGGAAAAATAACAGATTATCAAAAAAATAAAATTTAAAAATATGTTTATGCTGGGTATTGATGTCCTTGATCCATTAAAAACATAAATTGAATTTTGATACATATAATTTGTTTTATGTTGTATGCAATCTGCCTATCTTTGAATTGCAATTGGTTTGACTTTGAAACTTGATTATGGAAAAAATATTCAATAAAAAACTATGAGACCAAATGAAAGTGCTAGATATCGTAGTTACAAATCTAAATTCGAAAAAATTAGAATTTTATCATTCATACCAAAAAAATTATGTTGTATACGGTGAGCGTCACTCCTTCAAAATGCTATTCTTTAGAAAAAGATAGTTTTTGAAGGAGATGGAAAATGAAGTGTAGTCTGATTCCAAATTTTTTGAAAAAAATATATTTAGAATTTATAGACAAAATTTCACAAATCACTAGTTTGCATCATCTTCAAATTCCTCACAGTTTAGCTACTATAGGATCCCGAAAGTGAAGATTTAGTTTAAACATATCAGTTTAGTGTCCAGTTTGCCCAAAAATTGTAAACTAGTATTGTGGGATCACCCATAACAAATTTTATCTCACACTATCAATCGCTTTATTCCCAAATCGATGTCAAGATTCTTGACCCACATCTTCAAAAGATGTTTATAGAAAATTTACTAACACACCTTCAAGACAAAATCACCATGATGAAGTTCCCTTCCTTCATGCACTTATGCATAGCCCTTTGTGATTATCACAATTCGATTGCTAGTCATGATACATGATCCACTTCTAGTCAAATTGAGAAATCCGATAATGCCAACCAAACCAATTATAAGCCATTCAAAAAATAAAATCAAGGGTTATTGCAATTTAATCCTCCTCAACCATCCCCTCCACCTGTCAAAAACCAAGTGGTTGTTGTTAAATCTGTAGTGTCTTTCAATTATGGAGATCCGAAAATACACTTCATGCATTTACCCGATACTCTCCATAATACAATGTCTCAGCTTCTACAACAAAAAATGATTACTTTACCTATACTTCATGCACCTGATCCTACCAATCCATTACCTCTAAACTTCAAATCCAAAGCTTATTGCCATTTTCATGAACAAAATGGACATAACACATGTTGGCATATGGCTAGGGGATTGGACTATAGGTGTTGTCACTGATGGTAACCCACGTCATGTGACTCAAGTCTTGCATCTGAATGAGCAACACAATTTTGACTTCTACAGGTAGAACCGAGTAATGTACAGGGCATCTGGCTGCAGGCATAAAAAGTCAATCTAAACACCCCACTGTACATATATTTTGCATTGAGAATCTTTAAGAAAGGTCTGTTGATGTTTGTAATACCTCAGTAAAAAATTGTCTTGGTACGCACTCTCTAGTACATGATCTAGAAGGTTTGGTGAAGATAACTTGTTAATTACCTATGCTAGAAGGCTGACCCGACAAAGATAGAAATCGTGGATGTATAAGGAGAAATTAATTAGAAGGTTTTTGTGTTAGATTAACTATTATTGTGTCCTCTCTTTGTCTTAATCGACTTTGGAGGATGCACATAATATTCTAGTGGTGGATGTGGTCGACAAAATAAAAGTAACCTAATATTCTATGAAGCTGATTGATGGATGAATAAATCCTTGATTGCGGTATATATATGGGTTTCATTTTGTCATTTACGAAGCGAGTGAGTGTATTCATGTGAATAAGGTGTGAGAATATGAAGGTGTGTGAGCAATAGTGTGAAATTGATTCAAAGATAATAAAAGAGTAGAATAGAGAAGAAAATAGCGCAAAATCAGAAAGCAGATCCAGAATCAGATTTATGAGCCTCACCGAAACTATAATTTGGCATAGATAGATGCTACTAGCTCAGTTCATCCTTTAGATGGTTTTAATATGAATTTTGTAAGGCATTGAGCATTCCTTTGAGCAGTGAGCTCTAGGTAGTGCACCTTAATGCAAATGCATTCACCTTTATAAACAATTATATTTTGAGTACTCAAATTATGGATTAACCTCCACCGTGGGTTTTCCCCTAACAGGGTTTCCAAGCAAAAAGTTGTGTGTCATGGTGTTTTGAATGTTTAATTTCAATGCATACATATTTTCTTTATTGCATTGATGAAACAGTCTCATGTTTTGAATGGATGAAGTTTTAAAAATTGTTCAACACTAATTTACCCCCCCTCTCAATGTTCCCTTGAGTCCAACAACTGGTATCAGAGCCAGTTCCTCTGAAGAAGTTTTGCAACTTGAGGTGGATCTTGGAATGTGATGGACTCTAGTAGTCTTTAGTAGTAGCTTCTGGTGGCTCTTGATAACCTTGATCAATCTAAAGCAGAACTTCAAGAATTGAAAGAAAATATTAGAGATGCTGAGAAATTCTTTCAATCATTAAAGGATCAGATATTTAAATCCAAGGTGAAGAGCAGGGATCTATGTGATCAGATACAACAGAAGGAGAACAAAGACATGGATGGTGCTCACCTGAATCAAACCTTGAAGGAGATAACCAAAGAATGTGAAAACCTTGCTAGAGAGTATACAAACCTAAAACATGAGATGGAATCTATGATGATGAAGATGACCAAAGATGACCAAAGAGATAGAAGAAAGAAAGAAAAATGAAGAGAATATTTCTCTGGCCGTAAAAGAAAAATATGATGAATGCAACAAAATCAATGGAGAATTCACTCAGTTGGAAAGCGAATTACAAAGAACCAAAAACAATGAAGAAGAACATGGTAAGAAGATTACTACTCTCAGGAATGATCTTGTCATTGCAAATGAATATAGAGAAAAGTTTAAAATTATTTTAGTAAAACTTGATGAGCTAACTCAAGGATAAAATAATAGAAGTTATAAGAGAGGTCGTGGATATGAAAATGAAGAAAGTTCAAGATTAGGACAAAAGAACTTTAGACAAAACATAAATGGAAGATATCTGGTAAGACAACCTAATGCACAAAATTTTAATGGATATTGTTTTTCCTGTAATAAGTTTTTTCATATGGTTGCTTAGTGTAGAAGTAATTTGAAGTCAAAAGTTTCATCATTTCTTGGTCAGCGTTTCAATTGCAAAAAGCATGGTCATAAATCAATTAAATGTAGAAATATGTCAAGTCACTCTATTGACAAAAGAAATGTTGAATGTTATGCATGTGGGAAGTTTGGGCATATTGCTAATCAATGCAGATTAAGAAGAAACCATTCGAATGGACAAGGAAACATTGTGTGCTACAACTGCAACAAGTAAGGTCATATTACAAAATTTTGTAGAAGCAAAAAGGTAGACAAAAGAGGTCCAGTGTACACAGGCAGATATACAGAGAAGAATGATAAAGGGAAAGAAAAGGTAACTATAGATGAAATCAGAGATCAGATGAAGAAGAAATGGGTAAAGAAAAATGATTTTGATGCTAGAGATGGTTTTGTACTAGAACCTGCTTTTGGTAATTCTTCCAGTAATTAATTTCAGGCCACTAGCCTAGGGGGAGTATTTCAAGAAAATATTTCCTCCCCTATATATGGATGGCACCACAACCAAGAGATTAGTTGAGATAATGTATTTCTGGTGTACATAAGTTTTGGGTAGCCTTAGCAAAGTAATTTCAGTAAATTCATAGGTCCACAATTTTTTTTTCTATAGCCGTCTGAGAAAATAGAGTCTCTGGAAAGTTTAGGGAAAATGAACTTATTGCACATGTGCGAGCTATAAAAGTAAAGTCTCCACCATCATTTGTCACTTTTCATTATTGAAGAAAAGAAGGAGAGCACTCGATTGGAAAATTTTGAATTAGAAAAATCAATTTCATCGGCAGATCTTGAAATCTATCAGGCATTTCAAATTATTCTCTTACATTTTGTGTGGTTCTGAAACCTAATCATGAAAAAGGGAAATGGAGAAAATGAAAAGTTTGATCACTTTAGATGAATATAATAGTGCAAAGATTAGTTCTATGAGGAATTTTTCACTTCTTGATGAATTAAAACAAATGAGCGAAGCCAAGCATGGAAATTTGGTTATGTGGAGCGAGTTTCCGTACCTTGAGAATCTGGAATTCTTGAAATTCCTATTAACTAGATTGCATGGTGATGTTTTAACTTTGGATAAACCTTACATCATCTCAAAAGAGGAAATTGAAAGATTATCTGGTTTTTGCAAAGTTGATGATGTTCCTAGGAAGAAATCTATCTGGAACAAAGAGGTCGAAACCCTAATTAGAATAATTGGAGATCAAAGAGCACTGCTGATAGCAACAATCAAAAATCCTGTTACAAAGTACATTGCACATGACATAACATACAAAATATTCTACATAAATCGAGAAGGAGCTACATCGACTAAGGCAATATTCATTGCTCACAAAATGATAATTAAGCATCAGGACTTTGACCTATGTGGGTTGTTGAAAGATCACATGATGGAAAATGTTCAAATGACAAAGGAGTCACGATACCCATTTAGGTTTGGTACTTTAGTTATATGTCTAGTTATGTATTTTCTGAATTGGTTTTGGAAAATCAACAATGTAGGATGGAAATCAGACAAACCAGTATGCAATCAAATATACTCTTATTCTAAGAAATTGTCTAACTACGATTTGGAATTTGAAAATTTATGTAAGAATGTGCTTGCAAAGTGTGGATCCATCAATATTTTCCCTTCGGCAAGAACAATGGAAGTTGGTTCCTCTTCCGGTGACACTGTTAAAGGATAGAAAAGAGGATAGGAAAGTATTGAATAAAACCCTCCAGAAAGAAAAGTTCCTAGGATTGAAGGAAAAGGAAAAGAAAAGGAAATTGTGGACGTTCCAGATGAACAAATTTGATGAAGAACCTATGAATACACTAGAAAATGAATCCGGTCTTGAAAAAGGTAGTGAGGAATAAGAAGATATGAGTAAATAAAAGCTTCAATAGCTTATCCAAAGTGCAGGTGGTATGCAAAAAAAATCAAAGTTATGGTCAGTCAGACCATCATACGATCTGTTGAGAATCTCTAAGAAATTTTTGTTGATGTTTGTAATACCTTGGTAAAGAATTTTCTTGGTACACACTCTCTGGTATGTGATCTAGAAGGTTTCATGAAATTAACTTGTTAATTACCTATGCTAGAAGGCCAACCCAACAAAGATAGAAATCACAGATGTATAAGGAGCAATTAATTATAAGTTTTTCATGGTAGATTAAGTGTTATTTGGGTCCTCTCTTTGTCTTAATCAACTTTGGAGGATGTGCATAATATTTTAGTGGTTCATCTAGCCGACAAAATAGAAGTAACCTAATTTTCTATGAAGCTAACTGATGGATGAATAAATCCTTGATTGCGGATATATATATGGGTTTGATTTTGTCATTTAGGAAGTGAGTGAGTGTATGTATGTGAATACAGTGTGTGAATATGAAGGTGTGTGAGAAGTATGGTGAAATTGATGCGAAGATTAGAAAAGAGCAAAAGAGAGCAGAGCAAAGCACATAATTAGAAAGAACCAAAATCAAATTTATGAGCCTCACCAAAACTATAATTTGGCATAGATAGATGCTACTAGCTCAGTTCATCCTTCAGATGGTTTTAATCTGAATTTTGTAGGGCAGTGAGCCTTCCTTTGAGCAGTGAGCTCTAGGTAGTGTGCCTGAATGCAAGTGCATTCACCTTTATAAAAAAAATGTATTTTGAGTACTCATATTATGGATTAACCTCCATCATGGTTTTTCCCCTAATAGGGTTTCCATGCAAAAATCTGTGTGTCATGGTGTTTTGAATGCTTACTTTCAAAGCATACATTTTTTCTTTAACGCAATGATGAAATAGTTTCATGTTTTGAATGGATGAAGGTTTAAAATTTTTGAACTCTCATTCTCTCTCAGTGTTCACTTGAGTTGAACAACACAGAGAAATGCAATCATTTTAAGCATTGTGTTCAAGACCTCATTGATTTTGACATATATCTTTTGCCGACATTAATGATCAAGGCAATAAGTCTGTGGCCCCTCCCAACCAAAATTTGCAAATCTTCACCAATTGCATTCCTAAACATGATGTTTCATTTGTCAAAGCTAGTGAAACTTCACAAAATGATGAACATTCTGATCTTATTCCACATGTGACCCATGTCAAGCCTATGGATGAAATTGTAGGCATGATATACATATCCCTTGTAAAGGCCAACCTAAAATATCTCTTGATATTAATTTTTCTTCTCAAGACATAATTAAGAATCTCCTCAATGGTCCTCTTTACATAGTCGACCGTATCTACGATAAGACCACTAATGGGATATTAATAGATCTCGCTTGTGGAGAGAATGTGATCACAAAAGAGTTTTTGGTATTGCATAATGAATCAAAATGCATAATGGTTTTTCTTGCCCTATAATCAGATCGATCGACCTCCCATTAAAAATAGACCCTAAGACATTGGATGTTACATTCTCTATCATCCCATAGTTAGACCAATTTTTTTTGTGACTAGACCATCCATGGATTCATTTAGTGAGAGCAATCCCTTTAGTGATTCACAAATTCTTGAAGTTTCCCTTTGACAATGACATATTCAATGTCCACCATAGTGGATTTAACCCTTTTTCTTCCAATGGAAACTTTTGCTTAGAAGACTTTTTTCCTTAGCCCATGGAACCCATCATGCCTAAAAGAGATTTCTTTTTCATTGCTTATCAAAAGTTTAAAGCAAAAAAAAATATCTGAATTATCTCTTTGTAACATATCCCCACCAACCTTAGCCACTACCATCATATATGATATAATGATAAAACTTGAGCAAGATCACACTCAACCAACACCTGAAACTTCACCTTCCTCACCGAAGAGACCTAAAGATTGTGAAAGTAACTCTGTCTTGCCTCCTTGCATCAAAAAATTTTATAAATCCAAGGAGAAAGTGAATGACCAACCTACCATGGTTCCTTCCGTTCCTCCCCCTCGGGATGAAAAGAAACCTATGGTTGATCAATCCACTCCTTCCCAAACGCAACTTGATAATTGAATCAAAAGAAACAAAGGTGCTAGGGAGCGTAGGTGTCACCATCATGCTCCTACTCACAAGTCACATGATGGAGAAAATAATGAAAATCATAATCCTCACTTTCCTGAAGCAATGCATAATGACCCTCCTCCCTGACCACCATAGCATTATCCTATACCTCCATTCCAACTAGAGTTTCACACTTCAACTGACATTGTTATTTGCCCTCCTATTATCAATGCAATTAGATTTCCACAATCCATATGAAATGGTTTTTGTGCTTTTGGATTCGATTGTATTGGAATTTTTTCATCAATGTTTTAGATCATACTCTGTGATCCATCATCAGGATAAAGAGTTGAAGAGGATGAGAACATATTAGTTGCAAACTAGCTGGAGAGGAAGATATATAGAAGGAAAAAAAGGGGGGTAAGAGGGCACAAACCACGAGGGAAAGAATAAAAGATAAAAATGAGAAAAAGAAGAAGAAAGAAACAAAGAAAAAGAGAAATCACATAATACAAGCATCAAACATATTTTTATTTTTTTATTAGAAATATATGTTTGATGCTTGTATTATGCGATTTCTCTTTTTATTTTTTTCTTTCTTCTTCTTTTTCTTATTTTTATCTTTTATTCTTTCTCTCATTGTTTGTACCCTCTTCCCTCCCCTTTTTCCCTTCTATTTGTCTTCCTCTCCAGCTAGTCTGCAACTAATATGTTCTCATCCTCTTCAACTCTCTATCTTGATGATGGATCACACAGTGTGATCCAAAATGTTGATGAAAAAATTCCAACACAATCGAATCCAAAAGCATAGAAACTACCTCCTATTATCATTAATTTGGATTACAGTGATGAGGAGATTGCTAAAATAGATGAAGAGTTGCATAAAAATTTGAACACATTATTTTCCTCTTCCATGAGTTTGCATGAAAACTCTCTAAGGATGAGCATTGATCTTCATGCTAGTTCTGAAATTATTGCTATCCCTCTAGCTAGTCGCCCACCCATGCTTTACATTAAAAAAGATTGGGAGGCAGATGACTTGCATGATGATTGATGTGAATTTTCCTTACTATTCTGTTTATTTTTCTCTTGTGAGGTTTTTTGTGTGTAGCATGTTCCCCCATACTGTTTTATTCAATGTTATCTCTCTTTGTGATATTCTTCTATTTGTACCTTCATTATTCTATATGTCATGTATTTATTCCACTTTTCCCTTTTCTTTTTCTTTTGTTTTGCCTTCCTTTTGGGGATGATGCAAGGCATGGAGACGCCAATGTCCCTTTCATGTTGACCCAAAAGGCCCATTTTATTTTTGTTTTGTTTTGTCTTCCTTCTAAGGATGATGCAAGGCATTGAGAAGCAATGTCCCTTTCATGTTGATCCAAAAGGACGCTTTTATTTTTCTTTTGTTTTTCCTTCATTTTGGGGATGATCCAAGGCATTGAAAACAACAATGTCCCTTTCATGTTGACCCAAAAGGCCCATTTTCATTTTCTTTTGTTTTTCCTTCCTTTTGGGGATGATGCAAGGCATTGAGATAGCGATGTCCCTTTCATATTCATCCAAAAAGGATCTTTCTCTTTGTCTTTTTATTTTGGATTTTATTGTCCTTTTGGGGATGATGCAAAGCATCGAGACACCCTATGTCTCTTCCATGCTGACCCAAAATGACTCTTTCTTTTTCTTTTTTTTCACTCTCTTTGTGTCCTTCTCCCAATTCTATGTATTTTGGGGGATGATGACATCTCTAAGTTCTCTAAACAAACATTGTAGCAATGAACATAGTGGCCCCAAATCCATATATCCCTTATATGTTTGGTATTTTCATTTTAAGGGCAACCCCTTCTCTTTTTTTTTCTTTCTTTCTTTTCCTTTGCATGACACAGCCTCCCTTGGAAACATATCACTTGGCATAGGGATTTCCAAGTTGGCTCTCATTTCTTCCCCTTCCTTCTTCATTTTTCATTTTTCTACTTTAAATTAATTGCTCACAAAATTGTGTGCAACAATTCCTTTAAAGCAGGGGCATACACTAGCATTATTTCTTTTCTATTTTTCTCTTTTTCTTGGTTCCTAGTGCAGCCTTGATATTTCATATGATGTGTTTGCCACTTTGTGGATGACATTGGGTGTAATGTCCTTCATGAAAGTGATCTATCTTAGCATATTGCATTCCTCTTAGTGGCCTGATGTGACAAACTGCATCTCCTAAGTTGCAAATTTTCTATATTTGATCGGTCTGCTCTTGGAGACATTAGACACAATGTTCCCTAGGTTAAATACCTTGCATGAACTAAGAAAGACTCCTTTGAACACTCTTTTTCATTTTGCATTTTACATGTTGCATTTTACATTTTGGCATTTTTCTATATGGTCATGTTGCATAACAAAACTTGCATGCCTATGGTGCCATCTCGCACTTGTTCATGAGCTCCAAGCATATGAAAATTTTCATGTCTCATGAAGCTCAAAAACCTTGTCTTTTGTGGTGCCTTATCAGAGTTATTAGAAGGTATAACTTTGGTATGGTTAAGCGGGAAGCCCAACCAGCGGCATGAATTTCCCCATAGCCACCTTTGTGTGTTTGTGAGTGCATACTTGTCGTGAGTGTATGTTTCTCACCTTTTTGGCATTCTCACCCAGTGGATAGCCAAAATTTCCATTGCCTTAGAGTGAGTACACATCTTTCAAGACAAAAAACCTAGATCTAATCCACAACTATCTAGACAAACAGTCAAAGCTTGATCTGACTTTACCTTTCTTTCCATTCCTTCACATCACTTTCTTGTGTGATCTTTTGTGTTGATGTTTGGATTTTCATGGGATCTTGATCCTAGTGGGTGGATCATCCCTCTTGATGATAGTCATCTCATATTTCCAACATGAGTGCATTCGGATTCCTCTCTATATGCATGTTTTGGCTACTTTAGTGTGAGTTTTAAGAAAGTTCATCCTCTCACTAAAGTGGGGGCTAAATGTGTTGAAACAAAAATGTATCCTTGACATTTTTAAATCATTTGGGCCTTTCCTATGGATTTTGGCCTAATTTTTCCTATATTTAATGTTGTAATTTGGCCAACACATTCATATTAAGCCTTGAATGCTTGTAAATAAAAAAAAACCTAATGATGTCTTACAAAGGTGTTGTGAAGTGTTGTAACACATTTTTCTACTTTTCTAGGACCTTTCTATCATAATTCATCTAAATAACCCATTTTTGCCTCTTACCAAGCCTTATTTGAAAGTGTTGTAAGGTGTTGTAAAAAACTCTCACACTTTTCTAGGCTTGTCATCAACAAATTTACCCTTTCTTATGTTAAAATGACCCCTTAATACACTTATAGGCCCTACTTAAGTGTTTTTCGGAGGACAATCCCGTTAAACAACAATAATCACAGTTTAATTCTTGACATACACTTAAATTTTTCCAACTGGACTAAGTTTCCACCTTGGGAAACTTAGTCCCATGTGGCATAAAAATCAAATTTAATTCAAAATTCTAGTGGGATATTGTCTCCAAAACCCTCAGGTTGGCCTATGATGTGTTATTTTTAGGAAATTAGGGAACAACATGTATAAATAAAGGCTTTTATCTTCATTTTCACCCCCAATCTTCATAAGCAATCAAGCAATCTATCTTCTCAAGCAAGCATCAAGAATTCAAGCACTCTAAGAACATCAAGCATCAATTCATTGGAGTTGGTTACTTGCATATATTTGGACTTCTTCAACAAGGGTTTGGTGAGTTGTTTTACTTGCATGTTGTTCAATCATCTTTCCCTTTACATTTCATTTCATTATTTAGGGTTTGATTACCAAATTGTGGTTAGACTAAGGCGAACCCTAACACCTTTTCCCCTCTTTGCATGTGTGTTTTGTAGGTTTGTATGTAGATTAGTCAGAGAGTAAGGTGCTACAAGGTGTCTCATTTCTATCCATATCATTCCAAAGTCAACAAACCCTAAAAGGAGCTTGAAGACAACTTACAAGTCAACATCTAAAGATTCAGATCCGATTCTCTGTCAGGAACATAAGTACAAGTTGATAGCTATAGATTCTAGACTTGATAATCTCGAAAGTCCCAGGTGGTCTAAGTCACCATCACTAGTGAATTACTCTCACTGCTAGGTCTGAAAAGTGATCTTTGCAGATCTGGATACTCATTTCCCCAAAACCTATTTCAAAAAAGTTTCCCCAAAGCAGAACTAAGTCATCCAGATTGGCGTTAGTACCCCATTGGCCTTCAACAATATATTTTGGAAGACTCCAGAGCTCCTCTCCATCAACCTTCAGTTTCTATGTGCACCACATTCTGTTTCATAACCTTATGTTCCATTTTTCTTGATTTTAGGTCATTTTACATAGTGTTGTCAATACTTTCACAGTTCATTACTTTACATTCATTAGATAGATTCATTTAATTTTCTTTCAACATTATAAACATTCCATACTACACACATCACACATATCTTAAACCCCTAATATTGAGTGAATCCTCTGATTTTAAAGGTGTGAAAGAACTCTCTCCTTCTAGGTAAAAACCCTAGAAGTGCCAAGGAATCCACTTTACCCCAAAAGATTATGTTTTGAGATCCTTTGATATTATGTTCGCAGATCCGAAGATTCCACATCTTTCCCAAAAAATAGTTGTGAGACTAAGACAACTGTAAGGGTTTCTTCGTCCTCCTAGACATATTTTGATAAAAATTTTACATTTCTAGAATCCTCACAACATCTCCAGACTTCCTAGGTACACACATCCTATCTTGTTGTTGCATAATTTCATCATTTACATCTTTCATTTAGCTTGCATAACTAGCTTTTGTAGCTTGAATTCTTATTTGTATTTCCAAGCATTTTCTTGGTGGTGAACCCCCTAAAAATTCTAAAAGAACACATCCCCCCTTTCCTAAGTCTTTGTAATTGAGAATTGACTCACCTTGTGAGGTTAACGGCCAATCCAACTAGGGTTCTTAGGACATATTTGAATGATTAGTGGGATGTGGAGTGACATTTCATGACCCCATATTTCACCATTAATCAAGTACTAACACTTTTAGGTATTCAAATCAATTCAAGTTGAGAAATAATTGTTCCTCGATGGTGATGAGTCTGACTTTAGTCCATCAAGGAGATCAGATCTAGGTGGTGAGCTGCAATATGTTGTCAATTCCTTACTTGTTTATGACTAGCATATTTCCAACCAAGGATTAGCTCTATTTTATATCATAATTATGTACTATGATGGTAGAAATACCAACACAAGGTTTGACTTAGGAAACGCACTATATGAAATAACCCTTCCCACTTTTTCATGTCTATATTTTTTTAGATCTGAAGATATTTGGATAATTTTAAAGGAATAATTTATCATTTGTGCATTTAAGCCTGAAAGTTGTCAACACATGAAATCTACATTTTCTCATCAATAGAAGAAGTTTCAAAAAGAAATATAGGATAACATAAGTTGTCAGCTAGTGACCTTAAGCCTATGAAATTAGATCTTAAAAACAAGGAGCTCATTCTATGGTGCACCATGCCCTTGACTACCCTTTTCAACCTCATCTTTTGACACCAAGTGCATTCGTGTCTACCCTCTATATTTATGGATCTTTTTGTCTTGATGTATTCAGTTTATCAAAAATCATAATAGACTACTGAAATTTCATAGTTTACATCGTTGACCGCATCATCCAAAATCACCCCTACATTAACAAGGATTAGAACCTTGATCCACCATTCTAACTTCCTATTACAATGTGTAGTCAAGGTGATTTGAGATCACTTATAATCCTTCAAAAACAATTGGGATAGGTGTGATTTAGGACATAGATCACTTTTCTCAATCAATTTTTTTGGTGAACCTGACTGTATGAAATATTTTAAACCTGTTGATATTTTAATTATATTTTTTCCATTTATCATTGGTGCATATATACTATTGGTAAAATAATTCAAAAATTGAAAAATTGTATTACATTTTACATTCAAAACACATCTAGGGTTAATTTTTTTCATTAGAAAGTAGATCTATGTAAGGCTTGTATTGATAAATTTTTAATTTAAGACATTTAAAATCTAAAACCAAATGTGAAATTGTTCAAAACATTCATTTAGGTAGTGGCATATAGTGGAAAAGATAAAAATGTGCATTGTCGTTGTTACAAAACTGTTCAAAGTTTTTAGTTTCTAGATTTTTCAAGATTAGGGCCAATTATTTTCTCTACTTTAGTGTCTATAAATTACATTTCAAAGAGCATTCATGATTTTTGAAGAATTGAGGAAATTTCTTGCATAGTTGTCTTTCATATTGTAAAATCATAATTCTACCAAATTTTGGAAATTTATTTACTATCACAACTGAATAGGAACAAAATATGACACTAAAATAGTCAAGAATACATAAAAAATTTAATTAAAAAAAATACCTTGCTATTCCAGGGCATACCTTCCTTAGATTTTTGTGACAGTAGCCTCTAGAGATCCTATTTCTAGATATATATATTAATTTTTGTAATACTTATCCTGTAATGGTCTATATCTTAGTGCATATATTTTTTTAGGATAAATTTTTCAAAATATTTGAATACTTTGGTAAAATTTTGTCATCTTTGACATGTTTGGTTGATGTCTCATGCTATGTGTTTAATAATGACTCTTTGAAGTGATGAGATGCATATTACTTCATATCCTAATGTATATATTCCTAATGAGTACATCTTGACGCAAGAGAAAGCAATCATGGATGAATTATTAAACAATACAATACCTAACCTTTAAAACAACATTGTCATTTTTCCTTCACCAATATGGCCTGCTCATTTGTATAAACAATCACCAACACCTACCATACCTCCACTTGACATGTTTTCTACATCACACGATGCAAGTTATTTATAATTCATATCTCGACCATTACACAAGAAAGTACTTATATAGTTAAAATGAGCCCATGCCTCCATCTTATGAAAACAAAGTGAGTAATACACACATTAGTTTAGAAAGGTGTTATGGGAAAGGATTTAAGATTCTTGTTAAACAAGGTTCTAATAGAAATAATTAGTATGAAATACCCTCTTGGAACAAATACCATCTAATGATACAGAAGGAATAGGGTATCAGGGTCCTCCACCTTTACATAAAACATTTACTCCACCCTTCAAACTACATAAACCTCATAGATCCATTACAAGGGGCCTATTACCCACTGTGCATCCTTTTTTTTAAAAAAAGAATATCTTAGGAATAGTCTTACAATTGGATTGCATTATACTACCTCCTATGCAACAAGGAAGAGATGCTAAATGCAAGAATATAAATTCATCATTTTGTGTGTATCAAAGATTATTTCGTTATACTACTGATGAATGTACTACTTTAAAGAAGATATTAGATAACCTAGATCCTTGTAAAGATGAATATGGTAAGATGATATAGACTAAATATCTATGGTATTTCTCCTTGTAATGTGGTAGTTGTGGTATCATCACATACTCATTACAATGCATGGGGGCATAAGAGGTTTTTGTGAAATCATATTTAATCATTAAGGAGAAATTCAATGCAATCCATATTAGCTCATATTTTCCCCTACACATGGGGGAAAGAGTAAGCCTTGTATACGGTCTATTCCTTTAAGCAAGTAATCCTTTAAATTTGTATTATCTCCTTAAAATAATAGTGTAGAAAGTAAACTAACATTTTAAAGGGGGGCATATTATCGCACATATTATAATTATTAAATAAAATGACAGCTTTTTAGTGGTGATATTAAATACATATCTTAAAGTTGTGGTCCTGATTCTCACAATATGTCATATTTAGTAATAATATCACATGGATTTTTATTAATGATTGGTCTCCTCAATCTATGTTAGTGTCTCCTTTGTGGTGTTATTAGGCTTGGTACTCCCTAAAACATACGAATTTCCACGACATGGTATATCCCCTTTGTGGAAATAATACACTTGGTACTCCCTAAGGTGTGACCCTTCTTCCATGATTTTTCCTCCCTTATAGGTGGTGTCATGTATGTTATCTCATAAGGTGTGACCTTCCATATATATTGATCAATGTACTTTGACATTTTCACCCTTTGTGGTGTTATTTATCATTCCCCTTGTGGAATAGCCCTTTTTTGTTACTTCCCCCATGATGTTGAACCTTGTATGCCCCCTGAGGTGATGTTCATCCCTCGTGATATTAAATTTTGTGCCCTCCTTGAGTTTATTTTTTCGCTTTTGACATTAAAAATTCCCCCATCATGTTAAACTTTATGTGCTCCTTGAGGAATGATTTGTCCATGGATTTTTCGTAACATAGCTTGTTGATTGATGAACTTGAACATCTTTTAACATGGTCACCTAGCATAATAAAACCTCCTTGCCAATGGAGTCATGTGTTTCATGAGATACCTAGCATAACACAACTTCCTCGCCTTGTAAAACCCATCTTATTGCATGGAAACCTAACATAACAGAACATGCTAATCAATGGATCTTTGTAGGTCATAATTGAATTAGAATTACATAGATTGTTAGTCCTCATGAGATCATTATCTTGTCTACCATCATATTTGAGAGATAATATTTGGTATCTGAGATAAATTTAAGACTGAGGTCTCTTTGCCTTACCAAATTGAATCTTTTTAATACTGACCTTATGTTTGTGTTTTTTTTTAATTCTTTCATGCATGTTCTCTATGTTTTCATGGCTTTTGTGTTTGCATTATTTTTTATTTCCATTATGTTATATTATGTGTGGTGTCTTTGTCATGTTTACTTCGTGTTGTCGTACTGCATTTTACTTCACATGTGTGTTATTTTGTCCTAAAATTATCTTGCCATGAGATCTTGAGTTCCAAGGGCTAGCACATCCCCATTAGATTCAAAGTCATCCTATCCCTCCAATATTTGGATAATTGAACCCCACTTTATATATTCTAAATTTAGTTTAAATTTGAGTGTATTTTCATAGTCTCACTAAAGTGGGGGCTAAATGTATCATCAAAAAATATCATCCTTGACAATTTCACATTAGATTTAGCTCCCCCTCTATTCTTAAACCTAATTATGCATTTAATTACATTTTTTACATATCTTCAGAAAATCAAACATGGGAAATGAAATTATACATTTAATATTTTTTCCCCTAACACTTTTAATCTCCAAAAGGAAGGAATCTAGTTAATGTGTATTGCACCCTAGACCAACACTTTTGGCTCTAAATTTGAATATGTTAGTGTTGATAATTTATTATTTGAATTTTCAATTTTAATTCTCAACTATCTACATTTGATTTTCAAGAAACTAGAAGAATTACATATAAATTAAAACTATTTTCACCATTCTAATCCTAAGCACATCTAATGAGAAGAAGCACTTTATTTGAGAAAATTGAGTATCCTAAGAAGCACTCAAGAGTAGTCAAGGGTAGAAATATAAAAATTATTATATCATTTCATCATTCAAGTATTGAATGTCATATGTTATGTAAGTTTAGTTCATATTTGTATGCATTTTTTTTATGAGTATTAACACTTACAGTTATTTAAATCGATTCAAGTCAAACAAAAATTGTTCTTTAATGGTGATACGTGTGACTTCATTCCATCAAAGAGATCTGATCTAAGTGGTGAGTTGTAAAAAGTTGTCAATTCATTACTTGTTTATCACTTTCCTCTATCCAAGCAAGGATACGATCTATTTTATATCATAATTTTCCATTGTGGAGGTAAGAATACCAATACAAGGTTTCACTTAGAAAAGGCCCTATAGGACACAACCCTTCTCCCTCTGGAATGTGTGTAGGTTTTCAGATTTAAAGAGATTTGGAAGAAGATAAAGGACTAATCTCTCATTCATTCATTCAAGCCTACAAGTTGTCAAGACACAAAATCTACATTTTCTCATCAACAATAAAAGTTTTGACACCAACTCCAGGAGAATAGAAGCTACAAATCACTAAAGTCAAGCTTGTGAAATTAGACCATAAAAAATAGGAGCACAATCTAGGGCACACCATGCCCTAAGCTACCCATTTTAGGCTCAAATTTCACATAGGTGTATTTTTTTGGTGTGAATAATTAATATATTCACTATACTTAAGTGTACTTAGGTTGATGAGGTTAGAAAACATCTTGTTTTTAACTTAATGTGCAACTTTTAAGCCTCGTGAGGTTACCAAGTTGTTTGGTAAACCTCATGAACATAGATTTTAACTTTGGAAGACATTCCATATCACCTCAAATGTCACTCAACACTTGGAACACAAGGTTGATGACTTGGTCATATAGGTTGTTCGTTTTCACACTCCAAGTGATACTAAGGTTGACACCTATAAAACATATTTCTACTCACTTGTGCCATATTATGGGGCGCTTATCAATACACCTCATGGTGGATTTCATCATCCTTCCCTATATATGCAAGTCTTTGTACTCATTATCATTTGGGTTGTCTAAATATAATCTTGTGTATTGTTCATTTCTGCATTTTTTATTTGTGCAACATCAAATTTTCTTAAGAGGCACCATTCAAAGAAGATATTTGGACTCATCCTCTAAGAGGAACTCGTGTGAAATATCAAGGCCTCTATAAATTTGAAAGGAAAAATGTGAATTCTTCTATAGGCATCACAAGGCACAAGGCGGATCTGGGTGTTGTAATTGTTTCTTCATATTTTAAATGGCATAATGCATCGGCCTACATAACCATCCACTCTACAATGTCTCTTACCACATGACCCATAGGAGTCTATCTTTTTTTTAAGCTATTATTTGTAGTTTCAATTTGTGGAGTTCAAATTATTCCCATTCATGACTTCTTCACATGGCACAACCTCAACATTATTTTCCTCACCACTCGGTATGAAGTACTCTTCACTCGGCACACAAACCTAAAAAATTGCTCAACTGCAACATATTTAGTTTTTGTGTTAGTGGTTTATAAAAAAATATTGTCATTATTCAATAATATTTTTTTATTTTAAAACTTGATTACATGTAACTTTAAAATTTTTAGGGGGAGGATATTTTTTCAATAGTTAAAAAATTGTAATTTAAGAGCAGTAATATTTTCTTTTGCAATGAATTTGGCAAAAGGAAAGTGTATGGGAGGGTGGTGAACTTTTTGGCATAGTGAAAATTTTGTAAAAGAGAAGTCATTTTTTTCTTTTGTAGTGAATTTGAAAAAAGGAAAGTGCATAGGAGGAGGTTGATTTTTTTTCCCTTAGTTAAAAATTTGTAAAAGTAGACTCAATTTTATTTTTTGCAATGAATTTGGAAAAATGGGGTTCAGCATAATGGGGGTTTTAATTTTATGTTTTTTGTATTTTTTTGTAGTTTTCAAAACATAACTTAATATTTTCTTCTTAGTCAACATCATGACAACAAACTTGTAAGAACTCAATGACAAATAAGTTTATAAGCACAATCATATAAAGTAACACAAATTAAATTTATGAAGGGAATTTGGAAATTATTACACCTAAAATAAACTATCAAGTGTAATGGGGGTTGTATCATCACAATAATGGATCCTCAAGATTCTCACTTCATGTGAGTGTGCCTTAGAGCACACCCTTTCTCAGTGTGGTTGCTTAAATCTGCAATGTTAGTAAAGTGATAAAACCAACATGATAGAGATAAACAAACTTATGAAATACTACTCCATAATTCAATATGCAAACAAATGAAAAGAATAATCAAAGCACATAGAACATGAAGTAAACTTATCTCATAGTGAATTGGTGCCACTTAGTTGTGTAGGAAGCAGCCCTTTCCCAATCCATGATAAGCAAAAGATGCCAAATGAAGAGCAAGATTAGTTCTCACATGTAGAGAGTAACCTTGCATAAAATGTGTTGTTGTGTTGTTGAAAAACCTTGCTTTTATAGATTCAAGGTTGAAAGAGTGAGAGATTTTAATGAATGTGGGATAATTCATAAGCCAATGACAAGATGCCACTTGTCAAGATTTGAGAGGGTGAGGAATGTGCAAGTCTTGGCCAATGTGCCAATTTCAAATTTGAATTTTGCATGAAATGACATATTTAGGGGGGATGAAAGGTGCATTAAATGTCAAGTTTGACTTGTGCAAGAGACATGTAAGAGCATGTAATGCTTTATTGGAAGGGACAAGTCCTTTGGAGGGAAGATTCAAATTGGAAGAATATTCCATCTTGATGCCCTTTTGAAAGTAATTAGAAGAATTAATAAATCAAAGAAATGATTTATCGGTGCAAGTGGGTGGGTTAGTTGAGAGTTTAGATTTGACTCAAGTTGAGTCAAAAGCTAGAGAATGACTGATTATGATTAGAAGTTTATTAATTTAGATTAATTAACTTGGAGGATTTTAGGAGTTTGATATTTGATTTAAATCAGTTTGATTTATTGAATCAAATAAGAAGAACTTTAGGACTTAATTAAATAATTTGATTTATTTAATTAAATATGATGAACCTTAGGTAATTAATCAATAAATTTTTTTGACTGATTAATAGCGGAATTGAATGTTAGTTAGAGTGAGATGCATGATGTTAGTTTTACGTGTCTACATGGTGCCCCTCTTTGAAGCAATGTACTTGTTGCATTGGTTCAAAGAATGATTCTGCCGACATCGAAATTAAAAAAATTATGATTTTTTTAGATGCCCCAGCGAAAATAAGTACGTTAGTACCTTGCCCCCTCGAGAGATCGAGCGAAAAGATTGAGGTGGATCTCGTGACAAAGAGGTTCAAAATGAATGTATGGATGGTTAGACTATATGATAATGATGATGAAAATGAGATGTTTGGAAGATTCTTAGAATAACAAATTTATATTATCCTAAACAACTTAAATGATTATGAAAATGAGATGAATGCGATGGATGATGTTGTCCTATTTTGGGATTTTGCTGAAAACCAAGCTTAATGTTGATCAATCGGATTGATGGGTTGATTAGTTTGACTAAGTGTGTTAAGTCAAACAAGGTGATTATGGATTTGATAATTTGGCTAAGTGTGTTAAGCCAAACAAAGTGATGATAATGAACTTGTAAACCCAAGGAAGTTGTGTTATCCTGGAGTAAAATCGTGCACAAGATGATATTTTGACTAAGTGTGTTAAGTCAAACAAGGTGATGATTGATTGGATTCGATTGATCAAGATTGATGAAGCTTGATTTGGAACAAAATTGTTTTCATGATTTGATGTGACGCTGATGTGCACATTAGATGTGACTGATATGAATTGTTCAGATTGATGTTCGACGAAAGATAAAACTTTATAAGGAACATCTTCTCGTCAAAATATGCCATGGGCTAGTGACTTGAATTTTTGGCTCGCAAATGCTATGATCAATTTGATTTTACGTCTGCCAATGTTCAGATTACCAGATAAGTTAGATGATATAGATCAAGATTTATTCTCAAAGCGAGATGTAAATATCTACCCCCAGTGTCTAGCAATGTTTGAATGACCATGGGCGGATTCTTGGATAGATGTATAGATAGATAGGATAAGCATGCAAAGGATGCCAAGGATTATCTTGTGACAAGATAAGGTGTTTGAATAGAGGAATGCTCATTCGGATAATGCTTCAAGGCTCAGATAGCGTTGGGTAGGATATTATCAATGAAAATGACCCATGTCAAGATGTTTACCATAAACAAGTGTAAAGCGTTTACTAAACCTTCATCAAGATCAAGGATAAGGTAGATAGATGTTAAGGGGTTGGATAAATGGTTGATGGATGAACAAATTATATGGATGGAATGTTGGCTTTATTATGCATGTGATAAGATGCTTTCACCTAAAATGGCGCACATAGATGCTTGATTCTACACATGATGCCTGTTTGCCAGGTTTTCATCATGGTACCTATCCAAAGCGCCACCGAAATGGTTTTCGCTAGAGGACGATTTTTCTCTTTACTATTTTCAATCATTTTTCAGATTTTTTTTGGATTTTTTGTATTTTTTGATTTTTTTGTTGTCGCCAAGATGCCTGTTTGCTAGGTTTTCATCAAAGTGACCATTTTTTTAGGACATTTTTCTGATTTTTTTTTTTATTTTCCAAGAAATTTTAAGCTGATGCTGAACCACCTAGTGGTGCTGATGTTGATGCTTCTATCACAAGATGCCATTGGTATCCTACTTGAAGAAGTTTCTTTGCCAAGACACGTGCACTTGAAAGTAACTTTTGAGATCCCTGATCTGCTTTGCTGATACTAGAGTTAACTCTATCTTTGTGTGCACATCACGATAGAGTGCCTTCTGAATCCTTATGATGAAGGGTCGCTACCAATACATGGTCAATGTGAGAATTGGATATCCTGTGTGGTGGCATGGATGGAGGATTTTTAGGTATAAAAGATGGATTGGTCAAGAGTTTGGAACCTTTGACTATCCAAACTTGGCAAGATGAGCAATAATGAGTGGATATGGAAGTGTGCATGGAATTGGGACCAACTACTTGATACACTTTGTATGTTGCTTGAGAAGCTTGCTTTTTCCTTTGTGGACATCTTTGATGGATAATTTTCCCTTTTTTATTTTGCCCCATAGTTTCTTCGACTAATGGAGTTTGATAGGGATAATCTTTCTTTGTATTCTTTGGTATCCATATGTATTTGATTTGTCCTTTGTACTTCACTACTTTTTCTTTGATAGCATTCCTCGTGCTTTGATTCGAATCTTTCTTTTGAAATTGGTCCCAATTTGTGGATGGGGTGATGGGTGGATGGAGATTTGTGATACAATGGGTTGTAGTATTGACATTGGTTTCATCATAAGGATCCTTCATGCCCCCTATGTTGATGTTTTCTTGAGATGAAGTTGCCCCCAGTTTTGTAGAGGTATCCTTGATTGTTTAATAACCAAGGTCTTGATGCTTAAGATTGCCAACAATCTGCACCGGTTCCAGGATACCCTGTTCATGTAGGCCTAATCCTCTACCTTGATAATTCATCTGTTGAAACATTTTGTTTGCAATAAGATATGATTTACCTTGGAAACAAGGTGTTAATCTTTCTCTTCTTTGTCGTAGATCTTCAAAGGTGCTAACTTCTTCATTGATAAGATAGCTTTCTCTAAGAAAGGTAAGTGATCCAACTTTATAAGTGATAGGATCCTCCATATGTGGGATGAATGTCTGATTGGTATCTTTAGTTTGATCTTGTGAGATTCCAGATTGTAGTGCTTCTTCAAGAAGTGTTGATGCTTCATTTTCCACACAAAAGTCTTCCTCATGACTCACTTCACAAGATGTTTCTAATTCACGACTTATGTAGAAGCCTTCTTCATGACCCATTTTTGATATGTCTCTGCATTTTTCTATATCTTGACCATGTTTATAAATGTTAAGAGTAAGAGACTCTTGTTCCTTGGTAATGATGTCAAGAGTATGAGACTCTTGTTTTGAATGACGATCATCTATGTGTCCATCCAAAGCAAGCATCTCATGGGTATATGGATGAGTGTGTGCTATAAGGATATGATCATCATTTGTGACATCTTGTACAGATAAAAGAGTGACCATTAGATCATTGTAGTATCTTGGAGATACAAATTCTCCATCTTGACTAATTTTGGAATTACTTTTGACATGTTTTGGATCAAGTTCTTGACATAGGTCGATTTCAAAGGATTGATTGCTTATAGTGGGTTCTTGGACATCGTCATTGGGTAGTGGCTCAATATTTTCTTAAGCTTTGACTAGATTTGGATCAAATGTTGAGCTAGGGATTCCTTCAATATATGTAACCATGAGGTCAAAGGATGTCAATATGTCTTGGGAAGGAACATTGCTAGACCTTGGTGATAGATTTTGATTATGCTTTGGAATACGTTCTTGAGATATGTCCTCTAACTGATAAGGTGATGTAGAGACCTTTTTGATATGATCATTGGTTGATGGATCATAGATTATGTCAATGGGATCAAATAATTGTAACACATCTTGAAATAGATCACTAAAAAGTGGCTCTTGATGAATGTTGAGTTGATCACTGGATGGGGTAGAAGCATCTTCAAGATCTTGAACATTGTTTTCAACAATTGTGGAAGAGATATTACCAATGTCTTCAACCATAGGATTAAGTGATGTTGACCTTTCTTGAGTTTGATCATTGTTGGGTATTTTTGGTGGATTTTGATCATGATTGAAAAGTGGCTCTTGGTGTATGTTGATTTGATCATTGGTCGAGGTGGAAACATCTTCAAGGTGCTTATTGATAGATTGATCTTGATTTTTGATTTTGGGAATCTGTTGCAAGCTTTGTTGAGCGAGTAATGCATGTGTTTGTTGTTGAGCCTACAATGCCTGTTGTTGGTTCTACTGTTGTTTTTGTGCAAACAACGCTTGTTGTTGGTCGTATTGTTGTTGTAATTAGTAGTCTTGCAAGGCTTGTTGATACGCTTCTTGTTGTTCTTGCAATTGAGCTTGGTATTGTGCTTGCGATTGCGCTTGCTGAGCTTGGAATTGTGCTCTTGCTTGAGCGTGTGCTTTTTGGATTGCTTGTGCCATCTGAGTGAAATGTGCGGCTTGTTGGTTTTGGAGTGCCTTTTTGCGGGAAGCTTCTTGAGCGGCTTGCAACATGATGGAGAATGAATTGGTCATGTTGTGTTTTGGTGGTGGTGGTGGTGGTGGTGGAATGGGAATAGTGTTGATTGTTGGAATTGCTTGGATGGTTGCCACATGTTGTTGTGATATCGATGGAAAAATGGGATGATTTTGTATGATGTTTTGATTTATAGGTTGAATTTGAACATTGTTGTGGTTGAGAATCATATTTCCTTGATTTAGGTAACTTTTATTTTGCATGGTGTTACCTTCACTTGGATCAATAGCTAGAGTCGTCAACATATTGCTTGGATTTTGAACAACATTGATTTGATTTGCAATCATATCTACATCAAAGTTTACCAAGTGTAGATTTGAAATGTTCATGTTCAACAAACTTGTATTTGGCATGTATGGATTTGGTGGGATAATGTTGTTTGGAAAACTCATGCATTGAACGTTTGATTGAAAGATTTGCAGATTTGGACTTGGATTTAAATCTATTATTGGTAAAGGTGTTCCAAACTTTAGATTGGGCATACTCACATTCGTATTGTTGAAGTTTGGAGGAGATAATGATACCATGTTTGAATTGCATAAATGTGAGTTTTGATAATCAATTGGTATTGTGAGACTTGGATAGTTTGGTTGACTCATGATGTATGAATCAAGTTTATATTCCATGTCCCTCTTGTGTTGAGATCGAGTTTGAACCATAAAATGAAGATCAATTTTCAAGAATGTAAGAGATGAACCTCTAATTCTTTAGATTGGTCTAAACCTTAGGATCAAGGAAGCAAAGAACTAGGATAATTGAAGGATCAAAGTGATGATGAGGATGAGATAAATGAAAGATGAGTAATACGGATGAATGGAACTCTTAAACAAAATTTGAAGGAAATGCTAAACTTTTTAGGACTTTGATTGATTGTGATTGGATTGATAGTTTCACTAAATGTGTTAAGTCAAACAAAATGTGATAAATGCACTTGTAAACCCTAGGAAGTTGTGTTATCCTAGAGTGGACTTGTACATAAGTGGATGGTTTGACTAAGTGTGTTAAGTCAAACGAGGTGATGATTTGATAATTTGGCTAAGTGTGTTAAGCCAAACAAGATGAACTCGTAAACCCTAGGAAGTTGTGTTATCCTAGAGAAAACTCATGTATAAGGTGATGGTTTGACTAGGTGTGTTAAGTCAAACAAAGTGGTTTTGATTTTGCCTAAAAGTTTAGCATAAAAGATGTTTACAAAGTTCCCAAGAGTTGTTGGTGAGGTGATTTTTGATTGATTTTGATGGTTGAGAGATGGATGAAAGTGATTGAGTTTGATCCTAGACTTGACCTAGAATAACACTTCTTCTTACAAGACCTCGGTGTTGAAGAACATGCTATATTTCCTATGGGAGGAAAGCAAACCTTTCAAAAAGTTTGAGGTTCTGTTGATAGTATATAACTCAGGATTTGTTTCTTGAAGCTTTTTTGTAAAAGTTGTAAACCAATCATTTTAGAAAATACATGTGTAATCCAATTTGTCTTTTTATCTTGTCTTAGTGTATTCTTTTTACCAAAGACACTTGCTTGCTTATATTTCAAACTATATGTCTAATTTCCCACTTTCTTTCACATCCCACAAAGTCCATTGTGTGGAAATCAAGGAAAATGGGGAAAAAGTTTCCTATGTTTAACCTTGTTGAAAAAAAATGATGATAGAATCTAAGCACTTAGAAACCTCTAAGGATATGATCCCTAGGGAAAGCAAGAGTGCTTAAATTGGTCAAAGGTATTTGTTTCCCAAAGGGGTTTGAAATTTGGGAGGTCCTGTGAATGTTTGTTTTCAAATACTTTTAGGAACCAAGCAATGTGTTTTCCACTTCCAAGCACTTTACAACCCTAGGATGATGAGACAATATTTTGTTGGGTTCCCACTTGGACAAATCCAGCTGCGCATATTTTGTGTGAATGGCTAAATGCTTGACCACACTGGCTCCCCTCCACAATACACACTTCTCGGGTCAGCCAAGCATTAGTACCCATGAATCTCCCATGGCATACTTTCCATTTCCACAACAAAACCGCATGTATAATGTGGGGCGACTTCAAAGGACATGACCTTTTGCACCAACAAAATAGACAAGGTTTTGGCCCTTTTCTAAACAAAGGGTTCTAATTCAGGCATTCCATTCGTGGGGGATTATCCAACATCGGCAAGAGTCCATTTCTATCCATCTCGTCGGAATAATCCTCGTGATTCTTGAACTTTCCTCAAGAATCCACACTTATATACCGGTTGGAAGTCGCTTGGCTTTAGCATGTTCCCGGTTGGGTCGTTCCCTTGGGTGATTAATTTTTCCCACAAGGAAGGCCCTCTAAGATAAATAAAATCGAGCTAACATATCCCATCATTCACACAACCTTTGTTGAAAAACAAAGGGGAATACCTCCGCAATATGTCGTGCTCACACTCGCATGTTTTGTTCAATTTTAATTCCCAAATAGAAATGTGGAGGAAATCTTTTTGACAACTTAATATCACCAAAGTGCTTTTGGTTCTCAAGATTGATGTGAAGCACGAGAGAAGTGCATACGCATTTTAAATGATATTAATTTGTGAAAAAAATTGCAAAACATGAAAGACACTTGTTCATTTTATACCTCAAAGCAGTGATGAGTTTGTTTTAAAAGCACCAAATGAAGTGTGAAGTTTTACCTTGTTCAGTTTTAAGTCCAAATTGAATTTCTAGTAAGTGTTTCTAAGGTTCAATTTTATCCCAATTTAAAAAAGACAATCAATCACTGATTAATTTTAAATCCAAAATTGAAAGGTGATTTGGTTTAAAACAGAAAAAAAAAAGGGTAGTAAATGGAAGCTCTAAGATTTAAAACAAGCATTAAAAAATGCTTTTTCCAAGTCTGGATTTCAAAAAGGTAACTTCCAAGTTCACTCTATTCGTCTTCATTTTTTTGTTTGATCACAATGTTAACACCTTCAATTTCAACCTTTAACCTTCGTTCAATTTAGATATTCTTCTTCAAATGTCCACCTTGATTTCAACCTTTAGTTTCAACCTTGATGTCAACCTATTAAAACATTACAAAGCAAGACTTTAGAAATGAGTTTTTCTTTAAGGAATCAATGAAGTAAAGAAAAAAAAAAAAAAAAATACATGTCATGCAAAGTCTATGTGGAAACAAACAATTTGTTAGAGTACAATGTTTATTATACCCAAAATCATAACAACACAAAAGGACTTTTGATCATTTCTCCATTCATCAATTAAGAATATCATTCCTCACTTGTGAAATTAAATTTTTAACATTATATCCCATAAATATAATGCCAAAAATTCAAGATTCTTCTATAATAAAGTGTTTGTTTTCAAATAACAAATGAATAAATAAGTCTGAATCTCCAAAGAAGTTCTCTCATAGATGTTCGAACTTGTGATAGAGATAAGATAGAAACCTAATTCATTTAACAAATATTCAATAGTATCCATGTTTCCGAAATAAATATGAAAGTCAAGTTTTGTAAACGTCCAAAATAAAAACTCCAACTAAATATGCCAACATTCCTTCATTAATGCATTGAAAGAGGAATAAAGTGAAAGATAAATCCCCAGAAAAGAATGCCTTTATAAGTGGACAACAGTCCCCTATAAGCGTTTACCTTCTTCATTTGTACCTGCAACCTAAAACCAATAAGATTTAATGCCAAACTGTGTACATTGCATTGGATTAGAATATGAGCCTTGGATTGGACCGTTTGAGGTAGGAAATCGGTGGTGAACTAAATAGCAATCGTATTAATCTTCTCTAAAAAAGATATTATCTGAAAAAATAAAATTCTCATAAAGTTAAAATACACAATACATAATGATCCAGAGGAATCTAGTTTTGAAGAGGTCATCAAAATAGGTTGAGGGACATAAATGAACGGGGCCAAAACCATAAAAAGGGATAGTACGCATTAGTCTAGCGCCATTTTGTGGTTGCTTAAATCTACAATGTTAGTAAAGTGATAAAACCAACATGATAGAGATAAACAAACTTATGAAATACTACTCCATAATTCAATATGCAAACAAATGACAAGAATAATCAAAGCACATAGAACATGAAGTAAACTTATCTCATAATGGATTGGTGCCACTTAGTTGTGTAGGAAGGAGCCCTTTCCCAATCCATGATAAGCAAAAGATGCCAAATGAAGAGCAAGATTAGTTCTCACACGTAGAGAGTAACCTTGCATAAAATGTGTTGTTGTAAAACCTTGCTTTTATAGATTCAAGGTTGAAAGAGTGAGAGATTTTGAATGAATGTGGGATCATTCATAAGCCAATGACAAGATGCCACTTGTCAAGATTTGAGAGGGCGAGGAATGTGCAAGTCTTGGCTAATGTGCCAATTTCAAATTTGAATTTTGCATGACATGACATGCTTAGGGGGAATGAAAAGTGCATTAAATGTCAAGTTTGACGTGTGCAAGAGACATGTAAGAGCATGTAATGCTTTGTTGGAAGGGACAAGTCCTTTGGAGGGAAGATTCAAATTGGAAGAATATTCCATCTTGATGTGCTTTTGAAAGTAATTAAAAGAATTAATAAATCAAAGAAATGATTTATTGGTGCAAGTGGGTGGGTTAGTTGAGAGTTTAGATTTGACTCAAGCTGAGTCAAAAGCTAGAGAATTATTGATTATGATTAGAAGTTAATTAATTTAGATTAATTAACTTGGAGGATTTTAGGAGTTTAATATTTGATTTAAATCAGTTTGATTTATTGAATCAAATAAGAAGAACTTTAGGACAATTAAATAATTTGATTTATTTAATTAAATATGATGAACCTTAGGTAATTAATCAATAATTTTTTTTAACTGATTAATAGCATAATTGAATGTTAGTTAGAGCGAGATGCATGCTGTTAGTTTTACGTGTCTACACTCAGTTTCTTGTACATCTCTATATTCCTTGCACACTCTCGATCTTAGTTGTTCTGCTTATATTCTCTTAGGACTAAGCAGGGAATATGATGTGTTATTCTAATGCTTCTTTCAATGAATATATGGTGAAACCTTCCTTTTGGGAGGCCTCATGAACCTTCTATATTGATCTCTTGAATGGGAGATTATTTCAGTGGATCACATTTTGAGATTCTAGTACTCCTCATCATAGTACTATCTATATTATCAACTTCATAAAGTTTGATTAAATTTGTGTACATTTGTTGAGTAGTGCTCATATGTTTACTCATATAGTGTTTTGTATCTCACGTCTTGATCTACATTACTTAAAGGTTCATTGATTATGGTAAACACCAGTCCATCATTGACAAATTTTATAACTTCTACATGATTCAAGAGTTTTTATCATCACTTTCCTATCATCAAGGGACATCTTTTCAGAAGGTCTTAAACCTTTCTTATTCTTTTTTTTTTTAGAGGAGTTTTGTTCCCACTAGGTTTTCTCCTTTTTCTCCATTTGTGATAGAATGCATCAAGTACATGGGTACCTAACATGGCCTCTAGTTGAGGCATATTTCATTTCTATCTATTTCACTTTTGTGATCTCCTTAAGTATCACGTAAGGGGGATTGTTAGTGTGAATAGGTAATCTATTCACTATACTTAAGTGTAATTAAGTCGATGAGGCTAGACAACATCTTGTAATTGAATGTGCAACTTTTAAGCCTCTTGAGGTTACCAAGTTGTTTTGTAAATCTCGTGCACATACTTTTTAAGGTTGGAAAACTTTCCATTTGACCTCAAATATCACTCAACACTTGATACATGAGGTTGATGACTTAGTCATAGAGGTTGATTTTCTACACACTCCAAGTGATCCTAATGTTTAAATCTATTGGACACTTGTCTACATAGTTGTGCCACATTATGGGGCACTTGTCAATCCACCTCATAGGTGGATTGCATCATCCTTGCCTATATATGCAAGGCTTTGTACTCATTATCATTTGGGTCATCTAATACAATAATGTGCATCGTTCATTTGTGCTTGTCTTTGATCTCCTAGATTCCCAATTTCTCATTCATTTGTGTGTGCCCTCTACATTTTCAGATTTTGTTTTTGTCTTGATATATTCAATTTATTAGAAATCATAAAAGACTACAGCACTTTCATAGTTTACATAGTTATTTCATTGCATCATTCAAAATCAGTCAATTAACAATCGTAAATCAACATATTACATCCACAATCGACCCCACATTCACAAGGATTACAACCCTGATCCACCATTCCAACTCTTCCTATTAGGATTTTAAGTCAAGTGGATTTGACATCATTTCTAATCTTTCAAATCCAATTGGAATAAATATGATTTAGGATGTAGATCCCCTTTCCCAATCAAATAGTAATTTTCAAAAATAAAAATTAAGATACTCAACTACTAAATCCTCTCTCTTAAAATACCAACAAAAATATCACTAATAAAAATAAAATATATATTTATATCCAACAAGGATAATAAACATTACTTGTTAAATTTTATTATAAATTCAATACATTAGAACAATATTATAGAAATTTTAACGGTCTGTTTCAAATCTCCTCTGAGGGGACAGACATCATAAAATTTTGATAGTGGAAAATTGCCTAAATACGGCCCCGTACAGCCATCAAATTGAGGCCCTGTGTGATAACGTGATATTCCCGAACTGATTATTTTACAAAAAATGTCGGTGTCTAGTCTATTGTGATAATGACAAGGGAAATATCCTCTTCCAACGGAGGAAAGATGATTGAGTGGATTATTAACAATTAGGAGGCGTTAAACAATCTGTGTTTATTCACCCAAAATCAATATTAACTTAAATCCAATACACACTGTGGTGAAACGTCTATCAATACCAGAAAGGCTTTCCACCTACAGACGGAGCACTGCAGTGCTGGAAGGGAGTAGTCTAATGAGGAAATCCGTGAGGATTTTATTAGTTATATACTTAATTACCTGCGCTGTTTACCTGATTATATCATGGAAGCTTTATTCTCTTAATCTCGTTCTCCGAGCTTTTCCCCTGTTCGCTACTGTTGTTTTCGTAGCATCCTTTGTTTTACTCTTCTCTGCTTTTCTGCAACCTTATATGAACAAAAACAAAAACCGCGTCTCTGATTTTGAAACCCTAGAAGCCGAAATCCAAAGAATTTCCCAGCCATACCTGAAAATAACACAGGAAGATTTACTTGAAGCAACAGCCAAATTTAGTGACAGAAAAATAATTGGAAAGGGTCGATTTGGAACAGTCTACAGAGGAATCCTTGCCAATGGTCAAACAGTAGCCATAAAAAGAATGAAATTTTCGGAGGATAAAGAATGTTCCCTGGAGCATTTTTTGTCAGAGCTGGAGATTTTCGGGCGTCTTCGTCACAGAAATCTTATGAGATATTGGGCTATTTCTTCAATGGCCAAGAAATGATAATAGTTTCCGAATTCATGCCTAATTTTAGCCTGGACGTTCTGTTGCACGGCCCACTGGATTGCAGATTGGATTGGAAGCAAAGATTGAATATAGCCGTTGGAGTTGCGCATGGGTTGGCTTATCTTCACCATGAATGCAGGAATACAATTGTGCACTGTGATCTGAAACCTGCAAATATACTTGTCGATGAACATCTGGAAGCCCATATTGCTGACTTTGGCGTAGCCAGGATTATGAACAATGATGAGCTCACACCGAGCTCTTTAAGTTTTTGCTTTACTATTGGCTATACAGGTCCAGGTATGGTAATTGCTTTTTTTTCTATTTAGTTTCTTTTATTATAAAATAAATTAATTTTGGTTTTAAAATTCATCATCAGCAATTCATCAAAGGAAAATTTACTGCTAGTAATTCATCATCATGAAAAATTTGTCTCTAGTAAAATTCACCGTAAGCAATTCATTGCCGCGAAAATTAACCGAATTAATATTAATAATTTTATTAAAATTTTGCTTCACGATGAATTTACGTCAATGAATTTTTCATAACAGTGAATTGCTGACAATGTAGATGCCATTAATTTTATGTGTAAACGTACTTGATCAGAGAGTAAGTTGTAACAGAATTCATCCCAGATAGCATTGATTCAGGAAGATTTCAAAATTGTTAGATATGTGGAGTTGAACTCTAGGAAAAAGCTCGTCTATTATTTGAATTTGTTTTTCATGAATAGGGAAATTAGTGCTTTAGACGCTTTACATCAAATTATAAAGAGCAAACTGTTAAGACAGAAACAGAGAAAACAAAACCAGATTAAAGTACTAACAAGCAGCAGAAAAACAGAAACATAGCAACAGAAATATAGCAATCGTGGAGGTTTATTAGTTACATCCATTCTTCAGCAGTGCTCTGAAATTTTCTCTTTTCTGATACAATGAAAATTGATGGGCATTTTCTTTAACTGTAAATTTTTATTTTTATCTTTTTATACAATACATTATAATTTATGCAAGAGTCGAGTTTTATAGTACAGTTTAGTAGATGTATATAGAAGTATTTCATATTTGTATTCATCTTATTAATTATCTTTGAGTTTCTATGTTTTATTTAAATATAAAAATAGTTTAAGATTAGATATGTGTTATGTGTATAATAATATTACATCTGGTTTATATGTAAAATAAATCAATTATTATGTTATTTTTATTTGTAAAAAATTATTGAGCTGTTTATTGTTTAAAAACAGTTATTTCTTTATATTCATTTATTTATTTATTTATTACATATTAATAATTTGTATTTATCAATTAAAGTTCTAAAAAAGGCACTAGATTTTTTCTTTTAATAACTTAATATTATATTAAAAAATATGTTTAAAATGTTTTTGGAATTTTTATACTTATATTTAATTTTTTTCTATGTAGAAATGGCATATCAAGTGAGGCCGTCTCCCAAAGCAGATATATATAGTTTTGGAGTTGTACTGTTGGAACTAATTAGTGGTGTAAAACCAACAAGTTCAAGTTTAGTTGATAAGGGACTTACACTTTCGCAGTGGGCAAACAAGGCACAAATAGAGAACAATTTAACAGAGCTCATTGATGGTTGCTTGAAAGATCTTTACAAAGATGAGCAAACTTATGTTGAAATGTACAGAGTTATAAAATTGGGAATCCTTTGTATGCATGAAAATTCAAAAATGAGACCCGATATGAAAGACGTAGTTAAAATTTTGACAGACATAAAACAAAGAATTAGAATATTCGATACACCAATAACAGTATTAGCTGAACAAGAATTTCAATATTATGAAATTCTAAGTGATTCCTCTATATCTTTATAACATGTAAAATATAAACCTCTTTTTATACAATCTAATAAAATTTAAACTACAGTTACTATTTCAATTCAAATTTATATAGTTCATTTTATTGAGATTTCGATAGTTATCCATTTTTTTGCTTGTTGCAGAATGACCTACAGAAACATTGATGCAGAAATATTCAATTCACTTCACCTAGCATTTTCATGTTTTTCTCCTTTTATTTATAAAGATAAGAAATCATTCAAATGAAAATAATATTCCCATGGTTGTTAAGTAATTTTCAGTCACTTTCCAACCGAGCTTGTGCATTAGACTTGTTCAGAAGCCCTTATTTTCTAAACTCGTGATTATCTCTCCTAGTTTGATTGAGTCGAATATATCTTGATTAAAAAGGCACCCTTTAAGTGGATATTCATGGGCATGTGCATTTCAAATTGGGTAAAGGATGTCGACAGCAGGTGGTGTACCAGTGATTATGTGTGTATATTCATCTATCTTGCGTGATTAGGAAGCAAAGTGTTAGACGCATAGGTTCTCAACATGCATCCAATACTGTGTATTATATGTTGACCATTTCAAACGATTAGTGAGTCCAAAGTACACGTTTTTATATATCTGACTACACCCTCTTTTTCTTTTGGGAAGTCTTCTCAATTTTATTTTTTTTAAATTCACGATTTGTATCTAAGCATTTATTCTCTATATAAATGCTACTACTCTCAAATGAATAAATTATTATATTAATTTTATTCCAAAGGAATTATTGTTTTATCTTTATTTTTATTTTTTTTTAGATAATAAAAGTACATTTGATTTGTGAGTGGTAGGTCTAGTTTGATGGGCTAAAGTATCCTCTTCTAGACAAGAGGTCATGAGGTACTGTAGTCTCCCAACCATCCCCTTGAAGGGTGTGTCGTTCCGTCATCAGTCACACCAAGCACCCTGCAGTTTATAAGGTGATTCATTGATGATTGTTTGATAAGCAAGTTTATGTTGAAATGGAGAGAGTTAAAAAATTGAGAATCATTTTTACCCATGAAAATCCAAAAAGAGATCCGTTATGAAAGATGTAGTTAAAATTTTGATAGACATAAAACATAGAATTATGGAGTTCAATATACCAATTTTTGTACTATTTGAACACGATTTTTTAATATTATGAAATTCTAAATAATTCTTCTATATCCTTTCAACATATAAAATATAAAATTCTTTAATACAATCTAATAAAATTTAGACTACACTTATTTTTCTATTTATATTTATATTGCTCAATAGATTAATTAAAATATCAATAATTATCTTAATACACTAATTTACATCATTTAAAAATTGATATCTAGATTTAATTAATTGGTTTCTACAAATACTTCGGAGCAAAGAGTTCCGTAGAAGGTTTATTCAGGTGATTGTGCATGTATGAATTGAAGGTTGAATGTGAATCATTATGACTATTTATTTCTCATCCAACGGTAAAATATTCCTCTTTTGAATTCTTTGCAATATTATTATACATTTTATTCATTACCATTATTGTCACAGAATTTCTCTTTTTTTGGTTTGATCGGTTCAACTTTGCCAAGTCTATTAATAATAAAATAGTCTACTACTCGTGCTTTTAATAGGGATATATTCATGTCATGTTTTGCGAATTCAGACGAGACGATACACAGACACTGGTGAAATATCGACAATAATAAAAAATACATGATATAACTTTGACCGGAAGCATTATTTTATACTTCTTCTCTTGAGACAAATAAGGTATATATTAATTATTTGATTATCGAATCAAATAATACTTAAATAATAAACTCTTATTATAACATAATATATTTTATTTAATTGTATTCATTTTGTAGAGAGTAATTTTTATAATAATATGAATTAGTTATTAAAAATATACGCATGTCATCGTATCAATTAATAGAGATATGTTAAATATATTTATTAAAATTTGAAAAAATATTAATTTAGAATTATTTTATTTAGATAAAAAATATTTTACAATTTTAATTTTTATGTATACAATTTAGAATTATTTTATTATATTGAGAGTCATTATAAGTACGTTCAAAAAGTTTCATGTCATTATCATACATAAAATTCGAAACACTTTAACACATCTTTAAATAAGATAATTATAAAATTATTATTTTTCTTTTTATGGAAACAACTAGATTAGATGGATATTGGCATCTCCACCCTTTTCAAGAAGAAAATTACAACATGATGAGTAAGCATATATCTAAGTCAAAATTTATAATTTCACTAAGTTGTAGTTAGTACGAATCTTACAGTCAAAATCATCACAAGGTTGAACTTGTCCAATCATACCTTTAAAATTTTGAACTTTAGTGGATTAAATAATTAAAAAAATATACCATCATCTTTTAATATATTGAAAAAAACTAAAATATAAAATTAAACATATAAATATATAATATTTACTATATTTTTCATAAATAAATTTAAATTTAAATTAGCTCTTCAAATAAAAATAAAATAATCAATGTAATAAATTTTTTTTATTGTAAATCATTCTAAATTATAATAAAATAACTCTTGTCTAAATAAAAAAATTGTCCAAGAAATAAATGAAAAGAAAAATTCCTAAAGAGTTATAAATAAAATAAATAACAATTCTTAAATAATTGAAAGTAAAATAATTTAAAAGTAAAATAAAATAATTATGAAATAAATCTCAAGTAAGTTAAAATAATTTTTTAAATAAAAATAAATAAAGAATGTTAGTTAATTAATTTTTAAATAGTTTTAAGATAATCAAGGTTTGTTTGGCTCTATTAGGGTTTTGGCTTTATTGTTGTTAAGTCACATCTTTTTGATGTCATACTACTCTATAGGGTACAAAATGATATCATTTTATAAAATTTATTATAGTTTCTTATGGGATATTATGTGCAATTTTTGTCGCTTTTAAATAGTCCCAAACTTTATTCAAAATTTTTAGTGCATCAAAATGGACTTCCAAGTTAGTTGTCCTAGGAAATTTGTCCACACAATGTGGTTCTTCCCATTCCAAAGATTGATAATGTATGATGTGCTATTTTTTTAAACTTTGATAGGTTGGTTTGTAGGAAGGGTCCCCTCTTGAAAGAACACTAATAGACTAGTGAGCAATGCTTAGATCCCACATGGGTTTCACTTTGATTCAATTTAAAACCTCACCAAGAATTTTTTTTATTTTCTTTTTGTCAAAGCTAGGTATTAAAATATTAATCTCAGACATGGTCCTTGGTATGTTCACTCCAATTCTTTAGTTTTCCCCGTAGAATAAATATGATTTCATTTGAAAATAATAAATTTCTCAATGTCCCTATCTAGGTGGGGTTTTATAGGTCCCCTTTTCAACCTACAATTTCTTAACCAAAATAGTCTCTTCCCTAGGCTCTTTAATTTATGGTGAACTATAAAATTTATTTTTGGATTGAACCTAGAAAAGGGTCTATGTTGAATTTGACCTCTCAAAGGATCTAAATAAAATGATTGATTCATAGATTTGAAAAATAGGGCACACTCAAGGCATTCTTTGTCTAAACTTGTCAAACACTTATTACTAGTATTAGTCCTCTAAGAATAATATTCATGACTACCCTTTGACCCTTTCTCATTCTAATCTTATCACTCAACCATGTATAGAAAACCATCTTCCTCCAAAGAAAAATATGGATAGTCTATTATGACAATCACAAAGAAATGAATGATGGTAATTATGGTGCTCAACCTAAGAATTTTGGTGGGTCATTGTCATGTCCCCTTTAACATATTATATGTTTTATTCTAGAGTATCCATTTTCTATCTCTAGTGTGTCCCCATATTCAAACTTGTGTATGAATTATTCCTCTCCATGCCCCATGTGTCTTTCTAAGATCCCCAAAATTTCTGAGTATGAAGGCATAGTGAGCCTTCTAAATCTGCATGTCATCAACATTATGAAGTCTCTCCTTCGAGCATTATTTTTCTCCCAAGTCCACTTTCTCTTTCATATCTATTAGAATAAAAAACATTTTTTATCTAGGCATATCACTTCTTCATCCCCCACACATATCATTTGCATTACTAGAGTCTTAGAATTTAACTTGGTAGAATGCCCCCAAACCAAACTCTAATCCCTAACCAACAATATGTGTTGTGTGACATCTCTAAACCCTAAAATCTAAAACTCTCACCTATTTTCACTATATGTTCACCTACATTGGTACATGATTAGATGACCATTAATACTTACATGTATGAAGTAGGTTACAAAATAATTTTTGGTGAGAATTAAAAATACTTAATAATAGCCATGTGGGTCCATGTCCACCTCTAGTGTTGGAAAGGAAGAACAATCTTAACTACCCTTAAGGTTTTATTTAAGTTGTCAACCTCTAGCACACCATTTCCAATATTGTCAACCATAATTGAAAGTCATGGGAAACATTCCCTATGCCTCCTAAGTACATTATAGTGCATGTGGCATGATTTCACGTATATCTCAAAGGAAAATATCACCACTTAGTATAAGCATTTTTTGTGATGTATTGATTGTGAGATTAAGAATTCAATGTAGTATTCAACTTTATTTTTGTGGGTATTAAATATTTTGAGTTTGAATATAAATGACTATGATAAAAAAAAAAAAAAACCTAACTATAAATGGCCATGAGAACTTGTTGTTCAAGTGTCTAGTTATGATAATTGTAAAACATGGATTTGTGGAGGTCAAGGGATGAAAACCCCATAGATATCACATCAAAGAATGAAACACCTTTGTTTTGATTCAGTCAAGAAATGAAAAGAATGTTAATTAGTCAATAGGAAGTAATGTAAGGTTAGTTCATATCTCATTGGCTATGGGTGGGAGATTACAAACCTTTTCGATAAAGACAAGAAATTGATCTATGCATCTCCACATAAAAAACTACTAGTTGAAAATTGATTAATGAAAATGTAAAATGAAACCATAGGCCATTTTGAATGAATCTAATTAGTTACAATGCATCCAATAATTTTAAATTTAAGCAAGTAATCGTGAATAATTTTTTTTTATTAATATGTAATAGTTAATAATTTTAGTTACAATAGTTATTAAAAATTGATTTTACTTAATAATGTTAAGAATATAGTAAATTAATTCTCAACAAATGCATTTTTTTAATAAATTTGTTCTTTAAAATTGATAACTGAAAAATATAAATTAAATTTTAAATTTTAAATAATTTATTTTCCAACAACAATAGTTTCACGCCAAATTTAAGGTATGAGATAATTTTATCTCTATTTTAGCTTTATATTTATTAGCCCTAGATGCACATGTATATTTTATCTTTTTGTCTAGGTTATTCAATCAATTAATTCATTATTATTTAATTATGTTAAGATACAAATGCATATTTTTAAAGAGTTAACACCCATGCCTTTAATTACTAATATTGCATTAAAAAATATTGTTTAACAAAGGTATTTTATAACTTGGGGTATCACATATATTTCAAGAAAGAAAGATGTTTAATATTGGATACTTTTATAATTACTATTTAGTGCATAATTTTGTAAATTAAATTTTTGGTATGTATGTGTTTTCTGGGTTAGTAGTAGTAAAATAAAATGGGGACAAGTATAAACGATTGAAAACTAGTCAATTGCAAGGAAATTTGGAATAAAAATATCATTTTTTTATGAATTACTGCAGGGTACAATTGAAGACTCAGTGACACCATCTTTGATCAAAAACAAATAAACAAACCTCATGAAAACAAGAGTGTGATGACGTAATACAATTTTTTTTGGATTGTTACAATAAATGAATAAAAGATACGCTTTTCTTTGAGGTGACATGACAAAATTCTCAAGTTCTTCCCTACCACTTCCTATGACATAAGAAACATGTTGTCATAAACTATATGTTTCGAAGCCAAGGTACATATCAATGCCATGATTGTAGTTTCTAGTAGTCTATAAAATTTCAGAATTTACAAGAGCTAAACCATGGCAATAAACACTTTGTTACAAGGATCTTGAAATAGATGAGGTAAAAAAAGTATAATGAAACATATTGATACAAGACAAACAATCTATGTGAGATTTGTCTTCTCAATTCTAAATCCAAACTAAATTATTTGGTAGTAAACACTATAGACAAATAGGTAAATTGTAAAATAAAAAATATATGGCTTCTCAATTATAAATTCAAACTACATAAGTTGGTAGTAATCTATGTAAGAACAAATATATGGCATTAAAAGACAAAAGCCAAAACCCAAGCTCGCTATCCACCCTACCATGTTTGCATCATGGAGCATCGAGGACTCTAGCCAAACCCCTGAGCAAGAAAAGTATGAAATGTCCATGGAAAATTTTGTGGAGTTCCATTATACATCACACAATATCAAAGTTGAGCAAAATCTAGTGTTTTCATATATGATCTATCATATTGAAGTGTTTTTTTTGTTGCAGTAACTTTGTAAAAATCAAGCATTGTGATTTTGGGATGCTTTTGCATGCTTTAGCCTAGTACCTACAAATAGAATAGAGGTGTATGTTAGTGGATGAGCAAGCAAGATAAGGAAGGAACCATAAAAAATCAGTAAGTATATGGGTAAAATCAATATAAACAATTTCAAATTAGAAATTTAATCAATAATATTTACAATTGGTTCACTTCAAAAATTTTTTTTAATAATGGATAATTTTTGTACTTACATGTATTTTTGATAGTGTTTAACAAGCGTGAGAAACATTGGATTGAGTTGGAGCATTAAACAATTTGAAATAGACAGTTTAGAGTGGCCTATTTTTTTTGGATGCCTATTGTATTTGGCAACATTATTAAAAAAAACATATAGACTTACTGAACCACCAAAAAACACATATGGTCTAACAAGGGAAAGAGGATCCCTTTACTAGGCTCCTAGGATTTTTCACCCTAAGAGCACTTGGTTAGGAATAACACTCTTTTTGCTGTGTTGATATGTGTTATGGCGAGGGTTCATTCGAAAGGCGTAAGGATTTGATGATTGGTTTGTGCTAAGTCTGTGAAATGTGTGGTTAGAACTAAAAATAAAATGTAACTAATCTAAATGTATGCAAATGTAAATAAAATAAAACTAAACTAATGCAAAGTTACTCTAGAATGACCTAGATGTATGCTTTCTGGAAAATAATATACAGAGGGACAAAAGATGTGTACCTAGGAAAGTGATGTAATAGTTGAATGCTCCCAAGATCTCTTGGAAAGTGCCTGATCTTAGCAAAAGGACACTTACACCAAGTGGGGCGACCTAGTCCTCCAACCTAGAAATTTGGCTAAAAAAGGTTTCGGGGAAATGGGTGCCCAAAAATATTAAAACCCTTTTCCAAGCCTAGCACATAAACAAGGTCGCCAATAAGGGTGACCTAGTCCTCTTATAGCGTTTTGAGGAATCAGACTTTGATTTTGTGGGTCTCAGTTGATGTTTCCATTTTTTGCAACAACCCGTGAGAGGAACCCTCGAAAGTGACCTGTAGCTTGTCTTCTTGTCCTTCCTAGAGTTTGAGGCTTGGATTTGACTTGAGGATAATGTTGGTACTTCTTTCAACACTTTTTCCCTCACCTAATCTGCATCAAAAGATCTGGAAACACATGCAAAGACCAGAAATTGTTGGGGTTATGAAATAGGAGTTTTCCTAAGTCAAACCCCTTTATAGGTGATTAAACCAAAATGAGATGAAAGAAAAGGAATATAAGATTGAATGATAAAACAATATAAATTCTTACCAAACCTTTCTTTATGGTCTGGAAGATGCATGAGTAGCTCCAATGGAGATAACTTGAAAACCCTAATGAGTGTATGCTTGCTTGTGAAGTCATGGTTGCTTGGGTGCTTGAGATCAAGAGAGTAAAAATGAGGTAGGAGAGTAAAAATGAACCAAGAGAGAGGAAAAATGGAGGTAGAAACCCTTATTTGTACATGTGAAACCCTAATTTTTTTGTTGAATCTTAATTAAATTTTGAATTTTATGTTTAAAGGGACTAGGTTGCCCAAAGTGGCAACCTAGTGCACCTAGGAAAATTTTGATGATGGTCGGGAATTAATCTATGTTTAATATAAATTTTATCAGATTTTCCTCCCAAAACACACTTAGGTTAGGACTAATGATGCCTTAAAAGGGAAAATTAGGATATAAAAATGGTTGATTTAAGGGTCATGAGCCTAGATAAGTGTGAAAATGCCACACAACACTTTACAACACTTTGTCTTAAGGCTTAGGAAGGTGTAAGAATGCATTATTTAGGTGAATTATGTTGAAAGTGTTTTAGATAAGTGAGGAAATGCATTACAACACTTCACAACACCCTAGTAAAACACCGTTATGTTATTGATGAATTGCAAGCTTACAAGGCTGAATTGAGGTAATCAAGGCCAAAATGAATGAAAAATTGCCAAGGTATACACTTTTTGGTGACACATTTAGCCCCCACTTTAGTGAGAGTATGAACGTTCTTCAAACTTACACTAAAGTAGTTGAATCACGCGTGTCGAGTGGGATCTAACACACTCATACTAGTACGGTGAGATGAGTGTGATCAAGAGGGATGATAAAGCCCCCACAATCAAGATCCCATGGTGAAATAATAATAAGTATAGAAGATCACACAAGGAATGATGTGAAAAAGGTCAGATAAAGCTTCAGTTGTTTGTCCATCTAGTTGTGGATCAGATCTAGGTTGTTTGTCTGAAAGGAAAGAATTTACTCAATTTGGGCTGACGAGACTTGTGGTTGTTCGTCGGTTGAGATACATACACACGATTGGTATGCACTCACACACAAAAAGGTGCCTATGGGGAAAGTCATGTCGCTAGTTAGGCTTCCCGCTCAACCATACCAAAGCTATACTTCCTGATAACTTTGATAAGGTGCCACAAAAGAAAAGGGTATAGCTCACGAGACAAGCAAAGCCTCGGATGCTTAGAACCCATGAAAAAGTGCAAGTTGGCACTACATTTATGCAAGTTGTGTTATGCAAGGTAGCCATGTATGCAAATTTTTTGATGATGGTTGGGAACTAATTTATGTTTAATAAAGTCTATCATATTTTCCTCCTGAAACACACTTAGGTTTGGACTAATGATGCATTAAAATGGAAAATTAGCATATAAAAAGGGTTGATTTAAGGGTGATAAGCCTAGATAAGTGTCAAAATTCAACACAACACTTTACAACACTCTGTCTTAAGGATTAGGAAGGTGTAAGAATGTATTATTTAGGTGAATTATGGTGAAAGAGTCTCAGAAAAAAGAGAAAATGCATTACAACACTTCACAACAACTTAGTAAAACATTGTTATGTTGTTGATGAATTGCAAGCTTACAAGGCTGAAATAAGGTACTCAAGCTGAAAATCTGATGGAAAAGGCCAAAATGAGTGAAAAAGTGCCAAGGTATACACTTTTTGGCGACACATCTACAATAAAAGAGGTTAGACATATACATATACATATACATATACATATGCATATACATAAACATATACATATACATATGCATATACATATACACATACATATAAATATATATATATAAATATACATACATGTACATATATTATTTTTGGTTGAATTCTCATTGGAGTGTTTTAACACAGATGTGTTCTGAAATGTGCAAGAAAATATATTGATTAAGTTGCATTGTTGAGAGAGCCACTGTGGTCTTCATTCCTGAGAAGACTATAGTAAAAAATGTCACCTTTGGCTTGGTTCTCATTTCGTACATGACTACATTTTTTTCCTTTATGGCTATTGGTTGTTATATGTGCCCATGTTTCACAAACATATTTTTGCATACACATATTAGACATGGAATGCAAATAAATTCATTTTGCATAGGTATTTTTCATAGATAATTAATTTATTGTTGATGTCTTGTTGTACTATATTGTATCTTTGGCGTTACACCCATTTTGTAGACTTTAAATAGATTATTTGTTTGTTTTGGATGGAAAAATCATAGTTAAAAAGAGATATTGTTGTAATTTGTTCACCCTTGGTTTATTGTTTTAGTTATCTCTATGCATTTCTATGCATCCTTTTAGTCATTATACAGTCTTTATAGTGTGCGGAATGAAGCTTTGTGGATGACTCTCCAATTGAAATAGGTGAGAAAGAAAGAATATCATGAAACATATTGATACAAGATTCGAGCTACGTTCTTTGGTAATAAATATTGAAGACAAGTAGAGAAATTGTATAAGAGGTGTTAGAGTGACTAATTTCTTGTTCATGTATTTTTTATCTTTGCTTATTATTCCTTGTTATATGTTTGTATCTTTGACATTATACCCATTTTCGATACTTCAAAAAAATTATGCCTCTATATGGATGGAGAAATTATAATTAAAACTTCTTTCCTTCTTCAAAAAATATGGTCAGGGATAGCAATTTGTTTGCCCCTCGTTTATTGTTTGTAGTTATCTCTATGCACCTTTGGTGTTATACCCATTAACATAGGAGCAATTCCAATTTAATATAGGAGTACTTGCATATATATATGCAGAGGGTTAGTATGAAAGCATAAACATTTTGGAGATAAAAAAAATTTAGTGGTTGTTAAGTGTTATTCTAATAGCCTTTTTACAATTTCTCTATTCTCCTATAATATTTAGTTGCAAGTAATGTAAAATTAAGTTTGTGGTGTTATACCCATTTTGTACAAGTTATTGGAGCGCATTGGATTTACCACTTCTATTTAACGTGGGTTGAATTCCAAAGAATGTAACTCAAATTTCCAATTGAAAATTCAACTCTTACATAAATTGGTTATCTTGTATTAATATGTTTTATGTGGGTTTCTGATCATGTGCCATTTATTTGTGATTCTTAAGTGTTTCTCTAATAATTCTCTTACAATTCCTCTATTTTGTCTATAATATTCAGTGCCAAATAATGTAGCTTAAATTTTGAATTGAGGAGTCAACTATTACATAGATTGATTGTGTTGTATCAATATCCACTTGTCGATAACAAATTGTTCATTATTGTAGGTCACCTGTTCTATTCTCCATGGTCTTAAGGTCTATTTAATGTGGATTTCCAACCATCTATGTTTTTCCTATGATTATTAAGTGTCTTTCAACTTATATAATAGGTATTATAATCACACTTGTTTGGCCCTAGATATTATAGAGAAAAGCCACATTAAATATAATTTTAAAATATGCAGCATAGAAGAGGAAAACTACGAGAATGAACAGTTTGTTATGGGGATCTAGAAAGAAGAGTACCATGAAGAACAACTTGTTATGGGGAACTTCAAATAGATGAGGGGAAATAAGTATCATGGAACATATTAATAGAACACATATAACATGTTCCATCCAAACAAAATAACCACAAAAATTAATAGTCTGTTATAAGGAGCTTGAAAAAGATGAGGGAAAAAGAGTATCATGAAACATATTGGTACAAGACAAGCAGTCTATGTAACAATTTAAAGATGTATTAGAATAACACTTTAGAATCACATGTAAATGGGATATCAAGAGGAACCATTCACCTTTTTTCAATTTTTTTGGCATGTGTATGTTTTTTTACCTCTCTTAAGCTTCTATTTGATGTGGGTTTTTTGACCATTTGTCATTTACCTGTGATTCTCAAGTGTTTTTGTAACAACTGTTTTAGAATCTCTCAAATGGAAGATCATCTAAAACAGATTTTAAATGTAAGTTCAACATGTGGAGAGTAGAAGCTATAAACCATATATATGGAGACTTTCTTATAGAGAGCTTCTACTGTACAAAATGCATATAGTACTAAGGATGAATAGAGAGAACACTCAACATAAGCTAGAGGCTAGGGAACATACATGGGCCCAAAAAAAAATAAACTAGTCAAAAGGTACAAGTCAATATTATGTTTGATGAAGAATAGAACAAGTAAACTAGGGTAAGTGCACCAAGATGGTTCCCAAAAAGGGGACTTAAGTGGACAACTTTTTTCTGAAATCCGGAAATACTGACCTTGGATGTGAAATTGAGGATACTTAGACTCAGAATTCTGAGATGGAACAAAAAGAAGGATTCAAGTGCTCCAAGTCTACTTTCTAAACTACTAATTTATTTTGAAAATGATTGAGATTAAGGGGGTCAAACGAGGGACGTACACAAATTGGTGTTATTTTTGTCGGAAAAACATAACATAGAAACTCTTGTACAACCCTCATATGGTGAACTTTTTTTTAGTATTTTTAAAATTGCAATGATGAGAAGTTAGCTAACAGTATGTAGTTGATGCACAATTTTTCTGATAATTTTTTAATGAATATTTGATTTTTTACTAATTTGCAAAGTGGACATAGCCTAAAAATAGAATTTTGGCCGTGCTACCCGTACAAATTTTGGAAACTAATTGATTTGTTTTTTTTTTTTTTTAATAATTTTGTAGAATGGAGTCTAGTTTCTAAAAATGTAATTTATTTGAAAAACTCATGAATAGTTAATTTATAACCAAAAAAATACCAAACACTACTTTTTGTCAAAAAAAAGACATATAGATAAAATAAATTATGGATGAAAGACTTAACATTTTCAGAAAGTGAAAAAATTACATTGTTGGATAGCTAAGAGATAACCCAACATTACCCATGTGCTCGATTTTTTTGATATTGAACCACATGCAATCCTGATGGTGAGAACGAACTCGATTATGAGAAATATGGTGGATTTTTTAAAAACACGTCTTTGGTCATTGGGAATGCCCTCCAAACCTTTGGGTTGGAATTCCAAGGCAATACCAATCATAATGTTCGGTAATTCTCAAAGCAAGATATAATGTGATCGTTTTTATAACGAGAGCGCGTTATAACGTGCTCACATTATATCTCACTTTGACATGGTTTTTGCTTCTACGGGGAGCATGTCTACTAACCCATAACGCGAGTGCGTTATAACGCGCTCGCATTATGTCTTACTTTATGTTAAATGCTAATATATTAATGTATGTCCATATATTTTTATGTACATGTATGTATGTATGCTTGTATGGATGTAAGATTATATGTACAAATGTATTATGCTTGTATGTATGCATTTATGTATGTCTTTAGATGAAGGGAGAGTTTAGAGAGTCTAGAGAGATGGAGAGGGGGTCGAAGTGAGAGTTTAAGAGAGAGGGAGTGGGAGAGAAGGGGTTGGATTGAGGGGGACTTAGCTAGCTAGGGTGGGAGGGATAGAGGGAGGGAGAGAGAGATGGAGAGAGAGAATTGATGGAGAGGAGAGAGAGGGGGGTGGGAGAGAGAGAATTGAGGGAGAGAGAGAGAGAGAGAGACAAAGAGAAAGAGAGGGTTATGTAGGTAGGGTGCAAAAGGGAGAGACTTGAGAGTGTGAGAGGGAGAGACTTGAGAGTGTGAGGGGGGTGAGAGGGAGAGACTTGAGAGATAGGTAGTGAGAGGGAGTGTGAGAGAGAGGGAGTGAGAGAGGGTGGTAGGGATTGATTGAACGAGAGGTACGCAGAAAGAGGGAGACGGTAGATAGAGACAATTAGAGAGGGTGGGAGGGAGGGAGAGGTGAGATGTATAGATAGAGAGAAAGTGATAGGGGTTGAGGGATTAGGATGGAGGACCTATAGGGTTGATGGTTTCTAGGGTAGTAGGGTTTAAGGTTTGAGGGTTGATGGAATAGGTTTGATGGTAGAGGGTATTTGGTTGAGGGCATAGGGTAGAAGCTTTAAGTTTTAAGTGTTTAGGGTTGAAGGGTTTGGGGTTAAGGGTTTAGGGTTAAGGGTTTACTTGGTTGAGGGTAGAGGGTTTAGGTATAGTTTAGAGGGTATATGGTTGAAGGATTAGGTTCAGGGTCCAATATAAGGGGTAGAGGGTTTAGGGTTTAAGGATTGAGGGTTGAGGGATTAAGGGTTGAGGGTTGAGAATTGAGGGTTGAGTGTTTAATGTATAGGGTAAAGGGTAGAGGGTTTAAAGGTTGAGGGTTGAAGATTGAAGGTTTAAGGTATAGGATCGAGGGATTAGGGTTGAGGGTCCAATATATAGGGTAGAGGTTATAGGGGTTGAGATATTAAGGGTTGAGGGATTAGGGTTTAGGGTAGAGAGTATTGGATTGATGGTAGAGGTTAGAGGGTAGAGGGTAAAGGGTTTAATAGTTTAGGGTTTAAGGGGTTAGGGTCGAGGGTCGAGGGTTTAGGGTTGAGTTTTTAAGGGTTTAAGAGTTGAGGGTTTAAGAGTCAATAGGGTTAAGGGATTACAGTAGAGAGTTTACTAAGTGGGTTTGAGGGTTGGGGGATTAGGTTTGAAGGTAGAGGGTATAGGATTGGCGGTAGAGGGTTTATGGGTTAGGGTTTAAGGGTTTAGGGTTTAGGGATGAGGGATTAATAGGTTATAGAGTAGAGGTTATAGGAGTTGAGGGATTAGGGTTTAAGGGTTGAGGGTTGAGGGATTAAGAGGGTATAGGGGTTGAGGGATTAAATTTTAAGGGTTGAGGGTTGAGGGTTGAGGGATTAGGCTTTAATGGCTAAGGATTGAGGGTTAAAGGATTAACAAGGTATAGGGGTTGATAGATTAGGTTTTAAGGGTTGAAGGTTGAGGGTTAAGGGATTAGGGTTTAAGGGTTTAGGATTGAGGTTGAGGATTAGGGTTTAAAGAGTTCTTGAGATTAGGGTTTAAGGGTTTAGGGATTAAGAAGGTATAGGGGTTGATGGATTAGGGTTTAAGTGTTGAGGGATTAAGGTTTAAGGGTTAAGGGATTAGGAGGGTATAGGAGTTTAAGGGTTGAGTGATTAGGGTTTAAGGGTTTAGGGATTAAGAGGGTATAGGGGTTAAGGGTTGAGGGATTAGGGTTTAAGGGTTGAGGGATTAAGAGGGTATAAGTGTTGAGGGATTATGGTTGAAGGGTTGAGGGTTGAGGGTTGAGGGATTAAGAGGGTATAGGGTTTGAGGGATTAGGGTTTAACAGTTGAGGGTTGAGGGATTAAGAGGGTATATGGATTGAGGGATTATGGTTTAAGGGTTTAGGATTGAGGGTTGAGGGATTAAGAGGGTATAGGGGTTGAGGGATTAGGGTTTAAGGGTTGAGTGTTGAGGTATTAAGAGGTTATAGGGGTTGAGGGATTAGGATTTAAGGGTTTAGGGTTGAGGGTTGAGGGTTAAAGGATAAAGAGGGTATAGGGGTTGAGGGATTAGGGTTTAAGGGTTGAGGGATTAAGAGTGTATAGGGGTTGAGGGATTAGTGTTTAAGGGTTGAGGGATTAAGAGGGTATAGGGGTTGAGGGATTAGGGTTTAAGGGTTGAGGGTGTAGGGTTGAGGGATTAATAGGTCATAGGGGTTGAGGGATTAGGGTTTAAGGGTTCAAGATTGAGGGTTGAGGGATTAAGAGGGTATAGGGGTTGAGGGATTAGGGTTTAAGGGTTGAGGGTTTAGGGTTGAGGAATTAATAGGGTATAGGGGTTGAGGGATTAGGGTTTAAGGGTTGAGGGTTGATGGTTGAGGGTTGAGGGATTAAGAGGGTATAGGGGTTGAGGGATTAGGGTTTAAGGGTTGGGGTTTGATGGTTGAGGGTTGAGGGATTAAGAGGGTAGAGGGGTGAGGGATTAGGGTTTAAGGGTTCAGGATTGAGGGTTTAGGGTTTTGGGTCTCTGCTCACGCCCTCTCTCCCTACTCTCCACCTCTCTCCCACTCTCTCCCCTCTCTCCCACTCTCCCCTCTCTCCCTCCCACTCTATCTCCCATCTCCCACTCTCCCCTCTCTCCCTCCCACTCTATCTCCCACTCTCTCCCTCTCTCTTTCTCCCACTCTCCCCTTCTCCCTCCCTCTCTATCTTCCACTCTCTCAGAAACTCCTATACTATAAAAAATACACTAAGAAAACCAATTTTCACATAACGCGAGCGTGTTTTGTAGTCCACTAAAATGGTAAAAAAATCTATATAGCTATGATTTGAAGGCCCACATTGTGCATATTCCCCTGGTTCTACGCGTGCTTCGAAAAAAAAATTCTTTTTGATGATGTTGTGAAGTGTGCAAGCATCTTTTTCACATTCCATCACCTTTTCCATGATGTTTTTACCACCTTTGCATGAAATAGGAGAGTTTCCACATTGAAAGACATATAATATCAATTGAAGTTTGAATTCCATTGAAAACTGATATACAATTGAAGTGTGGAAGGGAATAAACTTTTGAACAAGTCAATTTTTTGTGGAGTTTGAAGAAAGAAGAAGCTAAGGCTACATAATTGGGTTGAACTCCTCCATTTGAAAGTCTAGTTTTTAAGGTATGTGAAGTCTTTACAAATTTTATTTCATTCTATTATGGATTTCTTTCATTTTTGTTTTTCATTATAACCTTAGGTTGTCAATGCACATTTTAAATTACCAAATTATATACACAATTATTTACACTTGCCAATTACCATTTTACACTTGCCAATTATAGAAATTCATAACCATTCACCAAAATTCATCCTTTAAGACAACTCCAAGCCTCTCCCATTCCTCTGAAGGGTCCAAACGCCTTCCAATACCTCTACACAAGCTGATGCAGTACAAAGGAAGAAATCAACACCTTTCTTGAAACACTTATTCAACTATATTTCCCTTCAAATAAACATTTGATTCGTGAAAAAGACAATTAGGTCTCAAAACAAGATAATTTCTAAGTCTTAGGACCTTACTCGCTCAACTAGGATTTCAATACAAAAACCCCCATTTTTCAATGCAAAGAGGGAGGGTTTATAGAAAATCCTATACTCGGGCCTTCCCAGACCATTCCAAAGCATCAAACATCTTCAAAATACCCTACACAAGGTCAAAAGGTCATTACATAGACCAGTCCTTCAACAATTGATGGGGAGTCTTATCTTTCAAGAGAAATGTTGCTCTTCCCAAGACCTATTCTCTGCTCTTCCTAGGGTATTCCTCTCTACCCTACTCAGGGATCCCTCCTAAACCCCTCTCACCTCATAAGACTCTCCACCAATTTCAAATTCTTCACCATTGCTCTCAATTCACCACTAAGCTTCCCTGGACTCCACACTGACCCAAAGTGTCCTAACCACTTGAGGGGCTATGAAAGGGTATTATCACTATCCCCTTGTTTATTTGACTCCTTATTGATCCATCTCATAGGATTCTTTCACCTTCCACCCATCGCTTTCTTGAAAAACCCAATTTTAGGCCTTGCAGCCTTTTGCCCAATTAAGCCTCCTAGAACACATTACCTTGGCTTTTCTCAAAAACGGTCTTAACAACCCCAAAATAATTTTATATATTATTTATAGTGGTACCCTAGGCTTCAATATTTACAAGGTTTTTAGTCCCTTTGGCATCCGTACATAGGACTGTTCTCATACCCTCTATTTTCAAGGGTTTTTAGGGTTCTGGCTCCTTTTTCCAACTTTGAGGGCTTCAATGACCTCCTCAACTCTCATACTTGCACACACATGTCTAGAATACTTTTTACCACACTCTCTTTCTCTTTATTGGCACAAACTAGTCCATTTAGCAACTTTCTTTACTGCTGTCCTCTCCAAGCTACTAGCTAGAATGCACTTGCACTCGCCTAGTTCTTGATGAATTCACCATCTCCCCTGCAAACCAAGACACCACACACCATATTTACACTATAAAAAAAGTCCCATAATTGATTCCAAGTGTCCATGGTAGCCTTTCCATGGGAATTCAAGTGGGGATCATTATTTCCAAAAACTTGCCTAGACCAGCTATGAGACCAAAAACTCTAAAAACTTGCAAAACAGAAAGAAATTTAACTAAATGGCTAATATAATGCTTCAAATAGTAATTAAGTGACACAATTGCAAGACTCAAAGCATTAGATAGGTCCTTTCAATCCATTCTTGTCTAAATGAAGGCACAAAAATAGAAATTCAATGCAATTTGCACTCTTCAAACTCACAAATTCCCCTTCCAAAACTCCAAATCATACAATAGATTTACCAAATGCTCAATTAGGGTTTTTCTGACCCTATATACCTTTCTCCCATGTGCTAGGACCCTTGTGTCGGGCTTAGAGCATCATTAATGCCCTTTTCCCACTTTTAAGACAAATTGCCAAGTCTACATGGACTAATTTGCCTAATTTCATCATTCAGACTTCTCCAAACTTCAAGGCTCTAGACTACCCTAAGTTTGCCTTAACTCACACATAAGAAACACTATTGGGACTTTACATAATAGTCCTTATTCCCTTGGTGGTTGGCTAGAACCATCAACAATAAAAGACTCTACTTTTGTACAAGATGATTGTAAGTATTATTTAAATGAAGCCTTCAATGACATATATTTTTCAATTATCTTGAATGGATACATTTTTTAGGAACTAATATTCATCTCATTACCATGGTACAGATAAAATTATCCACCATGCCAAAGAAAAAGACAAAGAGGAAACTAACAGATGAAGAGAACGAAACCTTGAAAGAAAAGGAGAGAGTTCGGGTGGCGACATATCGTGAAAAGAAGAAATTGGAAACGATTGATGAAAATAACCCGATTGTAGAGGAACCTCAACCATCAAAAATAGAATGGGAATTGGCAGCACAAAAGGAATGAATGTGAAAGCATCGTCGTAAGAAAGATTCAGATACCGTAGTTGGAGACACACCTTCTACGACAAGTGAATATGAAGGGACATCATTAAGCATAAGAGAATATGGAGGGACACCATCTGGCACAAGTGAATATGGATGGAAACCATCTACTGCAAGTGAATATGGAGGGACACCATTTACCGCAAGTGAATATTGTTGGACACCATCCAACACATCTCAAGTTGAGAGTACAACATCAATTGAAATTGATGAAGAAGGTATGCCATCATTCCCATGTGAACCTCAAGGTATGTCTTCTTCTCCACCCTTGATCGAAGGTATGCAATCTAGCCCACCTCAATTAAATATTGATGAAATTCCTAATGTTGAGATGTATGTACCTAGGAGAACACCACCAAGAATTTTGCGTAGAAAGCCAAAGTATTTGATTAATATTGATGATGAGATTTTGCAGCACATGGAAGGTAATATTTTGACACGCACTTGTAGAAGAAAAGATGATAAGATTTGGGAAAGATTCTTTAAAAGGCTAAATGAGACTACAAGATGTCAACTATTTGTTGAAATGATGTGGGGTGTAAAGTATAGGAACATCATGAAGACTCTTGGGTTGAGAACATCGAATACATCGAGTTAAGACACTATTGTGAACAATCTAATGGATTCTTATGAGAGTGTGGGTAAGACCTCATGCTCAAAGGATAGTAATGTCACTCGACATGTCATTACATTGACTTTGGTAAGTTTTCAAACAAAGAGAGCTCGCCTAATTAAAAAGACTAGTGAAAAAATGAGAATTAGTAGAAAAAATTTATCAAGAGCCATTCAAAGGCAGCAAAGAATCGAGGGCAATGATACAAATGAATTATGGGCATTCTTGGGGACACTGTCACGAAAAGATAAAGAAGTTTTCGAAGCCTTGAGAACACTAATTGAAGAGTATTGGAAGAATAACACAAGGCCATCTCCGAATAAAAGGGATGTGATAAGAAGGAGAATCAGTAGTCAAAATCGTGAGCCACATCCAAAGCGTTTTTTGGATATGACTCAAACCCAATTTTTTCGGAAATTTGAAAATGATTATCCTCAAATTAGTATTTCTCAAATATTTTTTGAACTTCTTAAACCTTTTTATGTCAAGATAAATCACACACACACTACTTGTTGTTATAGACTACATATTGAATTTTCTAACCATTACGATGTTTATCGTTCTATATGTTTAGATTTGCATACTAACGATGTTTTGCAGGATTGTGGCATAGAAGCCCCACCAAAATCTTCAAGAGAGTTCTTATCAAAAAAATTATGTGAAATAGAGGATGGCCAGATATTCTATAAGATAGCATGCTTGGATGGTTCATGCGAGTGTTGTGGTGGCTTCTAGCATATGCCAATATGTCAACATATGGAAAGCACATATGAGGTGGGAAAAAAACTAGTAGAGTTCAGGAAGTATAAAAGAGTGGCATATGTTAGAAAAGATGGGTCTCAAGCAAAAAGGTGTGATTTGGTTATTGAGAAGATTTCAGTGTACAAATTTATGACCATATTTCATGACAGTATACTGTCTGAGCATGCAATGCATACCCATAGAGCCCGATGGTTGGACATGCAGTTCAAGCTATGCAAGGACACCTTTCTAGTTAGAAGCATAGTATCCGTGGTTGAATTTGCAGAGAACTACACTCTACAGCCACAACATGAGGCGCAGTCATAGTATTAAAACTCCACACAAGTTTCGATATTTGTGCACATAGCATTCATTCATGCATCTGATAGTACAGATGAGCAAAGGAAGGTATTGAGGGAGTACCACTTTTACATTAGTGATGATCGCACACATTCTCCAGAGTTCATGCAAGGTTGCTTCAAGATGTTCTATAGTGGTTTGGCTCAGAGGGGCATAGAATACGATCAACATATAATATGGTCTGATGACTGTGCAACACAATTCAAGAACTTGCGCATGTTCTACCAGTTGTGCAGGATGCATGTCCTTACAGGTGTTCAACATATGTGGAACTTTTGTGAGGCTGGACATGGAAAGGGGGAGCATGATGGTGCAGGAGCATGCATGAAAAGAGCATTAGCATGAGAAGAGTTAAAGTATAAAGATAGTGCAAATTTGATAGATGCAAAATCAATCGTCGAGTGGTGTAATGCTTTGATGGGTCCAGGTAATGAAGGTACATCTTCAGTTCATAGATTTTTTTGGTTGATGGATGATACTAACATTACACCATATGAAGACTGTTGTACACTAATAGGATCGAATGAGGTACACTCTCTCCTTAGCTCAAATACAAGTTCATGGAGTATCGATACACGAAAGATGACATGCTTTTGTTCTTCATGTACAACGCAAGACTGGAATGATTGTGAGTCAGGAGAGTGGGTTGACGAATGGTTCACAAGTTATCTTAGCTCACTTCACATGTATCGCCCTCCGATGACATTGGAACTGACATAGAGAGAATCATTGGTCGACTTTGACCACATATCAGATCTAGTTCAACGAGGTGATATATCTACTTTCTTAGTTGTTGAAATTCCATATTGTTAGATCTTACTTTGTACTATATTCGTAATGTTGACAAATTTCAAGAGATTTTTTGCACATAGCAATGCAGGGCATGTTTATGCATTTATTGCAGATGAAGACAATGAAGAAGGAACAAACTATTACTTGTGTCATTGTGTTGAGACAAAAAAGAAATTGGAGGCCCTAGTTATAGATGGAGAAAACATCAAATACCCTATAGGGTCAGTTGTGGTTACTGGAACATGGCTTAGAAGGTACCCACATTCAAGTGTTAAACATTGGCTATTTCAGGACTTTGACATGCATCGTAAGATTCTTCATTACTCGAACCTTGTCGTGGCATCCAATGTTCATTTGACCAAATATGGGGGTAGACCTTTGAACAAGTCATTATGGAAGGTCCGTGAGTCTGACCATGAGGCAATACTTGACACAATAAAGAGTAGAGCAGACTCGGATGGTTCGTTGGATTAATTTGTAAGTAGATGCATATTGGTTCTTATTAATTTATACTTGTATGCACATTAATTTGTTTGATTCCAATGCTATCATCTTCTTTTACAGTGATTGATGTCCCCTTGCAAAAAATGCAGATATATGAGCCATCCAAGAGAATGTCCACCACAAAAGCAATGCAACCTCCTTATTTTGATGCTTGCATGCAACATCTATAAGTGCCTTCCATCTATTTTTATTTCATTTCCATTTTGGATGCTCTTTATTTTTCTCTTTTACTTTGCGTATTTGTAAGTAAACTCCTAAGGGTTGATTGATCTTTCGTTGCAGAAAATGCTGATTTAAGAGCCATCAAAGAAAATCTTAGCCAAAAAAGCAATGCAACATACTTATTTTGATGATTTTGACAAATCTCAATTTTGGTTTCAAGCCATTGTAAGAGAGCATGTGAAGCTTAGTGATGGAATCTCAAGTTACTCATTTGAAGTTAACCTCATGATGAGCACCTATGATTAAGACATTTAAAGAGAATCTTGAATGTATGAGTGACATTGTAAAAGATCTGAGAGAAAAAATTGCCAGAGGTATTGTAATAAGATTTAATTACATAATGAGATATACTCAAATATTGTAAGGTTGAAGTTCATGTTTGGTGTAGTAGCACCTTGTTCTGTAAATGCCTTGAGTAGGAAATTTGCAAACTTTGAATTTTGAAATGTAAACAATGTGAAAAAGGTCATATAAAGGTCATGTAAACAATTCGTACACATTTTTCTGCAACTCGTGTGACCAAGCAGACTATTCCAACATGTCTAAATAGGTATGTTTATGCTAGGCATGGTCCTCTTTCACACCAAAACACATGGAATCGCTCTGAGCTATGTCCCACCAGATCAATCCCTTAAGGGTCCAAAGTGCAAAATAGCTGCAAACTTCAGCATGCTATTATTGGGATACCGTCACACTTATAAACTTCTTGTTTGATCCTACAGAAAGGCATTGGACCCCTCTAGAAAAACCTTTCTCGGTTTTGTCTATCTTGGAGTGGTTTTCTCATGGCGGCGGATTTTCACTTGATGGAAAAGATGTCAAATTCAAGCAGTGCAAAGCTGCAAAGTGGTGCAACTTTCGCTCTGCAACTCGTGTGACCAAGTGAACTATTCCAACATTTCTAAATAGGTATTTTTACGCTAGGCATGGTCCTCTTTTGCACCGAAACACATGGAATTGCTCCGAGCTATGTTCCACCGGATCGATCCCTTAAGGGTCCAAAGTGCAAAATAGCTGCAAACTTCAATATGCTATTACTTGAATACCATGACATTGAGAAACTTCACATCTGATCCTACAGAAAGGCATTGAACCCCTCTAGAAAAACCTCTCTCAATTTTGGCTATCTAGGAGTGGTTTTCTCGTGGCGGTGGATTTTCACTTGGTGGAAAAGGTGTCAAATTCAAGCAGTGCAAAGTTGTAAAGTGGTGCAACTTTTGCTCTGCAACTTGTGTGACCAAGTGGACTATCCCAACACATCTAAATAGGTATGTTTATGCTAGGCATCATCATCTTTCACACCGAAACTTGTGGAATCGCTTTGAGCTATGTTCCACCGGATCGATTCCTTAAGGGTCCAAAGTGCAAAATGGCTGCAAACTTCAACATGCTAGTTCTCAGAGACCATGACACTTAGAAAATTTTCATCCAATCCCATAGAAAGACATTGGGCCCCTCTAGAAAAACCTCTCTTGGTTTTGTCTATCTTGGAGTGGTTTTCTCATGGGGGTGGATTTTCACTTGATGGAAAAGGTGTCAAATTCAAGCAATGCAAAGTTGCAAAGTGGTGCAACTTTCGCTCTGCAATTTGTGTGACCAAGCATACTATTCCAACACATCTGAATAGGTATGTTTACACTAGGCATGGTCCTCTTTCACACCGAAACACGTGGAATCACTCTAAGCTATGTTCCACTGGATCAATTCCTCAAGGGTCCAAAGTGCAAAATGGCTGCAAACTTTAGCATGCTAGTAATTAGAGACTGTGACACTTAGAAACTTTTCATCTGATCCTACAAAATAGTGTTGGTCCCCTCTCAAGAAAACTCTCTTGGTTTAGTCTATCTTGGAGTTTTTTTCTCATGGCGGCATATTTTCAATTGATGGAAAAGGTGTCAAATTCAAGTTGTGCAAAGTTGCAAAGTGGTTCAACTCATGTGACCAAGGGGACTATTACAACACATTGAAATAGGTATTTTTACACTATGCATGGTCCTCTTTCACACCAAAACACATAGAATCGCTCCGAGCTATGTTCCACCGGATCGATCCCTTAAGGGTCCAAAGTGCAAAATGGCTGCAAACTTCAGCATGCTATTACTCGGTTACTATGACACATAGAATCTTCTCATCTGATCCTACAGAAAGGCATTGGGACTCTCTAGAAAAACCTCTCTCGGTTTTGTCTATCTTGGAGTGGTTTTCGCGTGGTGGTGGATTTTCACTTGATGGAAAAGGTGTCAAATTCAAACTGTGCAAAGTTGCAAAGTGGTGCAACTTTCTCTCTGCAACTCGTGTGACCAAGTGGACTATTCCAACACATCTGAATAGGTATGTTTACACTAGGCATGGTCCTCTTACACACCGAAATAGGTGGAATTGCTCTGAGCTATGTTCCACCGAATCAATCCCTTAAGGGTCCAAAGTGCAAAATGGCTGCAAACTTCAACATGCTATTACTTGGATACCATGACACTTAGAATTTTCTTGTCTTTTCCTCTAGAAAGGCATTGGGCCCCTCTAGAAAAAACTCTCTCGGTTTTGTCTATCTTGGAGTGTTTTTCTCATGGCGGCGGATTTTCACTTGATGGAAAACGTGTCAAATTCAAGTTGTGCAAAGTTGTAAAGTGGTGCAACTTTCGCTCTGCAACTTGTGTGACATATCTAAATAGGTATTCTTACACTAGGCAAGGTCCTCTTTCACACCGAAACACATGGAATCACTCCTAGCTATGTTCCACCGGATCGATCCCTTAAGGGTCCAAAGTGCAAAATAGCTGCAAACTTTAGCATGCTATTACTTGGATATCGTGACACTTTGAAACTTCTTGTCTGATCCTACGGAAAGCCCTTGGACCCTTCTAGAAAAACCTCTCTCAATTTTGTCTATCTTGGAGTGGTTTTCTCATGGCGGCAAATTTTCACTTGATGGAAAACATGTCAAATTCAAGCTGTGCAAAGTTGCAAACTGGTGCAACTTTCATTCTACAACTCCTATGTCCAAGTGGACTGTTCCAACACATCCAAATTGGTATGTTTACGCTAGGCATGGTCTTTTTTCACACCGAAACATGTGGAATCGCTCTGAGCTATGTTCCACCGGATCGATCACTTAAGGGTCCAAAGTGCAAAATGGCTGAAAACTTCAGCATGCTATTACTCAGATGTCGTGATGCTTAGAAACTTCTTGTCTGATCCTATAGGATTGCGTTGAACCTGTCTACAAAAACCTCTCTCGGTTTGGGTTATCTCGGAGTTGTTTTCCAGTGGTGGCGGATTTTCACTTGATGGAAAAAGCATCAAATGCAAGCAGTGCAAAGTTGCAGAGTGGTGCAACTTTCATTCTGCAACTTGTGTGACCAAGCAGACTATTCGAACACATCCAAATACGTATTTTTATGCTAGGCATGGTCCTTTTTTGCACTGAAACATGTGGAATCACTCCAAGCTATGTTCCACCAGATCGATCCCTTAGGTTGGAGGAGTCTTAAGTTGCAAATTTTTAAGTTGCTTAAAGCAACAAATTTGAAATGATATTGAATGGCCCACTTAGCACTCATTTCATCTAAGTGATACTCATAGAGGTGAGGCACTAGGCCTTCTTGGGAGGCTACCCATTCCAGTATACTCCAGCTCAAGTGCTTAACCACAAAGTTTTTTCCCCAAGAAGGCATAGTGGAAAAGGCAGAATCCACTATACTTTTGATGAGTGGAAAGGAATTCCTAAGAGACATGAAGGAGGAAGAAGGATTTTTCTATGCAATCATGTTGAAGCCAAAGGAGGAGGAGTCACCTAGTCAGCTACCTATGACAATAGAGGTGAAGCAACTGTTGGATCAGTTCAGGGATATCATTTGTGAAGGCACACCAGCTTCACTACCACATAAGAGGGCAATTAGTCATCAAATTGACTTTGTACCAGGAGCAACATTGCCTAACAAGGCTGCATACAAAATGACACCAAAGCAAAACAAGGAGATAGCAAGGCAAGTTCAAGAACTTTTTGACAAAGGGTTGATCAAGAAAAGCATAAGCCCATGTGTTGTTCCAGTGGTGTTGGCACCTAAGAAGGGAGATAAATGGAGAATTTGTACTGATTCTAGGGCCATAAATAGGATAACCATTAGATATAGGTTTCCTATTCCTAGGATAGAATACTTAATGGACTGTTTAGTGGGTGCTAAGTACTACTCCAAGATTGATTTAAAAAGTGAATACTATCAGATTAGGATGAAAGAGGGAGATGAATGGAAGTCAAATTTTAAAACCACAAAGGGGTTATATGAGTGGTTAGTAATGCCATTCAGGCTTACAAATGCACCTAGCACTTTTATGTGGGTGATAGCTTCTCCTCTTAAAGGACTTTATAGGAGTCTTTGTGGTAGTGTACTTAGATGATATCCTCATCTTTAGCAAAACAAAAGAAGAACATATGAAGCATCTAGAACTTGTGTTGAAGAAACTTCAAGAGGAGAAGCTCACCATAAATCTTCATAAATAGGGTACTTGGTAACTTGTTGAGGTGTCTAACTAAGGAGTATGGACAAGGATGGGAACAAGTCATTTCACAGGAAGAATTTTCCTACAATGATAGCACAAATAGGTCTACTGGTAAGAGCCCATTAGAAATTGTATATGGGTTACATCCAAGGGGTGTACTTGAGCTGAGAGACCTAAAAGGTTATGAAGGAATCAGTGGAAATGGTGATGATTTTTCTTAGTCAATGAGAGAGGTTCGTGAGTAGGTAAAGAATACATTAATGGAGGCTAACCAGAAGTTGAAGGCTAAAAGAGATGAAGGGAAGAGAGATCTACAATTTGAAATAGGTGATTTGGTGATGGTATACTTGAACAAGGTAAGACTACAGAAAGGCATACCAAGTAAGCTGAAGATGAAAAGGATAGGGCCATGTAAAGTGTTGGCTAAGTATGGATCCAATGCATACAAGGTGGAGTTACCCAAGGGGATGTCCATTTCGCCTATCTTAAATGTGAAGAACTTGGTGAAGTATAAAGGACCAGAAATGGATGAGGAATAGTATAGTGCTGAGGTGAGTAAGGATGTGGACGAACTCAAGGTACCTGATCAGATTAGACCACAAGTGGACAAGATTCTAGACTCAAGGGTGAAAAAGAAGACTAGGCACAAGACATACATGGAGCACCCAGTGAAGTGGAGACATCAACCAGAGTCTGAGGCTACTTGGATAGCAGAAAGTGACTTTAAGAAGCATGGAATTAGTGAGGACCTCTTAACACCATAGGTTCCTTAACTTCTTTGTTGCAGGGGGGAGAATGGTGCAGGAGCACCTTAAGGTCTTTTGGAGAGATCTTTGCAATTTTGGCTTGTAGGTGGTTCTAGCCAACCACCAAGGGAATAAGGAATATGATGTAAATTCCCAAGAGTGTTTTTGATGAGTGAATTGGAAATAGGTTTGTTAGGGGCTTGCGGTTTGGGTAAGTCTTGGACACTATGAGCATTTTGAGCAATGTTGCCTTGGCTATTTGTCCTAAAAGTTACAAAATGGCATTAATGATGCTCTAAGCCCAAGACAAGGGTCCTAGCACATGGGAGAAAGGTATATAAGGTTAGAAAAACCCTAATACCCAGGTTGGAGGATTTTTTTCATGAATTGAGACTTGGAGAGTACATTTTTGTGAATGGAAGAGAGCAAGTTTTCATTGAATTTATGTGTTTGAGCCTTCATCTAGTCAAGAATGGATTGAAAGGACTAATTCGATGCTTTGAGTCTTCCACTCTTGTCACTTACTTACCTTGTGTAGCATTAGATTAGTCATCTAGACCGACTAGTTATCTTTTTGCTTGTTTTTGGTGTTCTTGGTCTCATTGCCGGTTCAGGCTAGTTTTGTGAATAATGAGTCCCACTTGAATTCCCATGGATTTCCTCTAATGGCAAATTGCAATCAAGATGGGGACTATGTAAATAGTGTACATATAGGTTTTGGGGTCTTGTTTTGCATGGAAGGTGATGAAATCATCAAGCACTAGGCGAGTGCAAGTGCATTCTGGCTAGTAGCTTGGAGAGGACAGCAGCAAGGAGAGTTGCTAAATGGATTGGTTTGTTCCAATCAAGAGTATGGGAGTATGGGAGTATAGGAACATGTATCTTAGTCATGTGTGTGCTAGGAGGAGAGCTGAGGAGGTTGTTGAAGCCCTGAAAGAAGGAAAAAGAGCCAAAAACCCTAGGAACCCTTGAAAATAGGGGGTTTGAGGACAATCATATGTATGCACACTTGTAGGACCTAAGGCCTGGTAAATCTTGGAGCCTTGATTGTCAAAATAAATAATCTACAAAAACATTTGGGGGTTGTTAAGACTGTTTGTGAGAAAAGTCAAGAAAATGGGTTCTATGAGGCCAAATTGGGGCAGAAGGCTACAAGGCCTAAAATTGAGTTTTTCAAGAAAGCGATGGGTAAAAGGTGAAATAATCCAATAAGATGGATTAGTGAGGAGAAAAATCAAAAAAGGGACAACTAGGATATCCTTCCCTAGCACTGGAGTGGTTAGGACACTTTGGGTCAGTGTGGAGCCCAAGGAAGCTTAGTGGTGGATTGGGAGTGATGGAGAAGAATTTGAAATTGGTGGAGAGTCTTACATGGTGAGAGGGGTTTAGGAGTGATCCCTGAGTAGGTTAGAGAGGAATACCCTAGGAAGACCAAATAATAGGTCTTGGGAAGAGCAAGAGTGCATTTGAGGGATAGGACTCTCCATCACTTTAGCTCATCAATTGATAAGTAGGAGGTATTTTCTACAATGTGTCAAATTGTGATATTGCTGTCATGATTCCATTGACCAGTCATTTGTAGTATTAGATATAGCTCTAGCTTCTGTGGTATTGCACATGATTGTAGATAGTTTCAAAGATCTAGATAGCATCAATAGTTCACATTACTCAAGAAGGATGAACATCTTAAAGACATTTGTGGAAATCAGGACAAGTAACCTTCTTGTGGGCTTAGGGTTGCAATATTTGATCTACAACATGTTCGACCATTTCTTCAGTAGGATAGAGAACACACATAATGAAGGTTTGTTTGTAGCCATGAAATATTATGGTTCAAACTATCCAGGAGAGTGATGTTTTATCTCGACCAACCATATCTGTACCATGGTTTGTTTGGAAAGAAGGATGGGTTCTCTCTTCATCGGCATATACATTATTCCTCGATGTGTTCACACCAATGTTACAAGACTAGGACTCGCCTTAGACTTGACAAGCCATTTTTTGACTTGGACTTGGGCTTGGAGCCTAGACTCGACAAATAGAAAAACCTAAGAAATTCAAAGATTTGTAAGGATTTAAAACTTGTTTCATGCACCCTTTAATAAATAAACGTTAAAGACATAATAGCATCATCAAATAGAAATTACTATGATCCCATACACAAACATACATCAATCACATAAGTATAAGCACAAATTTTAGCTGAAGGAAATAACACATTTAGATATATAAATATTGTGATATTGCTATCAAGATTCAATCATGTAGTTTTACAAGTCAAACTCATTGACCCATGATTCATCAGTAGTGGTTCATAAGAACCCATCTCTCATGATAATGAATGGTTCATAAGGAGGAAGATAAATCTTCATACATTTCTTCTATCACAAATGAGATAAGTGCTTGGTTTCATGAAGGTCATGAGACAACCATTAATGGGGAGTGGATACATGAAGAACTGATGGAGAATGATAATGGCTTTAGACCTGCTATAAAGGAATTTTTTTTTCATTTCAATGATGCAAGAGGTTTTTGGTTTCACTACCAAAATGAGCCTATGAAGAATGCATGTGAAACTCCTTTTGACCTTGAGGGTGTACTTACTCCATCTCAAGGATCATGCATTGAGGATGACATAGATCAATGCTAGGGCTAACCAATTAATAATTATACACGTGGATAAGTCAAACATGTACATGTCAATAAGGGAACTACAAGTACTCATAAACACGTAAGCCTCAAAAAGTATACACACGAATACGTAGTATACACAAATTAAAACAAAGTATATGCACGAATACAAGGTATATGCATGAAAACATGTAAGCCACAAATTATACACTCGAATGCACGTAAGTCACAAATTATACACATAAGTTGTAAATTATAAACTTGAATTTACATAAATCATATCTATTGAACCATCAATTTAGAATGCAAATATGGACAGGCATCAAAAAAAGATATTTGTATTAACCAAATAGCCATGTAGGCATACATAAATATATGTCGATATAAGTATGAAATATATCTACAAAATAGCCATGTAGGCTTATGAGAATGCCATCTAGGCATATAATGTCAAATATATCTAATAAAAAATATGTACAAAACTGCCATGCAGGCATACAATAAAGGACTCTGGAATCAAAAGTCATTGCTCTCCATGCCTAGGAAATAAAATCTTTCCCTTTCCTTTTTGCTGAGATGGTGATAGGTCTGTCACTCATTTTTGCTACACTCGTGGAGTGCTCCTGCTACTCCTCCTAGGGTTTAGTTCATGGTGAAGTTTTAACTATTACAATAAGAAGTAAAGACATGAATATATAGAAATTACATTATAAAAAATGATATATTTGACAAAATAATCACTTACAGCCATCTCACGATCTCTCCCCACGAGGGAAATATCCTCATGGCCATGCTCAGACGTGCTCAAGCCCTATATAAACCATGCAAATAGACAAAAACTACGTGAATCAATAATGATTTGATTTCTCACTAACTAACATCTATAACAACAAATGTAAATTAAAATTTACTAATTTGCCTCATACCTCTTCTGTCAGAGCCATCGAGGATTGTATAGCAGATGTCACACCAATATCCATTTCCCTCGTCACATTCGGAGGTGTATCATCTCGCAACAACTGAAAATAGAACAACAAATTATTCAACGTAATCAATGATGTGCATGTATAAACTACACAAATCTATTAAGTACTTGATTCATTAGTTAAACTCTTTATTCTATTACCTATGTGAAGGTTTGAGTAAATCCATCACCACTGGGAAGTGTTCCATCAAAACCTCCAATATTAGTCTGTTCAACATCCAAAATTGCATATTAAATTACCATTCGTAAAACAATGCCATTAATATGCAATAAAATTATAATTGTTAACTATCTACATACCCTAGCAATAGGTGTACTGCAAAAATAGGTTGGTGGGGGGCGGTGTATCTAGTCTCAACACTATGACCTTGAAATTTTATTAAAATCATAAAATATTTTTAGTTAATCTTACATTTCAAAATCAAAATTTAATAAATTAAATTCAATGAACACATGCACTAACTTTTACCTGACTATCAATGCCATATGCCTCATGCAAAATGTCAGCTACCCTCTCCATCTCCATAGCTACAGATGGATCCTGCGTACTAGTATCCAGAGGGTCAGTGGGGTCATGTGAACAAGTAGCCCCGCAAGATTGACACACATGTGTTCGAAGACCACCACTAGAAGACTTCTCTGGATGGCGCTATAGAATCGGGCTAGTATGATGGATGACACTCTAGGTCAAAGTGCTGATTGCTTGCAATGTCTCTACGTCAGCACTTTCCTTCACGATGGAAGGCATAACAATGTGCTCATGAGGTGGCCTAGCGAGAGCTCGTCTACCTTGCCGCGTAGGATCCGGCTGTGCACCAGGTCTATCATGAGCTGACCCCCCATCTCTCCCCTAGAAATCCCTCATCTCAAAATAATTTGGGAATTTGTTCAATATGAACTCACTCTATAGTTTCCTAAGGAAATATTGCGGGACCTCGCAATTGTTGCATGGTGGGTAATCGAAGACCATGTACCACCTATCATAAAACTGCTCCTTCATTTGTTGGTGGTGGCACCAATGGATAGGAAACCTCTTTGCATTGAGGTTAAGAGTTTGATTTGTGCGTAGGTCAGTGAATAATGAGCACAAATCACCTTTTGTTATTTTTAAATCTTTCACATCCTTGTATGATAGTTTATTTGCATAATACTCGCTAGCCGCCTGCCTCCTATCTTCCCATCTAGTTATTTGTTTGTGAATTGAATCTAGGTTTGTTAACATATCTTTCAATGAATTTTCTAGGGTCCTTCTTTCTATGGTTGAACCATTTGGATCACTCAACATATTGATCAAAACCTCAATTTTTTTTTTGTTGTTCTCAATTTCACTCATTAAATTTTGTTGAGTGCCAGGAGGGGGTTGAGTGATTGGTGGAGGAGGTTGATGTTGTGGTTGATTTTGATCTTGAGGATTTGGTTGGTCCTCCTATTGAGGATTTTGAGGGTTTGCAGGTTGATTTGCATCTCCTAAAAATTAAAACAAATAGATATCAAATTCAACCTAAAACTAACAAATTCAAAACAAAAAGCATAGAATCCTTACCTCTTACAGCTCCCCGTCATCGTGGCACCATCATTGCAAAGAAATTCGGATTCTTGGTGAAGAAACTCTTCTCCTAGAATGCGAGCGTGATATTTTGGGGTTTTTGGCCATAGGTGGAGCAAAAAAACCTATCAAAATGCAAATGAGAGATTTGCATTTGTTTTTTTGCTTTTAACAGTCAATAATGCGAGCGCGTTATAACGCGCTCACATTATGGCTTTGTAGTTATGGCCGTCGGGATCTTGCCTAGGTTTAACGGAAGACATAACGCGAGTGCGTTATAATGCACTCATGTTATGCTTTTCAACTTTTTTTTTTGAGGGTATCCATGAAATTGCTACCCATTTCCATGCACCTTCCCACTACAACAATGAAGACCTTGTTATAGGAAGCTTCAAAGATATGAGAGAAAGAGAATATCATGAAACATATTAATATAAAACAAGCAATCTGTGTAACAATTGGCATTTACCTATCAGCTATTTGTTTGAAATTTCCACTGGGGTTTCCATCAGAGCAGCCGTGGCTAGAATTTCTTGGTACATCTAGATTTTTTTTTTATTAGCCGAAAAGGAAACTTTACGAATATGGGAAAATATAATATGTACAATAGACTATATTTATTGTAGGGAAGTTCATGTAATAATTCATGCATGAATGCATAAATATAGCAACAAATATATGGAGGCTATCTATCCATGGAGGAAGAAAAGACTTAAATGTATAACTCAGGAAAATATAAATCTATAAAACAAACCTTGTTTACACTTACAGTTATGGTTATATTTCAGGTGCCAATTTTCTGACACATTGGCTTCATATCTCATTCTTCATCTATGTTTGCATTGAGCCCAACATGATATTACTCCAAAGCAACAATTTATTTGAATATATGAAAATATATGTCTTTGGTTAGATGTATATGGAAAAGAAAAAAGGTATTGTAAAATGACTTACAACAACAATATAAGTTGAAACATTATAGATTTCGGATCAGATCAGTTGGAAGGCTCTCCAATTTGGTATCTAATGGAGGTGGATGGAAACTTTATTTAGTAGCTTGCTAGGAAACCAACACCATGGTGCATCATTTCACAATGGAAGCAAAACAATAGACATCCTCATATTAGAGCAATGAATATTACATGTGCCCCCTTCCATGGCATTGCACAACAATGCCAAGATGTATCAACCTCCATGGGAGCGAGAAGCCACCATTATGTTTTTGTTGAACAAGGCAATCAGCTCAAGACCTCCAAACCACGTAGTCAACAAACTCCATCATCGGTGTAAACATGCCCGAGCAACCCGTTTCTAATACCATGAATTTTTACCATATATGAGAAAAAAAAAGTAATATAGACAAAACTATATATTTATGAATGCAATTTATAGGAAGAGTGAAAGAGTGAAATGATGAAAACGAGAATTTTGTACATCAACATTATTAGTTATTTGAATTGAAGAAAGCTAATAGAAAAGGTAACAAGAAGACATAAGAATCTATGGAAGAAAAACATAAAGGAAAAATGTCAAAACTCGGGATATATAGGTAGAGAAAATATAAAACACAACATGGTCGTAGAATTTTAAACTTATTAGTCAAATGGAACACAATTTTTTTTTTGAATGTTTCTATAGTATGTGCATATATAGTTTAATATAATAGAATTTTCAAAACATGTTATTGACTTATAGAAATTTTGGGCTCTACTTTTTTTGGTTGCAATCTCTATGCATCTTTGACACTTGAAGTTGTTTGTATATGCATATGTATCAATTTGTAACAATTGCAACTCTATGTTTAGAGTATTACATGTTAAAATCAGTTGAAAGAGAATTGTAGGTATGCTGATAAAGAATTGACATCATGGAATTTAAAAACACTTGGAAAAACATGGATAGATGGAATATACAGAAAAGTGTATTCTTCTGAATGTCATTGTGTCACCAAAAAGTGTATTCTTTGACACTTTTTCACTCATTTTGGCCTTATTTTGCCTTGATTCAAACTTGAAAGATTGCAATTCAACAATAATATAACAATTTCTTACTAAGGTGTTGTGAAGTTTTGTAACATAGCTTCCCTTTTCTAAGACCCTTTCAAGAAAATTCACCTAAACAACCCCTTTCTGCCCATTTCCAAGACTTGTGACAAAGTGTTGTAAAGTGTTGTAAGACATTTTCACATTTTCATAGGCTTATCATCACTAATTTAACCCTTTTCTTATGTTAATTTTTCCCCTTAATGTACTTTTAGGCCTGACTTAAGTGTGTTTTGAGAGGAAAAGCTGACAAACTTTATTAAACACCATTTAATTCCTGACCACCACTTGAAATTGTACAAGTGGACTAGGTCACCACCTTGGGTGACCTAGTCTCTTTTGGCATAAATTTCAAATTTAAGACAAAAACCTAACGAGAATTTTCCTCCAAAACCATAGTGTCAGCCTATCATGTTTCATTTTTGAGAAAATTAGGGCATATGTTGTATAAATAAGGGTTTCCACCTTCATTTCCCTCTCTCCCAGGCTCATTTTTACATCTCTTCACAAGAACTCTTACTCTCAAAATTCCCAAGAAAGAAATCAAGCACAAGGCAACATAAGAAAAATACATTGGAGTTGGTTCTTGCATGTTGTGGACTTCAACAACAAAGGATTTGGTGAGAATTTACATTGTCTATCATTCAAACATCTTTCTTTTGATTTCTATTTCATTTGGGTTTGACTAAACCAAACCCCTAATCCCTAACCTTAACATTTTCCTTGTCTTTGCATGTGTACTTGCAGGAGTGTATGTAGATTTAGCAAGGTACAAAGTGTTGGAGAAAGTACAATCATTCCATTCAAGTCACATCAAGACATCAAATCCTAGAAAGAGCAAAAAGACAAGTTGCGGGTCATTTTTGAGAGATTCGAACAGAGGCTACTATAGAGAAGGAAAGCACCAACTGGGACCCACACAATCAAACCTTTAGGCTTTGGAAAGTACCAAAAGGACTAGGTCACCACTATTGGCGACTTTGTCCCTATACTATGCCTGAAACATGGTTTTTGTATTTTTGGGTACCCTTTTCCCAGAAACCTAGTCTGGCAGAATTTCTTGACAGAAGGACTAGGTCGCCCCTGTTGGCATAAGTGTCCCTCTACTAATTTCAGACAATTTCTAAAACATTTTGGGGCTCCTCATCTACAAGTTTCATTTCCTAGGTGCACAAGCTCTCAAATTTCTAGTTTCCTTTTTCTTTACATGCATTTAGGGCATATAGTATTAGTTTAGATATAGTTCATATTTTCTTTGTTCACATTTCATAGATTAGATTAGAATCATTTCATTTCATTTTTTAGCCACACTTCTCACACACATCACAACCTAATCCAATTCTCTCTTTGAATGCAATAACCAAAAACAATAGATATCAACCAAGTGGAGAGAGTGTCATTCCTAAAGCAAGAGCTGCTAGGTGAGAAACCCTTGGTGCCTAGGAAGGGGAATCCTCTTTCCCTTGTAAGAATATCATTTTTGGTGGTCAATCCATATACTGCTGGCAAACGATACTAAAACTATCATTTGGTGGTGTCATTGATGGCACCCTATGCGTTGATTAGGTATGCATATCCTCATTTGAGTCTACCGACAGATAAATTAGGAATTAACAAGGCATAACAGAGTATCTGGTGACTCAACACTCACCAATCTATGTAAAGATCTCAAGTTAGCATTTTATGTTGCGCACCTCAAGAAATAATCATTGGTATAGTATCTTTGTTGTGATTGAAGCATAGTAACTCGTATCAATTCACATGGATATTAGAAGATCTAGATTGGTGTGTTCTCAATTCTCTTGTATTAAGGCCAACCTCATGAATATATTAAGTCGTGGGTGTATGAGGACTAACCAATTGTGTATCTCCATTTTTGTATAATTTAGTTTATCTCTTAGCCAAGTTATGGCCGACCATTAAGGGTATGCATAACATACTTCTCATTATGTGAGCCGACAATTGTAATTTTTTTGTGTTCTACTAAATCTGACCAAGTATAAGTAAATCCTATGTTGTAGATATATGCATGATCGTCCCTATCATTTTGATTATGCTAGAGGTGATGTAGTTATCTGAATTGCAAGTTCGAGCATAGCAAAGGTAAGATAAGGTGCAGTTTCACTTGCATAGAAGATCTATACCATGTGTATAAGTAGAACATAATAGAGTTACAAAACTAGTCTGTAAGGCAACAAATCTATATATTATACTAGATCTCAAACTATAATCAAGAATTCTAGATGCTATCATCTCAGTTCAAATCTTCAGATGGTTTTAATCTGAACTCTTGGGTACCAAGCCCTCTTTTATTTGAGTGGTGAGCTCTAGGAAGTGTTCCTGAATGCAATTACATTCCCCTTTTGTTATCTTAATTTTGAGTATACTCATAATCATAATTGTGGATTGGCCATCCACCATGGTTTTTCCCCTAACAGGGTTTCCACGTAAAAATCTTGGTGCTATGGTGTTGTGTTTACTTTCTTGCTTATGAGTTATGACTAAATGTTCCTAATTATTTAAGGTTAAAGTTTAATGAAGTTAATTTTTTTAGAACACTGATTCACTCCCCCCTCTAAGTGTGTATTCTTTCTAACAATTGGTATCAGAGCTAGTTCTTATGAAGAAAAAGTATAACAACTTGAAGAGATCTTGGAAGGTGTTTCAATGGATTGAAACAGTCTTGAACAACAACTTATGGTGGCCCTAGATGATCTTGATTAGTAAAAGGTTGAAGTTTAGAAACTACAAGAAAACCTCAATGATGCAGAAAAATTCATTGAGTCTTTGAAAATAAGATCAACCAATCTAGAGAGAAGAGAAAGGAACTCTATGAAAGATTCAAGGGAAAGACCCTGAAGGCACTGAAGATGAACAATCCAATAAAAATTTGAAAGAAAAGACAGAGGAATGTGAAAAAATTACTCAAGAAAATAGATTCCTGAAGGTTGAAATGGAATCCATCATGATGAGAATGGCCAAATAAGTTGAAGAAAAAAATAAGAATGAAGAAAACCTAGCACAGTCCTTGAAAGAGAAATTTAAAGTTTGTAGGCAACTGGATGATGAATTGGAAGTATCTAGGAACAATGAATAAGCACTTGAAAGATAGTTGGATGATATCAAAACTGAACCTGCTACAACAAATGAGTAGAAAGAGAAGTTCAAAGCTAGGTTATCCATGCTTGATGAACTGGTTGATAATCAGAGGACTCATGGAGACAAAAGAGGTATTGGATATGAGGAAGGAGAAATTTCAAAATCAAGACAAATAAACTTTGGTCAAAAGAATCTAGGACAAAGATAATTCAAGCAAAGAAATCAATAATACAGACCTGGAAGGTATCCTGTAAGACAACCCAATGCTCAAAGATTTAATGGATATTGTTTTAATTGCAACAAGTTTGGACACATGGCTTCTTAGTGCAGAAGTAGAATGAACCAAAGTGGTCCATCTTTCTCAGGTCAATGTTTCAATTGCCATAAGATTAATCATAAGTCAACTGAATGCATAACTACAGTGAATCAACTTCATAGAAATGTCAAATTCTATAATTGCAATAGAATTGGACATATTGCTAATCAATGCAGATCAAGAGGAAATCAATGGAACAAGTGGTCTAGTAAGAGGAATGTTGTATGCGAAAATTGCAACAAAACTGGACACATTGCTACATTATGTCAGAACAAAAAGGGTCCAGTAAATCAAAGAAAAAATATGCAAAAGGATGTGAAAGGAAAAGGAAATGTCATTGCAGATGAGGTTATGCAACAAATGTAGAAAAAATGGGTGAAGAAGAGTCCCTCCATTGAAGAAACTAGACCTAAACCACAACCTACCTCCGGTAATTCCTCTAGGAATTAGTCTTAGGCTGTTAGCCTAGGGGGAGCTATCAAGAAAATCATACAACCCTAGGCTATACCAGAAAGTGAGACCGGATGAGGACATGTTCAGTAGATGCATAAATAGTCAACAAATGATGTTGAACTCATTGGAGGAAATAATATGAAAAATTGGTGTTTCGTAGATGTATTATCTATCTCGGTGTACAGTCATAGAGTAACTAGATGAATTAGGGAAAATACATTTATTACAAAATTTGTTTAGGTATGTGAGTGATAAAAGGTCACTGACACTCCTCATTTGTCAGTTTTCTCTCTAAAGAAAAAGCATTTGGAGAGTTGTAGTCGACCTAAAGAAAATCAAGGAGAAAATCAAGTGAGAAAGTGATTCAGTGATCGATTTTGGGCCAACAGAAAAAGGTATTTATCAAAAAATTCTAGGATTTTGTGATTTGGGCATGATGAATACTATGTTAGTGGTCGAAGTTAAGGAGAGACCCTGTCCTAAATTTAAATTTTATCCCCACAAGTCTATAGAGACCAATCCACTAGGGGAATTTTCATCAGTTCCACAATGAGTCTTGCATAC